>JAKXYG010000241.1:0-580208 GCA_025895645.1 Cardicola forsteri | reverse complement strand
AAAATAAATTTTGCAGTTAATTGTCAGCATTCAATCATTTTCAATTAAACGTATACAAAAGAAGTTGGTGCCACAACTTGCTCAATAATTTTGACCATTTCAACCTCAAACATCTTGGAGGTGATCTAAAACCTAAAAGTAGTCAATTCCATAAAATGCTGTCAATAATGTATTCGTTTGAACAATACTATAATAATCTTAATGCACATCTATTAAAGTAAATACCTAAAAGTTAGCTCACGGGTAAGAGCTACGCAGCGGAATAATTGATCCTTTAAAGATCACCTCATGTAACCTATCATTATAGAAATGCATAACACCAATTAATAGCCCCATCCATTCTATACCACCCTAATGCAGTCAATATACCTCCTAATTGAGTTGTCCTGTCTAACAAACTGCTAACTCGATTCGACTTTTAACCAACGTCATACCTTGCGGTCGGCACCGAGGAGCGCTAGCAATTCTCCAGATGGCGAAAATGAGAAATTAATGGCATACGTTTTGGCCGCGAACAAAGTGAAATAATCCGTATCCGACTTGTATTCCCATTTCAACGACTTTGGATGACCAAATGAACCTTTGGAACCCGACCAACATTCGAGCATGCCATCGGTATCGGCACTCATTACGCATTCGTAGACGGAATTGAACTGCAATTGGTAAAAAATAGTACAAACACACTTGGTCAATAAGGCAAAACGGATTCAACCTTCAACCCACACTAGATTGTAGAGGCCATGTGATACTTTAGCAGAAGCATATTTAGGATATAAAACAACAGCCGAATATATTATTATTATTATCATAACGTATTTGTATTGAAGACACAGCTTGAATTTTTGGACTAAAAAAATTAAATTTCTAATTGACGAAATGTCTATTTCATTATTTGTAACAAAAAAGTACATTTAACGCATATGTAATTTTAATAAAAATTTAAATAAATACATAATTATAAAACAATTTATTTCAACAAAATTGTTTAGAAATAACAACTATACAAATTTCACCGCTACCAATCTAATTACAGGTAAATATACTCGATATTATTATTATTATTATTATTATTATTAAGTCCATACATTTAAATCATAAATACAAATATTCTGTTCCACATAGAACAACAAATTAGTAACTTTAAAAAACATTGAAAATGCATGTAAACCAAATAAATAAAAATCATCTTACAGCTATTGAAACAACGTTGGCCATGTGTAGATTATCCAACGTGTGAAGCACTTCGCCTTTGCTCCGCGAATCGTAAATTCGAATGGTGAAACTGTCTCGATCGGAACTATGGTAAAAAAGTAGGTTTGAAAAATTACTTTAATAGACAAGTAATTCGTTAAATAAAACCGCTCAGACACTTAAAGTGCTTACTTCTTGCCTGTTTTAACATCACAAGCAATAAAGTTCAATAATAATTTGTACAATCTGTACAAGAATTCAACTGATGTAATCCGCAATTGCAACAAATCTACTACAAAGCCGTTCGAAATTTACAGTGGTATCCGTAAAGGCTGCATGGCTGCTCCACTTTTATTCAACTATGCAATTGATGCTATATTTGCCAATATCTCCGTACAAATGGAAGGTGTATGTTGGTACAACGCCCATTATCGACTTAGAATACGCTGACAATGCTATCCTTCTAGCAGAAAATGAAGTTCAGCTGCAGCGTGCATTGAATCTCCTTGTGAAAGTTTTCGATAAATTTGGTCTGAAGATCAGCCCAAAAAAATCAGTCATCATGTCGTCTCAAGATCCTGATGCAAGGATTGTATTAAATGATGTTATGTTCTCCAATGTAAAGAAATTTACGTATCTGGGTTCTTCCATTACTTTTGACGGTAGTTCATCTAACGAAGTAAATCGTCAAATTTGTTTAGCTGTTACTGTGTTTGGAAGACTTGCCAATCCACTTTGGAGACAAAAACATCAATTCAAACACAAAGATGAAAATTTTCTTCTTATTGGTTCGAAGGGCTTCTGTATGCAGCTAAAACCTGGACTCTTACAGGATCAGAGATCACGAAGCTTGACAAATTTGAAGCAATGTGTCTCATATAAATTTGGCACAACACCTATTTCGCATCCTCCAAATTGAAGGGATTGGACGAAAAAGATTAGCAACTGCCAAAGTCGAGATAACCTCCAATTTCACAATTTTCCATCATTGGTATCGCGACAACGAAGACTGCACTGGTTTGGATACGTTCTTCGGAGACATCCTGATGCAATCTCACGTATCACGTGTCCAAATGCCAACTGGAAGAAAAGGAAAGATGATCAGAAACGTACTTGGATGGATGCTGTTTGGGACCAAGACTGATATATCCCTACACGCTTCCGAAAACCGTAAACAATGGAAAGAAATTATTCGTCATGTTATGCGAACCTGGAACTAATGAAGATGTGGTTTTTCCACTAACTTTTGTTAATTGTTTTGAACATGTAGTTGCAATGCTGCATGCCTCTTCTTTAATCATTTTCATTTAGAATAGAAAAGAAAACGTATTAAAAAATATCTAAAATTATTGTGACGTTTCCACATATTGTACCCTTAACAAAGCATATATGTGCATCTGCACACCCTTGGTAAATCCTGGGATGCTAATGATCCTGAGGATTTGAGTAATGCTTATAAAGTCTCAATTTCCAATGATAGTGATATTCCTGACTGTTAGTCCTCCACGTGGTGCATCCTGGACTAGGTGCCAACAGGCATCTAGACTAATAACAGCAGGGTCCGAGTGCACAGCGGTTTAACTGGGCTTCCGCTACGGCGGGTGGGTGCGAACATGCACCCAGGATACTTAAAAGGTATCTAAATGTATACGTATAACATATGTAGCCCTTGGGCTAAGGGAGATAACCCTGACAAAAAATCAGGCGGCCTCGTCAATCTTTGCGAACAGTGGCGACGTCACAAGGATGCCGTCTACCAGCCAAGAAACTTTGTTATTCTTCCAAGTTTGTCTACGCTTGTCAAGCCATCGAAATCGATCGTTCTACATGTCGTATAAATATGGGAAATAATGAAGAGGTGACCACGTCACCAACCAAAATGAATGAATTGGTAAATCCTACTATTGGTACTAAAACATGTGAGTTTACCACTTGGTAATTGATAGTTTCTTTGTAGACAAACAATATAGCTAGTTGAAAAATCGTTTTCAACAAAATTATGAATAAAAAATTAAAATAAACCAAGTACATCTAAAAAAATTACAAAAACATACATGGCCAACGCTGATACTTCATCTTTTGGTGTGTATATAAAACAACAACCGCTGGGAACAAAATCCAACTTCATCATATTTATCATATCTGTTTGATTCATATATATATATATATATATATATATATATATATATATATATATATATTCAATTCCAAAACATTTAAAATAAAATTATTATTAATCCGTAATCAATGACAAAGCTTAATATAGGTAAATAGCAAGACTATAAATGTTCAAAGTTAAATATAAATACAACCGGAATGCTAATAATCCTGAATAATAATTATAAATTTGCAATTTCTCAAATTTGACCGCCACCTCTACATGGCGCATCTTAGACTCGAAGTACCCAGACTAACACACCAGAAACCGAATGCACAGCGATATAACTGGTTTTGCACTTCGGTGGGTATATGCAAGCATATACCCAGAATACTTAAGATATTTCTTAAGGAATCTATATAGCCGTTGTGCTACGTGAGGTAACACTGACAAAAAATCAGGCAGCCCCCTCACCATCATCGCGGATAAACAACCCCAACCGGTTATTATCGCCCAGGGTAGTCCAAATTCCAAAGTCTGCAACACTAAATTTTGCAATGTACACTTAATGAACGACATTTGAGGTGTGCTGACTTTAAATGTTAATTACATTCCGAGTTAAACCCCTCCAGTGATCTCTATTAACTGCAAACGGTAAGCAAACAGATGCCCAATTAAGTAATTCATTCGGACGAGGGAGGCTTAACATAAATAAAAGGACTGAGTTCGCGTGCTACAATGTCTGTCCAAATATTCCGTTGGCCACCAGGCCTTCTTTTCCATTCGGATAATGCATCCATGGCTATTCTAGCTGGATGAGTAGGTAATCTACGCAAAACATGGCCAATTTATTTTTAATTGTCTTTCTCTTATTATGTTAGAGATACATGGCCAATGAATGTTAAGTGTCTTACAAATATCTGGCAACGGTTGAAATACCTTAATAGTTATTAAACAGTTACATTCAATAGAAGACAGCGAGCGAAATCAAATGAATCTTAAACAACTTTGATTAAAATGAACAAACTTTTGTATATCCACTTGGGTGAAAGTCTAAGTTTCGCACGCATAAAGTAAAATAGAACGCACTAAGCTCATATATATTCTAATCTTGGTTATAATAAAAATATTACTTTTATTCCCTAAGGGTTTACTTAAATGCTTCAGCAGAGAGGCGAATACGATGCCGCCTCATCAATTTTTTGCAAACAGTGGCACCGTCACAAAGATGTCTTTTACGTTATACTTCCGCGTTTTTTATGCTTATCAAGCCATCAGAGTCAATCATTTAATATGCTGTACAAATACAGTAATAAATAAAAGTATTACAGCTAAAATGCTGCAACTTACCAAAATTTATCACGTCAAATACTTTGGCCGTTTTATCATCACCAACTGTACACGCCAATTCACCATCCGAACTAACGGTAAATCCCAAGATAGGACCTTTCAGACAATATAAAAAAACGAAATATTTTGTAAATATCAAAAGAAAAACATGTTTTGTCATTTTTATAATAATATCTTCCTGATTTAAAATTTATAACACATTAGTCAGTAAACAAAATATACAAAAAATTCTTTGATAATGTAACTCATCTTTTTTCAATTTTTGTTAAACAACTTTTGCTAAATCAATAACGCATTGAAGAAATTTTTCAAAAGTCGTTTGATAAACACTATTTATACAGCTTCAGTTTGATATAAAATAATCATTTCCAAAATAAATTAAATCCGAAAACAAATACATCACACTTTGTATTACTCTAAACAGTGTACACAAAATGTCTAAAAAATCATATTCTAAGCAAAACATACTACAAACATTAAAAAATTCATTTTTCATTCATTCACTTTGGTTGGTGACGTGATCACCTCTTCATTATCTTCCATATTTATACAGCATATAAAGCAATCGAGTTCAATAGCCTGATAAGTGTAATGAACGTAGAAAAATAACGAAGTTTCTTGGCTGGTAGACGGCATCCTTGTGACGTCGCCACTGATCGCAAAGATTGATGAGACCACCTGATTTTTTCTCAAAAATATCTCCCTTAGCCCAAGGCCTACATATGGTATACGTATACCTTAAGATACCTTTTAAGTACCCTGGGTGTATGTTCGCACCCACCCGCCGTAGTGGAGGCCCAGTTATACCGCTGTGCATTCGGTCCCTGCTGTTATTAGTCTAGATGCCTATCAGCACATTAAAAAATAATAGTATATACATAAAAACTTACCTAAATGCGCGCGGTAGTGTTTAATAAACTCGAGACCCACCCCATCAGCTTTACGCCAAAACTTGAAGTGACCATCGTTACTGCAAGTCATTAGGTAATGAGTGCTAAAGCACAAAATTATAAAACATTATTATATTTAAAAAACGAGATTATACAAAACTAACGCATTTTTATCATATTTATATCAAAACAATTTGTAAGTTATATTTTTTAAAACAAGCATGATATAAAAAATATAAATTACTTAGAATAAGCCACATGTGTAATGACATTGCGATGCATATAACTTATTTCATAATATTGAGCGGTTGGAATATTGCTGATATATATTGATTCATTTTTTAAAACTAGTAAATAAAAAATAATAATCAAAATAAATTGAATTTTGTTGCAATTAACTTTTATCTTAACTAGACACCTTGAATAATATACTTAAAAAATAATATACAATTGATAACTAATAAAAACTAAATATTCATAAAAATGTACTATTATTATTTGCTTACTAATTTATATACTCAAAAACATTATTTATAACATCATTAAAACAAATACCGTCATTTACTCATTACAAGCACAAATAATAAACTTTAAAATTTAAAGGTATCTGTAAGATATTTATCTAATTTTACAAAATAGACAATAACTACTTTAATTCATTATAAGAACAAGCAAACGTGGTTTGTTTAAAAACACAGTCAAAAACAGCCGTAATAAACCAAAATAGTTTACAAATACTTACTTTTAATTATAAACAGAATAAAAATTATTAAAAACGTTACAACCAAAAATATAAATAAAACAAAAAACGTACAAAATTATTGTAACTTTTTACTTAATAAAAACTCAAAAATAAAAAAAAAATTTGAAAGTAAAAATCTTCAAGCGTGCAAAGTACCTTTACGTTTCTTTTTAGGAATTTCAATAGTGTCTTTGTTTACAACTTCTAATTCATTCGATACAAAACCATCGCCACCTTTATCCGATTCAATCATCTCAGTTGGTAAAGGACCAATCACATCATCATCCTCATTATCATCAATGTCGTTATTTGATTCAACCATTTCAGTTGGTAATGGACCAATTACATCATCATCATCATTATCAGAACTCATGTCTTTTACTAAAAAATAGAATTTAAAACAAAAAATTACACAATTCCATGAAAATAATTAATCAGTTTAATAAATAGACGAACACCACAAACTCAGACCATAAAACAAGTGTCCAAAATCAAAGTTCTACCCTGTTTCCGGTATATTTATTTAAATTCGTCGATGTAAATCTGCAAATCCCATTTTCAAATGTTAACAAACTTTCTAAAATTATATTTAATTAAATTCCAAGTTACATACAGTAGTGTAGATTAACAGTCTAGTTCCTTAAGTTACTACAACATTCCGTGTTATGCTTCAAATTGTTTCAATTTAAACAAGTTATAAATTTGATCTATCCCATTTAAAATTTGAATAAATGTTTTGATAAATAATATAGTAAATGCACGTCATAATTATGAATTGCTTAAATGCTAAAATTTTTCTAAGATAAACTGGTGTAAGTTAAGCAATCTGGAAAATACCTTCATTCATTAAAAAATATATTAGTTCTAGTCCAATCCACACTAAACTGCTATTTTTATAATTAAAAAAACGCCTGTCTTTAAGTATTTCAATTTTAAAACGTGTAAATACATATAAAATTAATATAATACTGTATTAATTCTAAGCTGAAATCAACCAAATCTTTTAAATACAATCTTGTGCCTCAAAGAATTTCAGTGTTTGTATTACCATATAAACAAAAACTAATAAAACAAGTGTTTAACAAATATATAAAAGTTGTATGATAATCAAACCAAATACTAGTTAATTAGCTATAATTGTATTCTTTGTCCATATCGATCATAACAGAAAGTAAGAAAACTAAAAAAAGAAGAGTTTATTCACTAGATTATAACAGTATCAATTTAACACTATTAAGCAGTATAAAGTATTTAAACCAACAAATAAATACAACTCAGCAATCACAAAAATATTATGCTTGTTAATCTAATAGGAAGATCATATTATATTAATTAACTAAGTGGTCATAACCATAATTTTTTTTTGGTTGGTGATGTGATCACCTCTTCATTATTTCCCATATTTATACGACATATAAACAATCGACTTCGATGGTTTGATAAGCGTAACAAATGTGGAAAAATAACAAAGTTTCTTGACTGACAGACGGCATCAGTGACATCGCCACTGTTCACAAAGATTGACAAGGCCGCCTGATTTTTTATCAGGAATTATCTCCCTTCGCCAAACGGCTACATATGGTATATGTATACCCTAAGATACCTTTTAAGTACTTTGGGTGTATGTTCGCACCCACCCGCCGTAGCGGAAGCCCAGTTATACCGCTGTGCACTCGGACCCTGCTGTTATTAGTCTAGATGCCTAGGGGCACCTAATCCAAAATGTACCACGTGTAGGACAAACAGTCAGGAATATCACTATCATTGGAAATTGAGACTTTATAAGCATTACTCAAATCCTCAGAATCACTAGCATTCTTCATGACCATAAATTGTAAGATATTAAATAATTAAATTGTTTAGAATTAAAAATTATACACCAATCAAATAAGGAAAAACGCATTTTGGTAGTCAGTTCTAATATCTGTACCAATCGGTGGGGTGGGGATAGGAATGAGGTAGAGAAGAATTTGTACAAAATATATAGAAATTAAAATAAAAAACAGGAATATAGTGCAATAGATAAAGTTAAAAATTATAAAGTAATAAAAAATAGATATAAAAAGTAATAAAACAGGTTTCGTATCACAATATAGAAGTACTGCAATAATCTTCAAAAGACAAAAGAAAAAACAAAATAGAAAAATACGTTGTAACACTAGCATGATAATAAACTACCGAAATAACATGGCAGATTAAAGCGTTATAATCAAAACAAAAATGAAAACCTATTTCAATCCCACTGCTGACACAAAACGTAGAGCTATGTTTGGCTTTGTTAAATGTCTACTTGCTAAAAAGTGTTTCTTATAAAACATAATAATAATAATGTATAACAAAAAGCATAACAACAGTAATTGTTAACATTTAATAAAAATATAAACACAAAAGCATTTCATAAAAGTTATATATATATATATATAATTAGAACTTTCAATCTGCAAATCAAAATAAGTTACTTAACTGTTAACTTTAACAATATCTAAAACTTGTTTTAATGCAAAAATTTTTAAAATGGCACCTTCACATTAGCTTAGGTACGCATGGTTGGTAATACCATTACCTTGAAGTCGGTAAAATGTGCAAAAAATTAATTAACAGGCTAACAGATTGATAACCTTGTGCTGTTTAATCGAAAAATCAAGTTTATTAAAATGTAAATGTAATACTTATAAAAATTTAATCAAACAAATTTTTATTTTTTAAATATTTTTTATAATTAAAAATTTTTAAAAACATATGTGTTGTTTTAAAGTTCTAAAATACATGAATTAGTAAATTTTAAAAATTATATTAAACTTTTATAATTAAATAATTAATAAAATTATATAAGAATAAATATATATATATATTGGTGGTTTTATTTCATTTTATTTTTTTGTTTTTAAAAAAAAATTATTACACTGTTTTTCATTGTAATACAAAACTTGTTTCATTATTACTTTTATACATTTATCATTTTTGATCATTTTCATAATTTTTTTACTACATCTGTTTTTCATCTCAATATTCAATTTTTCTGCTACAAATCCTTTCTTTAACCTACATGAATTTAGTAAACTCAAATCAATTTTTTGAGAACTTGATGAAATTTATCAAAAATGTGTCTGTTTAATCGCCCCCATTCTTACTAGTATTTGTAATCTTTCCATTGATGCAAATACTCTATCTCAAGTCTAAAAGTACGCTTTTATTAGGCTTATTAACAAATCAGGTATTTAAAATTTAAGATTATACACGAGTTAAGTAGGCGACAACGCTTTGATCAAAAAAATTGTACTAAGAAAAGTGGATGAGGCCTTATTACATACATTAGTAAAGAATACTGTATTAATCCAACATTTAAATTTTTACAAAATGGAATTGGGTGCTTTATTGTCAATTGACATAAATATTTACATAACACCTTCCTCTAGCACTGTGGAAATTAACTGTTTCTATGATCAGTTAATTGATTATCTTATCAACGCTGATAAAAAAATTTTTTAATCATATTAGCTGGTGATTTGAATCATGCAAACACCAACTTATTCAAACTACTAGGCTTTACTAATCTAGTTAATGTTTTTAGAAGACTTTATAAACAACTAGATTATATTTTTACAAATGCCCCAGACTATTTTTAAGTACGACAACACGCACCTTTTTCAATATCTAACCACTCCATTATTCGTCTGCTTCTAAAAATATCATCAAAGCATTATCATTTAAAATAATTAAAGCCTATTTAAAAATCATTCATATATGTGCGAGATACATCAACTTCAAATGTGGCATTAACTAAATCCGCACTATTGAACATTAACAACATCAATTTTTAACAATCTTAGCCTAAATGATGCTACTGTTTACTGATCTTATTAACACTTATATTAGCAAATATCATCCAGTAATTAAGATTGAGATTACAAACAATAATATTTGCTCATCTAATCTTAAAAAGCTTAGACCAGAAAAGGAGGTGGCATATAAATTAAATCAGTATGCTAAATTGAAGAGCTTAGACAAAAAAATTAAAATGAAGATCAACAAAATTAATAACTGAGCTAAAAATTATTTTCTATCAAACCGTGATTCACAATCTATTTGGAAAAATATTAATAAATTTTTAATAAGTCAAAAGCAAATTAATTTAAAGTGGATGCTAAAGAACTATATGGTTACGTCACTTCAAACAACTCAAACATATCAGCATTTAATCAAGTAACTAAAAATTATTCAATACCTATTATCAACTTTAATATTCAAAAATTAATTAACAGTTGTAAAGTAAGCACTTCACTTGGACCTAATAGAATAATCTGCAATTTATTATAACTCTGCATGCCAGTAATTTCTCTATCATTATCTACAATAATAAGCAAATCTATTTCATTAAAAAATTCAGAACACTATCGCCAAATTGCTTGCACCTGAGTGTTATTAAAATTAACTGAGAAAATAATACTTAACGACCTTAAGCCTATATTGAACAATAGAAATGATTATTATTAATTTGCTTATAAAAATAATTATTCTACTCTAAACTGTGTAGCCAATCTTGTTCATTACATTACTGAATCCCTTAACAAAGGAAAATATTCAATATACTGTATGTTTCTTGTTTATAAATCTGCTTTCAACAGTATATCAAAAAAAAATTAATTCAACTTTTTGAACTATTTCAAGAAACCGACCACATATTAAACTGGCTACAAAATTATTTCTCAAAAAGAAAACAGTTTACTTAAATTGATCGTAATAAATCAGAGTTAATAGAAAATAATAATAGAGTTCCAGAAGGTGCGGTACTGTCTCCGTTTTTATTTTCACCGTATGTAGATTCATTACAAGTTTCACAGCCATTATATTTGTTTAAATTTACCGTTGATATGGTCTTGTGCACTAAAATGTCTTCAAATAATAATTTAAAAATTTGAAAATTTTCTTAAGAAAATTGAACAATGTATGCAATTAGCATCAAGGATTAAAAGTAATAACACTCACCCACTACATACTTTAAATAAATCTAAACAAAACTTTAAACAAATCTAAAGCTTCTGGAAAAACAAGGAGAACCTACCTGCATATGAAAGTCAAAACTAATCAATATAAAAACTCATGTCTGCCATATTTATTCAGAATCAAACAAACTTAAACTTCTAATAAACCTACCAAAAAAGAATCATTCCACTTACACATTTATTTGCACTAATTTGGACATCCTACAGCATAATGTAATGGTGCCTTACAATGACTTATTAAAAGTATAGTAATTTTGAATTTTTTAAAATCACATGTTTACTGTATTGACTATGTTTATATTTATTAATACATGACATTCTATTTCATTTTGTTCTCATTATTTGTACCACAAATTTTTAAATTTTTGTTATTTTTTATATTAATAGTAAAAATGAATTTTTACGCTGAATGTATCTCTAGAAAAATATTAAAATTTAATAATAATAATAATAATAAATCAAGGTAGATGGTGGAACAGTTTATAATGATGAAATGTGAGCAAAAATAATAAATATACAAAAGTAATAATAAAACAAGATTTGTATTACAATGCAAAAATACTGCAATAATCTTCAAAAAATAAGAAGGGAGAAAAAAATAAGATAACCCTCTATTTAAGGTGCAGCGTGCCTTACCTTGCGGAAATAGATTCATTCTGGACAGTTACAAACCGATTAGTATTCCGTCCGCTCTTAGTAAAGGTTTAGAGAAACTAATTAAAAAGCATTTACTGTACTTTACTATTGAGAATAATTTGATAAACTTAGTACAATGGGGTTTATGCTGCTGAAATCCTGTCTCTCTAATTTATCAATTTATACCAATAGCCTAACCTTTATTTTAAATCAAGGCTTTTAAATTGATGCGATTTATTTTGATTTTGCAAATGCTCTTGACAAGATGAGGCCCTCGTCACAATACACGTTAAGTGGGGCGTTATTTATCTTTTTCTCTCTTACTTTTCGAAAATCATTGCAGTGTTTTTCATTGTAAACAAAACTTGTTTTATTATTACTTTTGCATATCTATTATTTTTTACCGGCTTTTTATAATTGTTAACTGTTCTATTATCTACCTTGATTTTGTCCTAATTTCAAAAAAATGTTTGTAATAAATCGTTGCTTACCTCAGCCTTTATTCTATATTTCCCCCTAATAATTTAAGAACCGAGTACTAAAAGGCGTTTTGGCCTACTCAACTAGTAAACAATCCTGAATCCTAAATAAATAAAAATTCTTTTGATTTTGCTAAAGCTTTTAACAAGGTTCCAAATAAACCATTATAAACCAAACTTAAATCTTTAGGCATTTCAGACTCCTTGGCTGTAAATCGTCTTCCCTATGTGAGATTAGCTCTGGGGTTTTTAAGGATCAGTATTACGCCTACAATTATTTATCCTAAACATCAATTATCTACCAACAATGCAGTTTAATTCAACCTTCTGCTATAAGCTGATGATATAAATATCTAAGATTTCAATCCCTAACTATTACAACTCAACATCCCAAATGTTTTTAATTGGTCATTAAACAACGGGCTTCCTCTTGATTGGTCTAAATACTATCATTTACCTATTGGTAAATCTGAGTATTATATATTCAATGTTTCGTTAATCTCTCGAGTTCACATTGTAAATGATCTGGGAGTGGTATTTAGTTCCTTTTCCCAGTTTACAGCACACCATCTGAAGGCTACCCAAACCTGCATTTGTCTTACGCACTTCTTAAAAGGAACTTAGGTAGGCTTCCCCTACGAACGTTTGTCCACTATATGTGCTTTGTATTAAACCCCACCTAAAATTTTGCATCCAAGTTACATCACTTATGCTAAAACGCGACTCGATAAATTCCGAATACTTTGCAAGTCTTCTATAAACACGTATACATATTTTTTATGCTGCATAAACCTAAGGACTACACACGGGCATAATCATTTCTCTCATCGGGTTGTTTCAGCCTGGAATAGCCTTCCCTCTCACATAGTCAATGTTTCGAGTCTTTGCGCATTTAAGTCGGCCTATTATAAGTATACCCTTTCTGGATACATTTAACTATCTCCGCATTATTCAGTTCCGCCCTTTGCGTCTATTTTTATTTTTTACTAATGCATAATGATATTCAATATATATCAAGCTTCAATATTACATTTCAGTTGCTATGCCTATAAACAGATCTACTGTTACAATTAAGAAATATAACATTAAAATTTTGTTATTAAGCCATTAATAGAAAAATTTCGATTATTTGCATTAAACCCAAAAAAAAAAATTTACGATCTTCATAGCATCTTCGTGTTGTTTGTACATTAGTAATTTTAATTTCCCCTTATATTTATTTATTTGTGATTAACTGCAATGTGGATAAATTAAAATTTCTGGACATCGATTACATCTTAACTAAATAATTTTTCACATACCGTTGTAAATACTGTCACTTTACTTTTAACGTTTCATCTTAGATAGGAACGTTCCTATTAATAATTCTTTTTAAACTAATATTCTATTAATTAACAGACATATACCCTTTTGAGAATATCTGCCTAAACACATTATTAATCAACAATCATTATTAGTTTAGTATATCAAACTAACGTTTAAAAATAAATATCTTTCAATATGGAAAATACATTGAGAAATGTTTATTGTAGATTGAAAAGCATTAAAAATAACAGTAATTAATTAATTACAAATAATTTTCAAATCATCAGTTAACTTGTCACTAATAGTGCGTAACAAAGCTAAAGTAGGAAGATAAACAGCATTTATTCCTGTGTTTTTCGTATGCGTATGTACATCTAAAGCAAGCCGATCCAATGAACGGTGCATTTGATCCGATAACTTTACTCCTACTTCTTTGTAGGTATTGATTAGAAAGTCGTAATCAACAGTTGTTGATTTGTCGAAGTACGGTTTCAATAAACAAGCATACGCCAGTGTTGGTTCTAAAATACCACACTCCCTGTACGGACTAATAGATGGCAACGATGCTGAAACAATATCAGATTGATTTTGAAACCAATAATGCATGTTTGTGTTTTGATCATTAAACTAAAATTTGTAAAAAATATAGAAAAGCATGATTACATCATTGTTGACGTTATCTTGCTTTCGACTAAAATTTAAAATAAGATAAATTTTTGAACTCTTAAAGTTCATTTAAAAATGCAAGAATTTCGTTAACTCATCATAACTATCTATTAGGTTTAAGAACTTGTAAAATGAGCAAATTATTACTGGTATAATAAAAAGTAGGATAACATAAACTAGTGACTTCAATTTTGTCACCTTATATATGTTGAGCTAAAATAAATATTTTACTTATTCTTAGTAAAAAATATTTTGATATCAACATCGAAAGTAGTTTTTCGACTTTAATTCTAGTACTCAGTATGATAACTGATAATATAGCAACTGAAAACCATTACTATTACAAATCAGAACCTTTGGTCCACCTTTTGCATTCTTTACAATACAAAATAACCGAAATAGTACATTAGCTAAATTGTATACATAAAAAAAATTCTAGTTAAATGCTTAGATTCAAAACAAGTAATGATACGGACCAAAATAATACTTGAAAAATTCAAGAACTTGTTTTATTTTCTGGGTACAAGAAACCAACCGGAAATTTCAATATAATCAAACCAAACCTAAGTTTGTTAAGTGTCTTTCAGTCAAAGTAAATAAACGTATTGTTCTTTCCTAACAAACATAATGCATCATCGTTTGTTAAATAGTTAATTGGTAAAAGGTTCGGTCTTCGGATTAAAGAGATCTAGGTTTGGTCACTGCAGCATAGACTCCGGTTTAAATGTCGACAACCAAACCGTATCATATATGTAGGACCAACAAGTAATGCAATTAATTCTATCTAACACCAACTTAGTCAACATTCTTGAAGGTGCGTACTGTTCAAGAAACTAATAACTTTATTTTGATTATTTCTAAAACATCACATGCTAATGATCCTGAGGATTTGGGATGCTAATGATGATATTCCTGACTGTTAGTCCTCCACGTGGTGCATCCTGGACTAGGTGCCAACAGGCATCTAGACTAATAACAGCAGGGTCCGAGTGCACAGCGGTATAACTGGGCTTCCGCTACGGCGGGTGGATGCGAACATACACCCAGGATACTTAAAAGGTATCTAAAGGTATACGTATACCATACGTAGCCCTTGGTCTAAGGGAGATAACCCTGACAAAAAATCAGGCGGCCTTGTCAATCTTTGCAAACAGTGGCGACGTCACAAGGATGCCGTCTACCAGCCAAGAAACTTTGTTATTCTTCCACGTTTGTCTACGCTTGTCAAGCCATCGAAATCGATCGTTCTACATGTCGTATAAATATGGGAAATAATGAAGAGGTGACCACGTCACCAACAAAATGAAAATGAATGAATCACATACCCATTTTGTTTGTTGTAAGTGTTCAATTTCTTCTAACAGACGCAAAAGGCACGCCCAATTCATTGCAAATTGTTTGGCCGACACCAAAAGACTTTCGACTGTGGAAGCTGGCGGTTGTAGCGATTGTTTGGCCAAATCCGCCTCAACCAACAAAATGGAAGCCTGACAGCAGTTGGCCAGCAGGGATCCGCGCGATAGAGTGACGTAGGACAGCCATTTTTGGACTGGTGGTAAATCGCAATCAACGCACAATGTTGGTGTCTGTTGAGCTGTAGAAAATGCATTGAATTGCGAGTTGGTTTCGACAGCCAAAGGATCAAATTCCGCTTCAACCATATTGCCAATTGATTCTGATACGATATCGACAATCTGAGTAGGAAACAATTGCGCAACAGGTAACAGTAGAATGTCAAAATAATAATGCCGATCTTTATTGTTGAATAAAACCAGTCGAGGGGGGCGATAATTCTGTAGTGTCATAATACTCAAGCTACTTTAAATAGAAAATGATGTTTAAACCAGTTGAAAAGTTATATGCCGTGTAAATAAAAAACTCATCTACTATCATAGATTTAACTGCAAAAAAACATTTTAATAATAAGTACAATTAAGACACAAAACGCATCAATATAACATAAAATAAACAATTCTATTACCAAATCGTTTTACACCCACGTGAAAACCGCTACTAAATATATTAATACTTACTCGTGGATGGTGGAATTTGGCCAAATCGCTAGATACTGAGGCCAGCAAAACATCGCCAGCCAAAATAGCCAATTTGTTGCCCATCTCCATATTTTTGGTCCACTCGTCTGTTTGGTCTGAATCTGAATTCGGTAAGTTAACCAAACTTCTGCAAAAATAAAAATGCATGTCAAACCAATAAACCTTTGAACATTAGGATCTTCTAAACGGTATAACGGTTAGTTAGCTCTATTTATGTTCTTATATATATATATATATATATATATATATATATATGTCTTATATATATATATATATATATATATATATATATATATATATATATATATATATATGATTTTACGCCTATGACACGGTTAGACCGTATAAGTTTAGATAAAATGTGATGCTCAAAGAATCGAGTTCATATACAACATTTGTATTTTAATCGTAAAACAATCGAGCACTAATTTTATGACTAAAACCTCTCAATTAATTAGTTGAAACAAAGTTGAGTAGAAGCAACTGTGCCATTATTTAATTTTAGACAAAAATTAGTGTTTGGTATCAAATATTACATTGCTTGATCCCAACATAAAAGAAATTTCTATATTGTTAATTATAAAATTATTACAAATGCTTCTAGTGCCTTTTATTTAAACAAATAAATAAAACATGCTTTTCTTCAAATAACCATTAAACAGTTCTGTATATCAATATTAATATATATTCTCATCAAAAGAAATAGTTTATGTACCAAAATAAGACAAAAAATTAATACTAAACGTGTGATTTATTAATAAATTATACTCAAAAACATTTTAATACCTAAAAATGACAAAAATTTGGCCATACTGTTGGTTATCATTAAAAAGTGTTCGTTAAAATTCTGTTATTGTAAAAAATTAAACTTTTTGTAATACTGTACTGTTTCTTAATTGTACAGTCTCCAAGTTCTTATTCATAAACTAAAGCACAGTAAACAATACAATAAAAATACTAATGTTAAAAACAATCTTACTTGTGAATAGCCATGGCCATATGTACAGTCTCAAACATTTCAGCTAAACTGCGATGTTGACTAGAAACTTTGGGTAAAGAAAATTCAGAATGAATATGAGATTGTCCAAACAAAAGTATAATTAATCCACCTGAAGGACGTTTAGAAGCTTTCCTTTCTTCTTTTACACCTGAAAAGGTGCGTGACATGAGAAACATGGATTTCATGGGGCGGCCATTAAAACAAGTGCGAATGGTTGAAAAAAGTGGATGATCAACGTTGGCAGCAACTCGACGAGCACGAGAAGTCAAAAATCCGGCTTCAGACGTCAACAATGAACTTAAATTGATAAAAGGGGCAGGACCACCAACTAATTTTTCTGCTTGATGAATCAATGTAGACCACGTAGAAAATGACATTTAAACAAAACACTAAAATTAATTATGAAAATTTGTTTTCGATAAAGGCGTTTGATTTAGGGACAACAAAAGACCATCTAAATCAAGTTCGTTCCAGCGTGATGTACCAAGTGATTCAGATAAAAAATATTCAGTCCTTCGACTATCAGAAAGCGAAGGTTCAGGATCAGGCAAAAAATTAGGTTTAACCAATATGTGTTCTGATGGTAGAATATCTTCCCTCCAATCAGGAGTAGCTAAATCAATTAAAGGACCATCCGTAATGTACTCACCATCGGACATTAGCTAAATTCATAAATAAATAAAAATAATTTAATAATCATATATATATATATATTATTTGCAATTATCACCATTTAATTATCTAAAACCATCAGGATACTTTAATATTTTCAATTATAAAGTTCAAAAAACAATTAGCTTTAATTATTGATAGATCATATTAAAATATTATTTTGAAAAAATAAAATCTCCCAAGTTAAAACAAAATAAAATATTAGTTCATTAATAAGGTTCAGTTCAACTATACATACATTTATATAAAACCAAAGTTATCTAAGTGTTGTTGTAAAGTTTCTCTGTATCTTATCTAGTATGTTAATGTCTACCTTCAGGATGTGTAGGGATGCTTAGAGGTCATTCTAGTAATTTGAAGCTGATGTGCTGAGGGTGGTATGCTTCAACAACCTCGGTGACTACCTTCTTGAAGTTAGTTGCTGTATCAAGGATATCTCTATCTTTCGACTCTAAAGCAGAGATCCTATCCACAGCCAAACAATATGCTGTTGATCGAAGGAGAGATAAAAATATAATAGTCACCTACCCCGCTAGAAGTATAACCTCAGGTGTCCCCCAAGAGTCTGTACTAGGAACTTTATTATTCATTATAAATATTAATGACTTTGGATTTAAAACCCTGAACAACTACAACAGGATATAAACAGTATCAATAATCGGTCCTTAGATAACGCACTCCCACTAAACTTCTCCAAATGTAAGCATTTCTTTCTTGGAAAACCCTCAAGCACCTTCAAACCCCAACTTCGCAACCTGTCTTTTGTAAACTTGGTCAAAAATCTAGGAGTTACCTTTAGTCCCTCCCTCAACTTTTCATCTCATCATAATAAATGAACGCACAACTGCTTGGAACTCATAAAGTTCTTCAAGTGTAACCTAGGAAATATCCATGTTAATTGCGCGCGTCTACTCTGAGTTATATATCAGAATCGACCTCAAGTATTATATCCAAGTTACGTCTCCTATCCTCAAGATAGAAATTAACTTACTCGACATGGTACAGAAAAACTTTACAGCAGCACATAGATAACTTAAAAATGTAAATAATTTTAACCGTTTATAGTCTCTCAAAATTTTCCCATTGCAAAGTAAGAGGCCCCAGGACGACCTTATTTTAGTGTACAAGTTGTTAAAATTTGAACAACTAGATTATTCTTTTGTTCTTGCAAATGATTCTCGTAGATACCCCTAAAAATAGGGAACCCTAGAGCTAATTCCCGTCGATCCCACACTAGGGTCATTTCTTCGTAAAACAATTTGCCAACACAGGTGGTTTCAGTATCATCTTTAAATTCCTTCAAATCGGCCTATGATAAGTATTATTTTCATAATTATATTTGTTTTCTTTTGATTTTTCTTTTTTGATAACTGATAGCATTGAACCGAGGACGAAAAGGAGTTTACTCCTATATAACTCGTACACACCTATTATTTTCATATGATACCTGATACCCTGAACAGAGTATTAAAAGGAGTTTTCCTCCTATTTAACTCGTGTACAAACCTGAAACTGTTGAGAAAAGGCTCCCTACATGGCTAAATTGTTTTTAAATTGCAATAAAGATTAACCCATGTTTTCATATAAATACCTACATTAAACATTTAAAATCAAAATCTAATAAACTAAGATACGAGTATCCGAATATCAGTTTAAAATTCAATTTTTACTATGTTTCACCTTTCAAAACCCATTAATAAACAAATGTTATTGCTAGTAATCTGTTGTAAAATAAACTTCAATTTCTTTAAAACATGTAAAAATTGAGCCACCTAAAATAAGCAATTAAACTTTTATACTTATAAACAAAAATACATACCACGTTAAAGAAGAAACCAATTTCTGCAAAACGGAATATTTAGATAGTACCTTAAAAAGTAATTAATTAGAACACAATTTTTAATAATAATAAATAATAATTATTATTATTATTTAAAAAAAATAATTATTTTTTTGTAAATTTTAGTTTATTTTTAAAATATAATTAGGTTATTATTTTTCATCTTTAAAAACAATAGGTTTATTATTACTATGCATACATGTTTGTAAAAAACTATAATTTATAATTATTATTTGTTACTAATTAATATTTTATTTTACAATAATTTAGTGGTTTTGTTGCAATATTTTACTTAAATGCACAGGGTTGAACTTAATAGAACTTTTGCTTGACTACATTGTATAAAGTATATTTATCAAAAACATTTTTATTTAAACATTCAAACAATACAGTAATACATATTTTATTATTGTTAATTATTAAAATATTTATAATTATTAACACAAACAATTTGCATACGGTTAATAATCTATTTTGGAAAACTAGTCAATAATTCTTGAAATCAAAATTTACCTTTAAAATTGTTTTGTTATAATTAAATAATATGCCGAATAATAATACATAATTAAAATACGTCAATTTTGTTTTATTTAAAATATGGAATAATATGGTGTTTTGTGTTAATTTCACACTTTAAAAATGTCTAAATTATTTTAAGAAAAACCGCAAATTAGTTAATACATTGTAACGAAGTATTATACTTATTTTATAAAATGGATATATATTTGAAAAGTACGCAGTTGTACGATAATCAAATTTAATATTCATTAATTAGCAATTATTAATAAACAATGTCTTGAGTTATTTTTGCACATAAATTAAAAGGCAAACAAATAAGGACAAATGTTTATTTAATTACATTAACACGAGCAATTTAACATAATTACGCAAACTATGTCTTTAAACCACAATAAAAGTTTTACTAAAATGTACCACATTTTTTATATCTTAGGTTTTATTTAATATAAATTATAGATAGCAATTTGGTTATTTAAATAAAAAATGTTTAGTCTAAATTGTTGTTTTTTAGTTTATAATTACAAAATATAGAGATGTAGACATAAATACTGTTTATTATCAGGATTTAGGATTTAGGATTGTTCACGTGTTGAGTAGATCAAAATACGTTTTAGGGTAGATGATAAAACCAACCAAAGGAAAAAGTTGCGAAAAAACCCAATAGAAGTTAAATAGCCTTTTGTGAGTGTGTGATCACTCGTAAGTTGGGGACAGAAAAGTCTTTAAATGTGTTCCCATATTTGCACAATGACTCAATACAAATCGTATAGTACTGGCTAAATATTGATTTTTCCACCTTATATACATTTTCAAAGTCAAGAAATTCTCTTGACTTGACTCACACTTACGTACAAAGGCTGACCAATAGAATTTTTAAAAATTTTTATGGTTGGTTCTATCATCTACCCCTTTTAGTACTCGGTTCTCAAATTGTCTCAAATGTTTCAGGGGGAAATATAAAATTGATGGTGAGGTAAAAGGAGATTTGTTACAAAAAGTTTGGAATTAAGACAAAATAAAAATAGATAATCGAATAGTTAACATTTACAAAAAGCAAGTAATAGAAATAATAAATATATAAAAGTAATAATAAAGAAAGTTTTGTATTACAGTGCAAAAACACTGCAATAATTGTCAAAAAAGAAAGTGAGAAAAAGATAAATAGCACTGACGAGGTAAGACGCGCGTCACATTACACGTCCATTGGAGAGTTATTCATTTTTTCTTTTTTCTTTTTTTATAGATTAGTGCAATGTTTTGGCATTGTAATGCTTAACTTATTTTATTATTACTTTTGTATATTTATGATTTTTACTTGTTTTCCATAATTGTTAACTGTTCCATTATGCACTTTGATTTTGTCTTAATTTCAAAAATATTTTTGTGACTAATCCCCTTTTACCTCACCATTCATTTCATATTCTTTTCCTAAAAATTTGAGATGAATTGAGAACCGAGTACTAAAAAGCGTTTAGGCCTACTCAACTCGTGAACAATCCTGGAATCCTGAAACGTTCCACTGAACGTGTAGCCTAACGTGCGCCTCATTTTGCAAGTCGATTATAAGTCGATTATAAAATAAAATAGGAATTCTTTTTAGAATTTGCAATAATAATACACACGTAATAATTTTAAACGCAAATTTGATGCGTAATAAAACAAAGTTTAAATAATGTTTAAGTGTACATTGACTTGTAACTAAAATAAAAATTAATAAATGATGACTAATTTTAATGTGCTTTAATAACGTTTTTCATAAATAGACTTACAAAATGTTTTTTATAATTATTTATTAAAAAAATTGTTAATATAAATTAACTAAGCAGTCATGATCTCTAAATATATATAATTGATTTAAAACAGTAAAGTTTTTATATAAATTGTGTAAACATTTTAAAAATGCCAGTGTTTCAAACTATGCATAAACTATAACATAATTGTTTTCTGTTTTCTTGTAGTTGATGCTAAAATTGTTTTTATAGATAATTTATATAATATTGTTTATAACAAAATTTAAATTGTAAAAAAAATATAAATTGAATTCTGAATAAACGTTAAATACATATTTTAACATAAGTTTGGCTTTTTAAATTTGTTAAAAAATTATGTATTTCAACTAAAATTTAAATGTAGTCTTTTACGTAATAATTTAAACCATAAAATTGTGTGGTATTTTTTTACCAGTAACATAAATTATTAATTAAGCTTTCAATTACATCAATAGTAATATACTGTTTTTTTATCTTTTAATTTCCAAAAGTTTTGTAAAGTGTCTAATTGAATTAATTAAGTTAAACTTTAAAATACTTTAAATTTGCAAAAAAACGTTTGAATAGATAAATTAATATGTAATGTTTGTTTTTTCTTACCATTATAGCATATACACAGAATCTGGATACAATTTAAACTTGTAAAGCTAACGAATTGATTAATAATGCCAATCTAGATATTAACAGTATTTTATGTTTACTATTTTATTTTAATATATTTATGTTTACTTCAATTTGATAGTAAGAAAAAAACAAACCGAAATTAGTGTTTATTTGTTATTTACCAACTTATAATAATACAATTCAAGAGGGCATAATAAAAGGTACTTAACTACAATCGATTTAATAGTTTATTCTATTTTATGTTTGCTACTTTAAATGTTTAACAAAAAACATATTTCAGTAGTGGACATTTTTTTAGTGAAGTCGAACATGGGCCTGCATTTTAGTGCCGGTGGTGGGATTTGAACCCATGCCTACCCAGGTCCAAATCGAGCGCTGTACTGCTAGACCCCTAGGAATTATAAAATATTTAATGTATTACTTTTTTATACATTTAACTAACAATATTAAAAGATGTAAACTGTGAAATAAATTTATTTTGCATATTCGTTTTAGTCACAAACATACAATTTTAGTATATCTATTCAAAAAAAAAACGTTTAAAAATGAAATTCACATAATTACTCTACAAACACATTTACGAACACAAACTGACGTGTTAAATAAAGTTTACATTGTTTTTGTGCGTAAAAAATAAATTTAAATATGCAATTATAAACAAATTTATAGATATTGTTTAGCATATTGAAAATTTGAGGAATCATTAACACTTTAAAACAATTGTTGAAATCAATTTGGTTATTTTGTTTTTGATGAATGACGTACTTTAAAGGAAGTAGATAAAAATTTACTTTTATCTGACTCTAAACCAATTAGAAATGTGTTCTTAAAGCCGGTTAAATAAACAATAAATTATCTAATTTATATATTTGTCACCGCAACTACATTTATTCTGATAATTGCAATAAGAGGTAAAAATGTTCCTTCAGCTGTTTTAATGTTCAACACATAAAGACTATTGTACTATACAATATTCTTAAATAAATTGACAAATAAATCCTTTTAATTGTTATTTTAAGCTTAGTTTATACAGATTAAAAATTATTTTCTGTACATAGAAGCAGTTTTTAACTTTATTCAACCTGACTTGGTCATAGACTATTCTGTGCTATTCTGTGTTTGTTAGTATATTTAGTGTTAATTTATTGTACAATTGTTTTTATACACATACAACATTTTTATCTTTGTGGTTAAAGAAAATGGACAAAATAAACTTATTTCGCAGTTTACGTTTTCTAATAGGTTTATTTAGAAATATAAGATAACCCAACTTATTCCAATTCTAATAATTATAATTTACCTTATAAAACTTTGGTTATACATATATATATATATAAAGGGAGAAAAAAAAGAGTTATTGCATGTTTATGCAAATGAATACTAAAATGCGTCATTATAAAACTATATATATATAATATAATTTTGCAATTTGACCAAAATAAATAATGAAGCATTGATTGTTAGAATTTTAATTATCACATCAATTAAGTAGATACTTACATATTAATAAAAAAACATTTTTGCGCACAATTGAAGACACATATAACAAAATTTTGCACTAATGTTTTACTTATAACTGACTAATTTTATTTATATATGTATATTCAAAAACACAACAACAGATTCTGAGAAAATTAGTCATTTGTTCACAAGCGTATAATTTTTCTGCATGAATATTAAACAAACAACTGTTTTATTTAGCCGTTTGTTATAACTATGCATATGTGTATTATTAATAATTGCTTCAATTATTTTATGTTTGGATAAAGTATAAATAAAAAAACTGTTTAATGATAAAAAGTTAATTATTTATTATATATACACTTACATAAATAAATTAGGGCATTATAAAAGATTAATTTTTTAAACACTTCATAATTGCATTAGTTAGATATAAATTTTATTAAAACATTCTTTGGACATTACTTCAGTAGTATCAACTGAAAAAAAAAATTATATATATATATATATATATAGTTTAAAAAATGTACATTACACATTGATTGATTTATAATAAAAGGTTGAGGAAGGTCATCAACATAAAATAAAACTTTAAATATCAAAGAAACCTTAAAACACAATAAAGTTTTTTAGTTATGAAATAATTTCTAGTATTATTAGATACAAAATGTTAAATAATCAATGTGATCGCCTTTCTTCTTAATACCTTTACCTAGAAGATTTGGATGTCCTTAATAAAATTGTTGATCTGGATGTGGATGTAGTTATACAACATTTTAATTTTAGTATGTATATCAAAGTAACTCCGCCTAGTTTAGATCAGAAATGATTCAATTTAGCCAGTCCCAAGCCTGGATAAAGGAGGACCGCAAGGTTAGCAACTTGACCTCTGTAAAAATTTATACTGCTACGGAAACAATACAAAAGCACGCCATTCCGGCAAACAGCGGCAAAGAAGTGATTGCACATATCTGGATGACAGAGTTACATAGATGTTAGGGTTGAGTGAAAGCCGAAAGGAAGCTCGATTTTTCATTTGCAGAATCTTAAATGCCAACAAGACTTTGTTGTTGTTGTTGCTGTTTTGCTGTAATTGTTGTCTTACTGCCCCATGCTTATTTTTAAAGCAAAAAGGTTTGGTATAATATATAAAAGTGACGTTTCAATACACAAAAGCAATTTTTAATGACTTTAGCATCTCGACCGTTAAGTAGCAATTGCATAAAAGTTTTAGATTTTAAATTTTATCCCACTTAATGACTAACTTTGAAATGAACAAAGTAAAATTAGATACATTTGAGCATAAAAATCCTCTTTTATTATTAAAATATTTCTTACTGTCTAAATTATTAGATATAATTGAACATCTGACAGGTCTATTATGCTTAATATCAAACCAAGTATTAAAGATGAGCATTTTTCAAACAGCTAGAGGTACATATAAGACTTTAACCATATAATTAAATGGTTAATCGCATATAACTATTTTGTCTAAAAAATAAAAATAACGCCAATATTTTAAAATAAATACGAAATATTTTATTTATAGTTGTTTTTATTATTAACACTTATTTTAAAATAATTTAGTAATAAAGATTAGTATAGAAATAATTTCTTAATCGTAATGTAGAGATTTTTTAGGCGTCATATATATATATATATATCAAGGATCAAGGATCGTTCAATAATTAAAACTTTGGTTATCTTATTAAAAGTTATAAAATTTTTAGTTAAATAGGATATTTTAGGTGGTAAATGCTATTTTTAATAAAGTATTTACCTCCAATCTCTCTCTCTCTCTCTCTCTATATATATATATATATATATATATATATATTCTATATAATATTTTGTAAACTAATGTTATTAGAAATTTTTAAATATGGAATTCTTTACTTTAAAGCAAATGTTAAGTAACATATTGTTTTTATATTAAAATTTTATGTTATTTTTCATATTTATTTGAATTTTATTATGTTCAAATGCAATCAAAATGTGCAATATAATAACTTATTTTAAATAATAATTTTTTTAGACAAAAGTTTATTTTTTACAAACATATTAAACGTTTGTTTACAGCATTTGTATTATAAAAATAATACTTATATTAAAAATTAAAATTTAATTAGCATAATAATAAGGTGACACATATTTTTCAAGTAAAAGTTCAAAAACAAAAGAAAGAAATTTTGAACACGGTGTTTTGACTTGGTTAACATCAATAAAAAATATATATAAATAATTATTATTTATAGAATCTAAACA
The DNA here is from genome assembly GCA_025895645.1 of Cardicola forsteri. Lineage (NCBI taxonomy): Eukaryota > Metazoa > Platyhelminthes > Trematoda > Strigeidida > Aporocotylidae > Cardicola > Cardicola forsteri. Next base: position 553,644 of record JAKXYG010000241.1, on the reverse strand, counting down.
AAATTAGTTATTAATTCATAGAATTTTAAATTTAAAAATGTCTTCAATAACCAAATTTTTAATTACGTATATTATTATTTATAAGCTAATTGTTTAAGCCTTCACTAATAATTTTTATGCTTACTTAGACACGTGTCATGCACATACAATAACGCTGTAAACATTTACCGCTATTTATAATTTATATTGTTTCAGTTTTGTTTGTATTTTTCTATTGAGTACTTTAACAATATTCATAAATACACTTTCTCGATTGTCAATGGAAACGTTATTGTTCTATTACAAAAATACATTGCATTCCGGAGCGTCAAAGATGCCAACAGAGCTGAACTTATCTTTGAATGTAAACATGTTAAAATTCCATTACTGGTATCAATGTTTAGTTTTATTCACTTTCCAACTTGCTGGAAAATGTTTCACATAAAATATTCGAGCAATAGAAAAATGAAAAGGTTAATGATTTTGGTTATATTTTTTTAATAACAATATATGTCTATATTTAAAGTTAAGATTGTACACTTTTTTGAATAGAAAATAAACGTTTTTTAATTAATCACTAATTTGGTATTTGTAAACATCAAAATACTAAAATTATTTTTAAGTTTGTTTTTTCGCTTAAAGATTTAACTTATAAAAAATATTCATTTAAACGTAATTTTTTGTTTAAAAAGATACGATAAATATGTAGCAAAAACATGATACATTATAAGAAACAGTGAGATGTATATTTTTATTTAAATTCCGTTACAAAACAGTCAATAAAACATATAAACTAATCTATGATTTGTGTTTATGTTTTATTTATTTAATCTAATTAAATATTTTAATTTGCAACATTTTATTTTATTTTTGTGTGTTAATTTTGTTCAATTAATTTTAAAACCATTTTATATGTTTCAGTATAAAATACAATTTTTATTTTATATATTTTTATTACTTTAATGCATATGCACAAAATAGATTACTATTTTTTAATATTGTGTACATCTAATAACTTTTTTTAATAATAAAATGTATATTGCACTGATAATTTAATATTTTTACTACATTATTATTATTATTATTATTATTATTATTATTATTATTTTTGCATCAATTTGTACTAAATATATTTACAATAAAAATTATTTTATGTAATGCAAATTTATTAGATTAATATCAACATAAACAAAAATAAATTGATTCAATTGTATTATTTTTATTATTACTAATTGTATTCAATTTTTTAAAAACATTATTTGAGTCCTCTAGTTTATTCATATTTGTTGTTAACCCATATTTTTGTTTAAATAAGTTATGCACAAAATGTGATTAATATTTTTATTAAAAAAACGTTTAAACTACGCCATAAACAATAACTTATTCTCTGTTATATATATATTGTTTATGAGATAATAGGATTAATCCATGTGAATGCATTTTTTGTTAAAGAACCTATACATTTTACCTAATATTTTTCAGTTAACAGAATTACCAAGATTGATATTTTTCAAATTTCCTTCTTTTAACAATTAATTAAATCCTATGAGACTCTTAAAATCCATTGTTTCTTAACAGAACCATTTTATCCATCAAGCTTGTCCGCTACACAGTCTGTGACGGCTTTTTAAGGCAGTTTTCAATTGTTTCCTAAAGTTTTCTATCCTTTGAAAAATTCAACATCTATTCTGTAATAAATTGTAAAACTAACTTGATATATTTGACTGTTTAAGTTTTTTAATACAAATAGAAGTAATGTTTTGTAGTTTTTTTAATTTTAAACAAAAACCTTGCAACTCACAGCATACACGTCAATTTTGTAAATAAAAACGCCACTGTTCACTAATGAAAATGTAGTCAAAACTATTTGTATTTTTGTCCGAAAAAACTTACATTGTTTCGAAAATATTTTTGGCATAAAAAATAAGTTGTCAATGCTCATTGCAAAGTGATTGCCGAACGTTAAAAACTTGTTCCCATTATTATTTTTGCTATGAACCGTGGGGATACAGTCGCGAATTATAAAAATGTCTAGTTGTGTATTGGTTTAATTTAGCATTGAAATTCCAAATTAACATTTAAATGTTGTGTCTTTCGATTGTTTTTAACAAATTTTTTAAATAGTTGTAAAATACAATTTTTTTACTTGTTTTGGCAACTTCAGCACAGACACAACTGTTACTTTTGCAATTTAGTGTTGAATTTGACCGAAATAATGCCGTTATTTACACGTTTTTATTCAATAATAGCTTTGGCAATATTTCTAAAAACAATACCAGCAACTCAATTACTGTAGTATATTTCATTTTTTAAATATAGAATTTGTGTCTATTGTAAAAAATTTTCAATTAATCCAACATGCAACAAAGTGTCTAAATTAAAATTTTTCATTTTTTAAATAATTTGTTCCAACTATTTGCTTCAATAGTGTGCGTACGATTTATGTGCCCACATGGATTTGGCATATAAAAAATGCATCTTCCTTTCGGCTTTTACTCAACCCAATCATCGGAGTCCATTTTTAACTTTTTTCTATTGTTTGCCAGAATGGCTACATCTTGTTGCCATTGTATGAAAATGCACTTTTTACAAAAGCAATATTGATAACCTCGTATTTTAACTGTTCTCCTTTCTCCATTGTACTTAAAGCAGGTTGTGGCAAATTTTAAAACGTCACTAACTCCTGGTATAACTATTCTATAATTTATACAACTACCGAAAGCGCCCAACGTTGCTCAGCTTTGCTGATCAGACAAAAACCGGTTTGTTTAATATGGCACAAATAGTAGGAAAGCTAAACAAATATATGTTATAACTAATTTTCTGTATTTACTATAATAAACGATTGTGTAAAACAGTACTATATAAATACTACTTTAAATGTTTTACGGGAAATATCTTTTAGCAATAAACATTTTAGCAAAGCCGAACGTGAGCCTACATTTAGTGCTGATGGTGGGATTCAAACTCATGTCTATCAGGTCCAAGTCGACTGATTTACCGGCACAGAAAACAAATGAAGAATATTAAATTGCTTACAAATCTCATAACCTAATCCATTTTCATTATTCTCAAATTTAAATATTTTGTTTACTAGTTTATTTTCAGCAAATTCCAGTAACATTTTATATAAACTAAATTTTCTTAATAACTCAAATTAACACAATCACGTTTAACTTTTAATAAATCTTAAATGTGTTTATATATATATATATATATACACCCATTTTAACAATTAAAGCAAAAAATTACAAAGGTATTAAATCTAAATTAATTTGTTATGTCCAATTATTTTTTCGTAAAAACAAATATCGGGAATTAAAAATAATGTTTAGTGCTTCATAGATCCTTTATATATACTTAGAAATATTTATTTAAGAAGGCTGAGTCGGCCAAAATAACATATTTTAAAAGCTACTTCTATATTAACGTAGATAATAAGTTAAAATTACACCATTTTTATAATAATTAGTCCATTATTATGTTGTGTGCTTAATTTCATTAAAAATGAACAATAACTAATTCTTAAAATTGATGTTAAACACATTCAAATCTGCTCTGATTGTGATCTCATAATAATTATTAAAATAAACATTTAATTATTCTAATCTATATAAATAAAAATAATAAAAAAATTTTTCTTAATTTTAAATAAAAATTTTAAAATAAATCTAATAATTTATTATTTACGTTTAACCTTGAGATTCCGCTCACCCGCTAATTCTGCTTTCTGATTGCATTGTTTTTGAAATGGAGAATAGTGATAAAAAATGCTTTTATCTCACCGAAAATGAATACTGTGTTATTAAAGAATTAAAAAATGAAGGATTTTTACCAAAAAAGATTGGCAGATTTATACAGAGTTAACCTTTTAACAATTTATCGGATTATCAACGGTCAAAAACCACGAAATTATGATAATGTTGGAAGAAAACATGTAACAACAAGTACGGATGACCAAAAAATTATAATAAATCTATTTCAGAAACTAAAAAAAATAGTTTAAACAATTTTACATATTCCACTATAAGAAACAGAGCAATTGAATCCGGTTTAGCTCTACAATCACCAAAGATTAAGCCATTTATTACCAAAAAACAAAAGGATGACAGATTAGCCTTTTGTAAACTATGGAGTGAACGACGCTTATGTTATTGGCGTTCCGTATACTTTGCTGATGAAACAATGATTCGGGATAAACCATTTGGCTTTAAAAACAAAGTATTGTGTGGGACGAGTTTTTAAAAATATTCACTCCCGGTTGTTAGAAAGAAAGCCCACCCTCAATAACTAATGTGTTGGTTTGGTATTAAGTATAATCAACCTATCAAATGGAGAATTATATCTGGTACCTTAAATAGTGAAAAATTTATTTCAGTTATAAAGGATGTTTTTCATTATGAAATGCAGCACACTTACACGGGGGTTACTACTGTTTTTCAGGACAATGCTCCATGTCATACGTCCAAAAAGGTAACGTCATATTTATCTAAGTTTACTATATTTGTTTTATATTTACATTTAGACAATAGAGGGGCTAAAATCAGAAAAGCTATCTTTCACTCAATTGCTACCTAACAGCCCGGATATCAATGTTATTGAAAATTTTTTCAGTATGCTAAAGCGCAATATCAATAAGCATACCGAGATTGAGGATTTATATGAACGCATTAGTTTTGTTGTTTAATATGAGATGAAACAAGAATATATCAACACTCTCATCGACAGCATTCCAAAACGCCTGGATCAGGTTGTTCAAAAGAAAGGCGATCACATAGATTATTAAATTGTTTGAACGTTGTAATGTCCTTAATCATTTGGTAACTGAACTAATTGCGTGTAATCTGTATTTTTATTAATAGTTGACGTTATAAATCATGTTAATCATTTTACTCCATTTCCGATTTTGCACTCGTTGATATTTTATATAATTTTTTTTACTTACAATATATATGTATATACAATTATAGTTTTTTTTTCAATTATTATATAGCATTGTATATTTTATAATTGAAGTGACGTTTCTCTTGTATGCTATGTAGTTGCTAGAGAGGTTTTAGTTTAATAATCACTTTTTTGCAGTAATTGTTGTGAGGGTTGTATATATAATATCTATTATTTTTAATATAAAATGTATACGTTTTTTATTCTTGTTAAATTTTTATTTATATAAAATTCACTTAAATGCATCAAATGATTCAAGCCGTTAACAATTAATTAAACTGAATATTATTTAATGCAGCAAAATAGTTCAATGATCTTTGTGACTAATTTTATTTCAATTTATTTTTACTCAACAAAAAATGAACAATTTTATATGACAGAAACACACACTAGCATATCTACTATTTTTTACTTTGTATGACAAATAAGAATGTAACAATAAAAACCGACAAATTTCAAATAATTGCAAGATAAAATCAAAGAATTAAAACAAAACTTTTTAAATTTTAATAAAACTGCAATATATTTTAATTATTTTTAAGTTAAAAATTAGTCATTATTTTGTTTGTTTATTTATTTAAAATAATTGTTTGTAAATACTGAATTTTAATTTAAAGCGTTTTATGCATAAAAATATCAAATGTTCTAATTGCACAAAGTGATACATCAATTTGAAAGAAAACAAATTCATTAGTATGTAAACTGTAATTATGTTTTTATAAAAAATGTTTTTACTTTTGTTTTTAATTTAATTTATAGTCAATATCTAAATTTTGAAGTGATAATTTATTATATTTCATTTATAATTATATGTTTGTATGCGTACAATTAATAAGTGGTTTTTAAATAAGAATATGTAGACAGGTTTTGAAATAAACTAAACCAACTAAGTCAATAAGCGGTTTCTTTGAATGATTTTTTTTGTAGCACAAAATTAACTTTGAATAAATATAAACATGCTAATTCATAAATTAGTTCTTTAATTATATAAATAAACTTTATGCAAAAGTCAATAGTTGTTAACATATCCGTATGTATGTGATTTTGTAATATAAAAAATTGAATTCAATTTATTAAACCAATTATAAAATGTACAACATAAATAATCTTAATTGAAACAACTTTTATTTGACTAAACTAAATTATTTATTAATAATTAAAAAATAATAAGTTTACTGATTTTTTTTTATTTAAGACATAAATAACTCCTGTGTAATCCTTCCTTTCCTAGTACGATAGTAAACAGTGGGTTAACATTTTTATATCATACAATTTATGAATCTCTTTAACATTCAAGTGCGTTTTTGTACATTATTTTAATTAATGTTTTATTTTGTATGCCAACTTTTTCTTATAATAAATTTATTTTACTTTAACCCTTCTCTACTATTAGCATGGGATTGGAACAGTTTAGAGCAAGGTTAATAAATAAAACTGAAGTATTTGAAAAAACAATTTACTTTGCATTAGACATTTAAACAATATAAAATTATTACAGTATTTAAAAATGAAAAGATACAATTACAATTAAATAACATTTATATAGGCGTGGATAAGCATAAGTTCGAGTTCTACCACCAGCGGATTTCGATTGACTTTGCTAAAATGTCCACTTGTTAAAAATGTTTCTTGTAAAGCATTTAACAATTATATATATATATATATATATATATATATATATATATATATATATATATATATATATAATTAGTATTTTAAAGTAATAAACAACAACAAATACATTTAAATAAATTGATTGTTTTAAGTAACATTTATGTAAATTAATTGTTGCTTCATTTGTCTGTAAGTGCATAATGACCTTGAATAAAGAACCGGTTTTTTGTCGCCAGTTGTATTGATTTGTGATTAAGGTTATATTATTAGTGTGCTCAATTTTTCTACTTTTTATAGGTACAAATTGTTAACTAATAACTTTATTTAACTTAATAAAGTAAAAAATGTTCAAATATAATAATTTAAAAAAGTAACATTATTTGTAGTGTTATGTCACTGTCAAAGAAGAGCATTACATTTTTTAAAACATTAGAAATTAAGAAAAACGTTTTAAAATGATTTTAGCAACAATGTTTGCAATAAAATGGGAGTTGCTTTATTGACAAGAGTATTGGTTTTTTCAATTAAAAAACGTTTAATAAAATTTTAATTTTAACTGTCTCAATTTGGACAACCTAACAATATTATAAATGTTATAATTTCTAAAACTTTTAAAATTAACAGAAACAAAACCAGATTAATTAGAAATCCTTAATTACTAAAGTTGTCAAATAAAATAACAGTAATTATTATTTAGATAAACACTCAAGTCTAGTATTTAATAATTACTTAAAAATGTAATTAAAAATTTAACCAAAACAGCAGCATAATAATATTTTTAAAACATACGTATTTATAATTTGTTTTTATGTAATGTTTAACATGAAGCACGATTAATTTTATATTTAAATAAAATAAAATATGTATTTTGATATTTTACAAAATTAAAATATAAAAAACCTATTTTGACGCTTACAATCTAGTATATATATATATATATATATATATATATATATATATATATATATATATATATATATATATATATATATATATATATATATATATATATATATATTAAAAATTAATATGTCTTTAATTTCTAAAATAAACAATCAATAGTTTTTATTTAAACGTCTTGTTAATTAAACATTTAAATATAAAAACGTATTTACTACGTATTAGTTTTTATTGCATATTTTTTATTAGAAAGTATAAATAATCCTTTTTTAACAAAGTTTATTTATTTCAAGGGTTTTTCAGTTTGTACATTTTGTTTTTATTTTTACATAATTTTAATAATGTATATACAGTTTTCAAATTCTGAAAATAAATTATATTAAAATAAAAGTTGTATAGACTTTATATATATATATATATATATATATATATATATGTCAGCAGATACAAGTTGTAATGAAAATTTATGATTGAATTTTATTTTAATTTATTTTAAACAATAATTTTTTTTAATATTTAAAATTTAAAATTTTAATTTTGAACTTATTTGTAATAAAGTAAACATTATATATATGTATATATATATCGACTTTAAAATTATTGAAATTATATGACATTTATGTTAGCTTGTCAGATTTTAATTTTTATTAAACAACAGAATTTTTAAAAATAATTAATCTATATTTCAATAAAAACATTTAAAATTTATATTTATTTAATAAAAAAACAATGTATTTTATTAACAGAAATGTGTTGCGTTCATGTATTTAACTTACAAAGCAAAAAAGGTTATATATAAGTCTAAGTTGACATTTGTTTACGTAAGTCAAAGCATTTTGAAAATGATTGAATAACTTGATGTTTGTTTATTCAGAGTTGTTAATAAAAATAATTTTTAATCTGTGTTGTTAAAAAGTTACTTGCTTTTGTTTATTTTCATTATTATAAAAAAATATAAATTTTTAATTAGATAAATTATTTTTAATTATTGAAAGCAATTGCCAAATGGAAAATAGATTATTTTTTGTAAAAATTAAAATAGATTATATTTAAATATAAATAATATGTATACTGGAACAATTTATTATTTATACGATTGTTACAACCTAATAACATGTAAATTAATTCAATGGTACACTATGTTAAAATGCATTTTCCCCTATTATTTTGTAACAAAAATAAATAACTTTTAAAAAGTTTTTAATAGACCTTATTTTTATTATAAACAGATTTCTTAATATTTTTAAAGAAATAAAAGCCGTAGTGTGCAATTTATTATTACATTACCATGTGCAACTTAAAATAGAATATTCAATATTGTTCATTTAAAAAAGCTTTATAATGCCAGCAGTTTGCTTTGAAGTAGTAAGTATATAAAAATTAACATACTTTTACTAAAATAGTCAAGTAAAATTACATTAATAATTGTTATTATTCCCATTATTTAAAATCATATTTTACAAAATGCCATTTTTAAAAACTTTTGTCTGCAATAATTGTATACTGTCAAATGTTGACAAGCTTTGTACAAACATTGTGTTTATTTAATTTTTTTCAATTTGTGTCGTAGAAATATTAGTCAAATTGTACTGACAGGTTGTAATTGGTTAAACTGCTTTTACTATTTAAACATGTTTTAAAAAAATATTTTTACTTAATTTAAAGAAAATATTTTATCATGGGATTTCCAAAAGTGTCAGATTCACTTGAATAATACATCATTTTGGTTTTAATCAACCAGAAACACTGGAAGCATTCTTGTTTAGAAACATCAGCAATGCATACCTTTCAATTTTTAGACAAATATAAACCCACATCCTATGTGGTATCAGGCCATTATATTATATATTATATTATACAAAACCCTTTTGCTTTAAGAATAAGCATGGGGCAATAAGACAACAATTACAGCAAAACAACAACAACAATAACAAAGTCTCGTTGGCATTAAATATTCTGCAAATCAAAGATTGCGCTTTCTTTCGGCTTTCACTCAACCTTGTTATCTGGTAACTTTGCCATCCAGATACGTTGTTGTTTGCCTGAATGGCGTCATCTTTCATTGTTTCCGCAGCAGTATAATTTTTTTGACAGAGGCCAGGTTGCTAACCTTGCGCTCAAACCCTCCTCCTTTATCCAGACTTGGGACTGGATAGATTAAATTATTTCTAACCCAAACTAGGCGGAGTTAATAGATAGTTAAAATTGACTTTGCAAAGTTATTATTTGTAGTCAATCTAATCAATGTTAATTGTCTAGTGTCCTGTGCGTTACTGTCGCTAACAAGCAAGTAAATGATTCCTTTCACTAGGGATTCATAATTTGGTTTTAAAATAGTACAATATTATAATAAATATTTTTAAAAATCTACATAATTTTTTTTAATTTGCATAAATTTATTAAGTATGTATTTTAACGTTTTTATCTAAATTAAGCTAAAACAATTTCTTAAGTAAAAATAGTTATGTTTAATTATGAAAACATGAAAAATTTTGAAACACTTAACTACTGATCATTGTGGTTGGACAAGCTATTAAGGCGCAAATTTTGTACTTGGGTTGTCATGACTACGCATCGCACTACCAGCAATCAATGGTTACCTTTGTTTAGTTTGAATTAAAAAATCAATGTTTAAATTTTATATTTTTTATTTGATCAAATGTATTACCGAAAACATTTCTTTGCCAGTAGACATCTGTCAAAACCGAACGAGTGCTGGTGGCGGAACTTAAACACGAGCTTAGCTTTTTGCAAAACATTAACAACATTATTATTTTATTATTATTACAAAACTCTTTTGTTTTAAAAATAAGCATAAGACAATAAAATAAGAATTACAGCATAAAACAACAACAAAGTCCCATAATTCAAAAAGAACATAAAACAACAACATTTTTCTATGTATTTGAACATTTTGCCAAACGTTTTGTTTAATTCCATGAAACATGCTGAAAGCTACTTCTACTAAAGTATCTAAGCCAATAACCACAAATAAATAAATAAATAAAATAGATCTTCCCAAATGGTTTTTAGCCAAGCTTTCTGTGATCTACTAACCTTTCTTATACCATTTTTGATCTTCTATTCCAAAACCGCTCTTGCTGGTCTTTTGGGCAGTAAACGTAGAATTTGATCAATTAATTTTTTTATCTAATTGTAACGATGTCATGTAGTGAATATAATCTCATAATCTCATTATTTGAAATGTGATCACCACAGGTAATCTTTAAAATACTTATAAGACACCAGCGATGAAAAACATTCACCATCTTATCAATCTTGTCTGCTCGTTTCCACGTTTCATTCCCATATATTACCGTAGGACTGAGTATTAATGCGTACAAACAAAGTTTTGTCTTTAGGCAGATAGAAGAACATGACGATATTGATTTGGGGCTACGAAAGACTGACATTGCCTTTCCAAGTCTGACTTTGATATTAATTTCGGTTTTTCCATCTTTACCGACGATGCTTCCAAGATATTTAAAGGAATCAACAGTACCAATATTTTATCTACCAAGTTTTATGGGCAAATAATCGTTTGATAGAGTGCACAACATTTTCGTTTTTGAACAGTTAAATTACATTAAATAATAATTGGAACTTTGTAATAAACGTATATAATTACATGCATATGCTGGCGCGGTAGAGCTTGTAAAATGCTCGACCTCAAACTGGATGATTGTAAATTCAAGTTTTACCATTGAAACTAAATGCAAACCTTTGTTTGGCTTTGCAAAATGTCCACTTGCACAAAAATAGTGCCCACATAACATTCAAGTAGTGAAAACCAAAAACTGTTTTGTTTTAGAAAATATCAACTTGGGAGTTGTAAAAAAAGTTTTTCAATATATTACAATGAATATTTATATTTTACAAAAAAAACAATAATAATTCAACAATTTCTAGAAAAACAAAAAATGTATTGTGTTTACACGTTGATTTTTTAATAAATTTAAACATTTTTTTTTGAAAAACAAAAACCTCAATAATGTATTTTTTATTTTTACATTTTAATGGACATTTTTAAACAAGAATTTTAATTTTAGAATAATTGACATTTTTAAACAAGATTTTTTTTTAATTTATGAGTAAATGCAAATGCTCAATATTTTTGTGTCCTAAATGTTACTTCAATTTATTTTTACCCAAAGTGAAACCAATTTTTTTCTTGTAATGTTTCAACTGGCTATTGATGTGTATTTCAAATGTATTCAGTTATTAGCATAGTTGAATATAAACAATAATAATTAATTAATGTTTATTTATTATCCAACATGTTGCAATTATGCGAATTTTTCTTCAAATGAATTGAAATGATAGACTGATATACATTTACCTAAATGTCTTTAAACAGTGAGTCACTGGAATTTTGTCAAACATGTTTTATTTTAGACTGGTAAATAATCGCCTTGTCATTGTGGTTTTCATTTACCTAAGAACAATGAGTGCAATTAGCTGGATATACACACATTGTCATCAATTGACAAGTATGTTAAAGAAATATATTTTTCCAAAAAAGTGTATTTTAAGTAACAAGCAAAAATATTTAGGATGAAATTTATTATTTTTTTGTAAAAGTACATTTTTTAATTAGTTATTTTCCTGTTTTTTTAATTAATATTTTATATGACTGACTACCTTTTCACAATAATTGGACAATTAGTTTTCAAATACACTTGACAACTTTAACATGTTTGCAATTATTTAAGTTATACTGATATAAAATTTAGAACTTTTGTATATTTTAATTTTTTGTTAGTTATACAAAAAATTGTAATATAACATTTTTAACAGTATAGTTATTACTATAATTAAAATAATTTTTAACGTTTTTTTTAGTTTTATTTTTTTAATGTTTATTATTTTGAATGTTTTATGAGAAACACCTTTCAGCAGTGGACTTTTTAGCGAATTCGAAAGTGGGATTGCAACCCATGCCCACCGAGGACCAAATTGAGCACTGTACCGCTAGACCACCCCCGCATATTATGTAGGATAAAAAATTAAATTATTTTTGTTATATTAAAATAAATAATTGGTATAAACACACATAATTTTTATAAAAAAATGTTTTATTTTTTAATTTTAATTATCGTAGATTAATGTAGATTAATTATAAACAATGTTTATTTAATTAGTTTATTTTTAAATTACATATTTTAGTATGTTTACTAACGTTACCGGGTATATTGTATTAAAAAACAGAATTTAGTTTTACATAAATTTTTAACAAGCATATAGGTATGATTAAAATATACTTTGTAAAATTGTACCAATTTTGTTTGTTTGCTAGTGTTATTTATTTAGTCGAAATATTTTTTAAAACAAATATTTAAAAAAGCCATTTTATGTTAAAAACTAATAAATATTTTATATAGTATTATTTTTTAACCATAAAAATTGTTTAATTTAAAAAATATATTATTAAGCAAAATATAATGTTAATTGTAACAATCAACTTGAATACAAAAACATTTTATCTTTAATTATTAAACAAACAATTTTTTAAAGTCACATTATTCCTTTACATATAATAAATTTAAAATCATGAGTGCAAATAAATACTTTTAACGAATGCATTTAAATATTAATAATTTTTCGGTTAGTTTATATATATATATATATATATATATATATATATATATATATATATATATATAATTTTTACACGTAAAAAATTAATTTAAAACAAAATGTCAAAAACTTGAAAAATTATACATGAAAAAAATATTTAAAAACTAGCGTTTTCTAATATGAATTTTAACTTTATGTTTAAAAAATTATTTACCGCTTTAATATTAGCCATTTAATACGGCATTTATTTAAGCGAAATTTAACTTACATAATGTTTGACTAAATAATTTTTAAAAAGTTGCATTGATTTGACACTTTTATTTGTAAATGCATGTATAAAATGTTTTACTGACAGAAATTATTAAATTACTAAAGAAAAAATGTATTTTTATCATAGTTGCTTAATAATTACATTGATTAAATGAAACGTGTAACTCATTGGCTAAAATTTTTATTTCCGAGTCAAAACTTTAATCACGTTTTTTTATTTAGATATAAACAAATAATATTGTATACTTTTTCTGATTCTCTATTGGCATATTTAATTATAGGTGATGTGTTCAATGTACTTTTAATATAGTATTTAAGAAAATATTACTATTGCAATTAATATTATTGCTAGTAATAACAGCAATAATAATTTATAAAATTATAGTTATGTTTATTTATTAATTGTTAATAATACTAGATAATGAACATTTATATTATAAAATAATACTTCAAAACTTTAAAAATGATATTTTAATAGCTTTTAGCTTACAACCAACATACTAACTGCTTATGTGTTAATTGAAGGACTATACCAAATAATGTATTTCAATTTTAACCTTTAAACTATTATTCAATTAAAAAAATTAAATACATATATTTTAATTATACTTTAGTAATTCAATTTCGCGGTTTTAAAAAACACTCCTAGGTTTTATTATAGATTGTGCTGTTCCGTCTAAATGTCAGTATCCTGTCAATGCAAAGGATTTTGCAGATGAGTAATTCTACTAATAAAAGTATAATGATTGGTGATTGTATCGCATTTAAAATAATTTTAAACAGTTATCATTATTATTATTATTAGTATTATTATTATTATTATTGTTATTATTATTATTTACCTTAGTTACGTTCATGTTCTTTCGTGCTTGACAAAAATTAGACATTAAATCAGAATTTCGATTTTTTTAGTTTTTAATATTCATTTTACATTAATTTGTGTTTTCTATAAACCGTTCTTCTGTTATTTTGTAACTGCAATATATATATATATATATATATGCATAAGTATGCTCGTCGTAAAGTTAATAATTGTTATAAGCTCCGTTTTCGGATTAATAGAATGAGTTTTTATTTTTAGTATCACTTAAGTTATAAGCTTATATAATCTAGCAAAATTAAATTTTTTAAATTATAGATATACGTAAAATCAACATGTAACGCAGTTGGTTTTTTGCAATTTTAATTTAGAAAAATAGCCAATTAAAAGGTCGTGTTACAAAAACAATAATTTAGTTTTTAGATAGTTATTAATCTACTTTTACTCAACATTGATGTATGCTTGACTAGAGTAAATCTATAGTACCACTAATAGTAATGAGCCCTATTTAATTTTTATATTGAACACATATCACAAAATAATTTTGCGATAATTTAATTATATATATATATATATATATATATATATATATATATATATATATATATATATATATGCAAGCAATTAAATTTAACCCATTTAAAACAATTTTATTTAAATTTTACATAATTAACTAATTAAATAATATATATATATATATATATATATATATATATATATAGCAGTATTACATTATATTCTTTATCTAATTGTAATATTAATTAGTTTCGGTTAACGTTTATGTTTGAGCGCATGTTTAAATGTCTGCATATCAAAATAATTATTATCATAATTCATAAACTGAATGTAGTGGCATTTTTGGTCTAATACAATGTTTGTTATTAGATAAATAATATTAAACATATATCATTGTTTATTTTTTAACCACTTATATATGTTTTATTTTTCCAGCGCTTATTGGGAATGTCAACTATTATATTGCAATTTAACATGCTAACTTGAATTAAAAATATGCTAAAAATTTAATATATTTTGTTTAAAATATATTTTTAATTATAACAATCTTAATAATTTTTAATGAGTGTGTGGACGCTGTATAATAATTAAATTTATTACCTGCTAATTGGTGGTACTTGGTCTTGAGTTATTTGCCTACGTAACAAGTAGAAAACAAACTAAAACTGACGTTTATTTACTTACATTAAAACATTATTAATTTAATATAATTATACAAACTATAGTATCTAAATCAACAAATGAATACAACTTACAAATGACAAAAATGTTATCTTTGTTTGTTCAAAGGAAAAATTAAAAATTATTACAATTATTAATGCTTAATTAAGTGGTCATTACTCTAAAATGTTCAAAATTGGATAGTTAAGTTGTTTTTAATAGCTTTTCAGAATTCGAGCTTGTTACCATTGTAAACAAATCCAGAAATATCCATCCATAAACTTTATATAAGTTTTTAAAATTATTGATTAATGTTTTTAGCTAAATTTAATATAACATAACCATTTTACTTTATATAATTTAATTTTTTTGTTTTTCGTATTTAGGCAACTGCTTATATTATTATTATTATTACTATTATTATTATTATTATTAACAACAACAACAACAACAACAATAATAATAATAATAATAATAATACTAATAATAATAATAATAATAATAATAATAATAATAATTTCTACTGTTTTTAGTAAACTGGTTGTTATTATAAGTTTACTTTATAGCCATGCTACAAAAAATAATTGTTTATTTAAATGTTGTTTATCTTTTGATTTTGTAATTATTATATAACCTTTTCGTAATTTGTTTTTGTTTAAGCTAATAATGTAAAAGTAGTTTTGTATAGTCAATAATAAAAATGTGGTTTTATTGAAGTTTCTAAGCTATAAGTGATAATAATAATAATAATAATAATAATATTAATAATAATAACAATAATAATAACAATAATAATAATAATAATAATAACAGTAATAATTAGTTAATATAAAGTTGTAAATAAATTTTAAATAAGTACATTATAGTTGTTAAACTTTATTTGATCATGTAGATACAAATGTTTTGTTTGTTAAAAGGTAGTCACTAATAATGCATATGTATAAATCAAAGTCTATCTAAATAGGATACTTTGTATCATTTTGTCAATAAAGAAACATAAAAATGGGTTTTTGTAAATAATAAAGACTAAATAAATCAAAATTAATACAAAGCAAACAGAATAATATTTATTAAAATAACAAAATACTGTGTTTAAAATGACAAGTTTTTTATTTGATTTTAAAAGATAGAGCATTACTTTTGTAATTTAAATATCTAAATGTTTTAAAGGAAACATTTTTATTAAGTGCAAATTTAGCATATTTAAACAGAAGCATGCATGTCAGCAATGTGCTATGCTAGTACAACTTAATCTGTTCTTGCAATTGTATTAGACTTTCCAGTTAACCAAAATGATGGAGATGATAAAAAGCTAAATTTATAATTGGGTTGATGTGGGTTTTGAATTTGATTACTGGTGCTAAATGTGAGCCCTCCATTAGTTTTACTAAGGCTCCACTTGCCTAAAATTGTTTTCAATAAAACATTAAAGCAATAACATCCGAATAATAATAATAATAATAATAATAATAATAATAATAATAATATAATCAACTAGTATTAAAAATACTTACATAAATAATATAGACAAATGTTTTTAATTTATGTTTATAATTTTAAAATATAATAATTTACTACTATATATAATCTTTATTACTTTAAATAACTATTATAAATAGTAAAAGATTTCTATTGTTTTATTTTTTAAACATTTAATTAATAATAATAATGAAGGAGTTTGTCTATGATAGTATTTTCTTTATTTTAGCAATAAACAAAAGTTATCTAAGTAATTGATTTATTACAATTTTTATTTTTCTGTATTTTGGAATGCAAAAATATTATTACAGTTGTATATTTATTAGCATTGTATAAACTAAATTATTGTTTCAATAAAAAGTAACTTTCAAACTTGAATCCAAAGCTATTGTTACGCAATTGCATATTTATAAACAAAATTTATTTATTTATTTGCATTTGTTAGTTGTATTGTGTCATGATGGTTTAGTGATACAGTGCTGAACTTTAACTTAGGTAGGCATGGCTTTGAGTGCTAACAGCGACACTAGATTCAGGCCCCCTGTTTGGCATCACTAAATGTCCGCTTGTTAAAAATGGTTTTTTGTGAAGCATTCAAGAAACAACAATTAAATTGATAAATAAATATTTAATCTATAAATATTTGTTAATATGTGCAGATTAATTATTAATTTGCATGTTTATTTTAAATTAAAAGTTATTTTTTTCAATTTATGTAATTATGTTATAATTTTATTAAAAAATAACTTATTTTCGATGCTTTTTAATCATATATATATATATATATATGCATAAATTATTTATTTTGTTAATTTTTAAAATAAATTTTACTGTTTATAATTTTATAATCTTTTGTTAGAAACTAATTAAGAGAGTTGAATAGTTGTGCAAAATTATTAAGGCAAACAAGTTGCTATTTTTGTCATTTTTATTTGTTTATGTTTATTGGGTCTATTTAGTTGTTACTACTTGAATGTTTTACTGGAGACATTTTTCTTAAGTAGACATTTAGCAGATATTTTTGTAATATTTATTTGTTTATATTTACAATAATTTTTGTAAATAAATCGCGCATATATATATATATATATATTCAATTATTAATAAACAAAATACTTAAAAAGTGTTTTTATATTTTACACAGTTTTATTAACTAGGAATGTTTGCTTTAATATTAATTGCAATTTGTGATTTGTATACAACAAGTAAATAATATAATAATTAAAAAAATTGTGCTTCATGTTCCAAAATTAAAAAAAATATTTTTACAAATATTAGAAAATATTTTTTACTGTAGGTATTTAATAATGTCCTATAAAAACAGATAATAATTGAGAATATAATCAATCATTAGGTAAATAATGCTATACTTTTCAGAATTTGTTTTTCTGTTAATTTGTTCAATTGTTAAATATTAATTTTTATTAAACATGTACAATAAATAAATTAGAGCTAATAAAACATTTTTAATTTTTAAAAATGAAAACAGACTAAACAGTGTAAAAGTTTATTGCATTTAGCAATAAGTAGAGATGAAAGTACTGTAAAATTAATATATAGAAATGTATGTTAAAATAAATAGCGTTCTTCAGTTAGCTAAATATTAAAAAATTGAAAATTTAATTATTACGATATCTTATAATTGTGCACATTTAATGCATTTAAACAACATACATAAATAAATATTAATTTTTGTACAAACTATAACACTAATCTTTAATTAAACTGATTTATTTGATTTAGTTTAATTTTAAAATTACAATACAATTATTACTTATATAATGCAAAAAATTGATTAAAACACAGATTATATATATATATATATATATTATAAAAGAAAAATATAAAAAAATTAAAATAAAGAATTTACATATTTAATAGTAAAATTTTTATAAATTAATCAAAAACCGTAAATAAATATAATAAACTTAATAAACAAAAGATGTTCTTTAAAACTTATTTTCATATAATATTAAAATATTTTTTAATTAAAAGCATAACTGGATAAAATTGTGCCGGGGTGATCTAGCTGTGCAGCGCTCGAATCTGGACCTCGGTGGGCATGGGGGTTTGAATCCCATCACCGGCACTAAAATGCGGATCTACGTTTGGTTTTGCTAAATGTCTACTGTTAAAAGATGTTTCTCGTAAAACATCCAAAGTAATAAACAAAAAAAAATAATTATAAATTACGTTTTTAAAAAAATTAACATTGAATACAAATGTGCCGGTGTGGCCTAGAAGTACAGCGCTTGACTTGAACCTCAGTGGGCATGGGTTTTAATCCCACTATCAGCACTAAATGCAAGACCCACGTTCGACTTTACTGAAATGTCCAATATTAAAAAATGTTTTCCGTAAAACTTTTAAATTAGTAAAAAATTAATAATTAAAAAATGAAATAAATAAATAAACGTTTAAAATTTTTTAATTTATCTAAACATTAATAAACACTTATATATATATATATATATAATACATATATATATATATATATATATATATATATAATAAACACTTATATATATATATATATATATATATATATATAATACAATGCAAATATAATTTAAAGACTGGATTTTTATAATAAATACATAATATAACTATTTCTTGGTATGTTGAAGACAATAAAAAAAACTTGCAGATTAAATAAAAAAGTTTACTAAAAATTACAAATAATATTTTCTATTAAAAATCGTGTTATGTATTTATAATATAGTCAATAATTAAAAAATTACAAATAAAATAATCGTCTTTCTTATTTAAATTGTTGATAAAAATGTTTTAAAATTTAGCAACTAATTTTATAAAATGTAAAATAAATTTTGCTTGAATATTTTATGCATTTAACATTAGTTTGTTGTTTTAAAATCTTAATTAATTAATTTTATACATAATTTTTTAATTGATTTTATCAGTTTGTTATTTTAAATATAATTAAATTTTTAATTAATTTACTTTTAAAATGCCACAAAATTGGTTTCACATTTTTATCTCTTTTATTTGCACATTTTAAATTACAATTTTTGTAAATTTATTTTTACTTAAAATAATTACCTTTTTCTAGTCGCAACACCTAATTATATGTTTTGCATATATAATCAATTATTTTATAAACTGATTAGTTTGCATGTAAAATTAATTTTTTATTTTAGTAGTTAATAAGGTAAAATAGTTGTTCTTATTTACTTAGTTTTGTAAGTTTTTTATAAAAGGTTAATTTGTTTTCGTACTTAAAATAAAAAATTGTAAAGTTAAAAATATTGCAAATTATGTTATGTTTAAATATAAAATACTATTTTTATTGTAACAATAATTTTGATAATTGTAAAAATATTATTGAACATTTTAAATACATAAAATTTTTATTTAATTAATATTTATTTATTGGCAACAGTTTGCAAAATAATAATTTTGGTAAAATAATTAACAATTTAAAAATATTTTACTGGAAATTGAAAATTAATTTGATTATATACTTTGTATGACAAAAACAATTTTGTGAGGTATTTATGTTTATTTATATTGCAAAATTCTTTATTTATATTTTGTTTATGCACGCATCCAACAGTAATTTGAGTAGAAAATTATAATAAATTACGATAAATACTTGAAAATGTGTGTTTTTTGTAATTGTTTTTTAATTAATTGTTAAATAATAACAATTATAAATTTTTAAAGTATCTACAAAATATTTTTAAATGTAATTAACTATATATATATATATATATATATATATATAATCATGCTTATATATAACCATGTTACACACTTTTAAACTTTATAATAAATTATTTTAATTATGAAAAACAATAAGCTGAAAATTATAAACACAACAAGTATAGTAACGGTATTACAACAAAAAATGTAAGTTTAAGCTTTAATTTGTTTTTGAATCGGTATATTAATACTTCTAAATAAAATATAAGTAATTAATTCGCAATTTTATTTTACTATAGTAATATTAAAATATTACAATAAATATCGATCACAAAATATTATTCTAATTAATTAAATTTAAAAATATCTGGTAAATATTTACTGTTAACTGTATTTATTCCAAGCAAAAATAATCGAAGACGTAAACTGTGGGATAAATTCATTTTGTATATTCTCTTCAGTCACAAACATATAAAAAATCAGTGTATATATATATATATATATATGCATGTTGCGTATGTATATGTATGTATAGTTATTAATGTTAAGTTAATTACATCACATATTTATATATATAATATATATATATATATATATATATATATATATAATGATTCTTTGTTTGTGACTGAAGAGAATATACAAAATGAATTTATCTCACAGTTTACGTCTTCAATTATTTTTGTTTGGAATTATAAAGGGAACCCAATGCCTTAACCTGTATTCATGTCCAATTTTAACAGTTTAGTTAAAAAATGTTTATAATAAAATCTTTAAAATCTTTATTAATAAAATTTTGAAAATTATATTAACTTGTTTAAAAATAAAATATTTTATTTTTCAAAATAATTAGTAACTTTAAAAAAAAGTTTATTAATGAACTTATATTTAGAACATCAAAATAAATAAAAACCTGATTTCTTATTACAATATTTGCAAAAATAAACATTACGTACGTAAAATTTATATATTTTTGTAAGAAAAGCTG
Organism: Cardicola forsteri; assembly: GCA_025895645.1. Classification (NCBI taxonomy): domain Eukaryota; kingdom Metazoa; phylum Platyhelminthes; class Trematoda; order Strigeidida; family Aporocotylidae; genus Cardicola; species Cardicola forsteri. The sequence continues at coordinate 532,234 of JAKXYG010000241.1, read as the reverse complement.
AGCTACACATAATTTTAGGCATTTATTAATTATTAATTTTTAGTTAAGAAATTAAATTTTAAAATTGCACTGATTTAAAAAAAATAACCAAATATTTTTACAATTAATAACATTTGATTCACTTAAGTGCAAAATGTCATTTATTCATTACTTCGCTTAAATGAACGACTATGTTGAGACGATATAAAGTAACAAAAAAACGAGAAAAATCGGCGGTTAAAACTTAAGCTAAATTGTATAATTCAAATGCTTTTTTTATAATAATTTTAAAAAAATTAAATTAGTGTTGCAAATTACGTTAACAAAATCAACATTTAACACAATAAACTATTCAACGGAATTATTTAATATTTTTATAGATTCAATTTTAACCATTGTTTTTTTTAATAAACAACAAAATTCGTATGTGGAAAAATAATAGAAAAATTAAAAAAATAAATTTTAAGTTACTTTTTTTTATTCTGCAACTGTATGTTTACAAAAACGAGGTAAGCCTTTTTTTCTACAGTATTTTTTGCCTTATTTATGTGCTTATTAACAAGATTTTAGTTCATTTAAAAAATTGCCTTTTATTTAATAATAAATACAATTATTCCATTTTAAAAATTATTTTTATTTTATTATAAAAAATACGATAATCTTTTACACGTTTAGATTTAAAAGCATGAAACAAAGTAACAAAATTTTTTTAATACTGAAGATACAATATCCCAAAATACTAATTAAACATTTTAGTATGCTTTCTAAAATAATGTAAAAAGTTTTAACTTAAGAGAATTAGTTAAGTTTACATTTTATTTTTTCATTATTAATTGCCATATTGTTTAACTAAATGTTATACTAATCAACGTTTCTATTGTTTAATAGCTACAAAACACTTGATAAAAATTATCTAGTTAAAAGATGTTTAAAAAATTATTATTATTATAACTAGTGGTGCTAATGTTAAATGTTTTTGTTTTAAATTATAAAAAACAGATTTTTACTATACTTATCACAAAAATATGCAATTGTTTTTTAAATAAATGCGCAAGCATTCAAGTTTTGATTATATTTTATTATTTTTAAGTTTCAAACCGACACTAAAATATAATTGTTTAGTTTTTGGGAAAAAATAGCTGCTTTAATTTTTACAATTTTGGTGTATTGATTTTACACTGCATGTGTACTTTTAAACATAATATTCTTTAAAACGTATGTTTTTTAGCTCCAAGTTTTAATCCACCTCTTTTTCAATTAAAAATGTACAACCGCTAAATCGGTGTAAAATAGTTATTTATCTAGTTATTTATTTAATGACTATTGTTATTATTGATTTTGTTTTGACAGTTTACTTCAAGCGACTTTTAAAACAATTGTAGCGTAGTTAATAAATATTTTATTTTTACAAGCTGTTACACTGTTTGTAATACAATATAGTTTTCAATTAATGTTAGGCACATTTTTATATCTAAGCTACTAACTAAATTATTATTATTTGTTTTCCAATTTGCACTAGAAAAAATTCTTATTAAAAAAACCATTTTTTTAATTAACGCATTTTTATTTTAGAATTTTAGAATTGCATAAAAATAATATATTCCCTTGAGAAACCAAATAATAATACATTTATTTTAAACTTAAAAATTAGTGTTAAATCGTTCTTGTTGCAATTTTTAAAAAAGCAAATATTCAAAACTTTTATTTTGTGGTTTTTTTTCCAAGTTATTATTGAATTGAATTTTTTCTTTTACGTCTACATTTCGTTTTTTGCCGCTTAATTCATTTATCAAAATTTTTATATTTGTTTTTAAATGTTTTTTTAATGTAAAATATCAAATAAAACGCAAATAAATTATTTTAGTAATAATAAATGTTACTGAATAGTATAAACCTTTTCGATAATAATAAAATACTTATTTAAACTTTTGTTAGTTTTGCTTATAATATTGCGGATATTGGTGCAAGCCAATTATTATCATTATCATTATTATTATTATTATTATTATTATTATTATTATTATTATTATTCTCATTATTATTATTATTATTATTATTATTATTATTATTATTATTATTATTATTATTATTATTATTATTATTATTATTATTATTATCATTATTATTATTATTATTATTATTATTATTATTATTATTATTATTATTATTATTATTATTATTATTATTATTATTATTATTATTATTATTATTATTATTATTATTTATTTATTTATTTATTTATTCTACTGTTACCACTTGAATGTTTTACGGAAACCATTTTTAGAAAATGGACATTTAACAACGCCAAACGGCAGTCCGCATTTAGTGCTGCTGATTATCTAGTGGTAATATACAAAGTACATAACACAAACACCCTATAAACACCTATATTTGTCTACAAAACTATATAAAAATAATAATTGAAAGTTTACCCTTGTATATATTAAAACACATTTTATTGTTACAATACTTATTGACTAAAACTTTATATATTTTAATAAAGCAAAAAATATTAATATCAAAAGCATACAATTATTTATTTCAAAACCTATTCGCTTTAAAAAGCATAGAGCAACAAGATTAATTCATATAATAATAGATCACATTTCGACTTTGAAGATTGTGCATGTTAAAGATTGAAATTTTATTAGTATTTTGCCAAATCTTGTCAATGTCATTATACTACTTTCATTTCTTTTCCATAGTTTAATAAAATGGTGTCCTTATGTTCTTTTCTGGGGGCAGTACTTTTTACAAAAGCCAGATAACCAAACTTGCGCCCAAACCTTCCTCCTTTTTCAACCGACCTTTGGATTGGTTGGGGCGGAATTAAGAGATGCAATATTATAATATAATGTATCACTTTCTGTTTTGTCAGTTTTACAAATAAAATATTTTCTTCTTGTTTGAGTAGAGCTGTTTCAACGCGCTTAGTCATATAACAACGGATGCATACAAAACCTACGGCAAATTATAATTTTTGCCGCTCTATGTGAAAAATAAAAATTGGGCGGGACCGGACAAAGAAATTGTTTTTATCTTCACTTTTACGTATTCGATGTCAATATATGTCATTTTTTTAAGCAATTAGAATTTATTTATACATGTTACAAAATTAATGTATGTTTTTACAGCATGTTTCAAATTTCTGAATTTCAATAGTATGAATTGTTTATTTTTAACTACAGTTTTTAAATAATTTGTTGTTTTACAAGTTTTTTTTTATTATTATACGAATATTATCAAAATAAATAAAACCTAGCAATTAAAAATTTTACTCAAAAAATATTTACAAAACGTCAGTGATATTTTTTGTTGTAACTACTTTTACATCAGCTAACTATCAAACACATCACATATGAAACTGAAAACGCACGGTACTTACTAGTATAATGTTTATTTGATATAATAGTTAAACAAAAATACATATATCCTATTTTACAGTTAAAAAATATAAATATATTATTAGAAATTATATTTTTTGTTAGAATTGAAATGCTGGTTAGTTGTTTAGGTTAGAACAAAGGTTAGCACTTATCAGAAATCGAATACTTCATTACTTGATTATGCAACAATTATGTTTGTATTATCACTAAAATTAATAGTAACATTTAATAGTTGTAATTTACAAATATATATTATTTTATATTTTAAAATGCAAGTAAGCTTAAATTTCTAATTTATGTTAAATTATTATTACTATTATTATTATTATTATTATTATTATTATTATATCTCTATTTTTCTATCCAAGGAATCTTTTTCAAAAATTGTGTACGTTTAATTTGATTGTTTCAATGTTATTAAAAATTACTGTAACAATTAAATGTTTTTAAAACTTTAATAAAAATTGTAAATAATATTTTATGTTAGCAATTATTGCTAGTAAAAACAAGAAATTAACTTTCAAAATTTTTGTTAAAAACTGATATTTAATAAATAAATGCTTCTTTATTATAACTGTTATTTGCTTTAGTATTTTGATATAAGTAGTACTTATAAAATATTTGCAGCAATAATGCTATTTTAATAATAATAATAATAATAATTTTATTATAGGGTTTTCAGGCGTAATATAGTAAAATAGTCACATTTGCTAAATAATAAACCCACTAGGTTTGAGTTAAACAGGATAACTATACAACTGTTCCATCCTTGTTTAACATTATTATCAAGTTTTACACAGACTTGAAACCACGTCCTATTTTGTGTCAGCTCAAAGCTTTAGCCTTTTAATAATAATAATAAAAAGAAGAAAAAGAATTATTATTAAAACTGTGCTATTGTTAACTTTTTAATCTAGTTGAAAATTAATGTTTGGATTCAACACTTGATTTTTTTTAGTCTAAATAGCCGTTGTTCAAAACTTTTTCAGTTTTTAACTTAAATTACATTTACTTATAAATTTGAACTTAATACCGCTACTACTGTATAAAATAATTAAAATAATGTTCATTTATTTGTATTTTAAAAATTAAAATATATAATATCAAAGTTACAACCAACTCAACTGTTAATTTGAGTTTTTTTCTCCGTTTTTTCTACTAAAAAACGTTTTTATTAGTACTGAAAGCAAGGCTTTGCTAAATAAGTGCTTAAGAGTCATAAACATGCAAACATGCTGTAAAATCAATTTTTACTTATTTATTGTTGAAAAACACGCAAAATTAAATTTCAACTTATTGCTTGTTGTTTTGATTGTGATAAACATTAATTAAATTATTGTTCTAATTTATCATTTACTAAAATATCACTCGAATAGGGTGAAATACTATACAAGACATGCATTACCCTAAAATAAGTCAACTGATAGTACTAGCATTATTAGTTTAGTGGTAACTATTTAAATTTGAGAAGATTGATAACCTTTTTAAATATGACTTGTAATTAAAGATTTTCGTGTGATATTGTAATATTGTTTTTAAAAATAGATATCCTATTTTTAAAAACTAATGAGTCATTGCTGTAAACGTGGATAAAAATCAACTTTTAATTTCAAAACAATTATATTTTTAAATAATTGTTTTCCATGTAAATAATATGTAAAATTTGAGATACTAAATTATTTTAAAGTTTTTTTTAAAAAAAACACATTTAATTTGACTTTATTTATTACATCTAATTTAATTAATTTTGAAAGGTTTGAATAGATCAATTAATTGTTTGTTTTGCTAAATTGAAAATGCCAATTATCGTTAGTTAATTAGTTGTAATTTGATTTTTCTAAAAGAAAAGAAACAAATATTTACAAATGGAACATAATCCTAATTGCATAAAATAATGAAATATATAAAACAATAAAGTTGTAAGTAACAATTATAAAATCAATAATAATAATAATAATAATAATAATAATAATAATAATAATAATAATAATAATAATAATAATAATAATAATAATAGTGGTAATGGCAAAGTTAAAATTATATTAAAAACGTTTATATATAGTTTTTCATAATTACTGAAATTTATTTTTACATATTTTATTAGCATTAAAATTGTTTAATTTTATGAAAAACACTATTCTATACTAAACACTATATTCGCATTTTAATTAAACCAAATTCAAGAAATATTTTAGTTAAACGTTTTAGCAGGTAGCAATACTAATGGCAATAGGAGAAAATAATTGAACAATCAAAATTATGCTCAATTTACAAATTGTAAAACTCGAAATGCCCATTTTTGTTTAACATGAGACAATATAACAATTACTCAATATATATATATATATATATATATATATATATATATATATATATATATATTACAACTTCTTGATGATAAAGTAGACTGAAATTATGTTTAAAGTTACTTTTATCCTCCTATCTAATCTAACGTCAATAATTATAAACAATAAATCTAATTTTCAAAATTATTTTTGTTAAATAAATAAATATTTTTATTATGTGTAATTAAAATTAAGTTGAAAACCATTGACTAAAAAGTAATTATTTACTTTACAAATTTATCTATCTATTTAAAATAGTTACACAATTAACACCATCTTTATTAAATATTCTTATAAAAAAATTACTAAAAACGTGTGATTTCAATAGACTAAAATAAAACAAAAAACTATTAAAAAGGAATAATAAACTAAATAATAGCAATCGTTCTTATTATTTATCTATTCGTGACATTGAAAAAGTTTGCAATATTAAAAAAAAAATTTAATCACGGTATATGTATTGTATTTATACATTTACACCGGATTTTTATTTGTATTAAAAATTGTTAAGATTTAATAAGTATAATTTTGTAATTTTTATCCAAAGAAAAACAAGTTGTTAAAGGTTCTTTCCAGTATATGAACTTAATTTTAATGTTTTAGTTTGAATTATGCAATCAAGATGTGCCGTTTAAAGAAAACACAAGGTTATTAAACATCTTCTCAATATAGGAATTTTATACTTATTTAATGATAAGCAAATTAAAATTTAATCTATATTTAAAATAAGTAAACAACGTATCAGATAACTGAAAAATTAAAATTAAAATTAGAATAAGAAAGATGGAAAATAAAAATTGTATATTTTTAAATGCTATAAAATAAAATAGTAGATATTCAGTTATCTGTATGAATTTAAAAATTAATCAAAATAATTAAAACATTAATTAATAGCATATTTTAAAAATCTTATTATTATTTACAATCTAAAAAGTAAATAACCTCACTACTCAGTTAGTCATTCAAAAATTATTAAACTTTAGTATCTTCGTTTTTATTATTTGTTAAAATCTACTAACACTAATTTCTTTTTTTACTGTTTGTTTTATTATTTCTATTTATAAACTCAACATTTATATAATTAACATTTTACTAGATATGTATCTTTTTTATAGCTTGTAACCACCAGTAAAGTATTGTTTCAATATTGTTAAAAACTACTAAAATACCATTTTTACAACAGTACCTACATTGCACTAGTTTTAGGATTAGTTTTTAAACAATTTAATTACAAGTATCGAATTAAAAATACCAAAAATAGTCGATCTTAAACAAACCTATTTCAACTTTTAATAAAGAGAGATAATCGTACAATTTAATCAATGGATACACATTTTAGAACGTGACAAATTTACTAATTTTCTACTATTTTACGTCTAGGCTTTGTTAGTTTTTGACCAAATGTTAAATTTATCCTTTTAAAAAAACTCCATTTTTTGTTGTATTTTTATAACAAACTGGTTTTTATAAAATTCATTTTTATAAATTTTGCTCCAACTTTTTAAACCGAATAAATAATAGTTTATTTTAAATGTGTAACATAGTAAGAAGTTTTAGTAGTAACATTATTTATAAATTATTCAACTATTGGTGTTTTGTAGATTAGTTTTCCATTTGTATCATGTTATTTGTAGATAAAAAATGTTTTTAATGTAATGCTTGATTTGATAAACATGAGTAATTCAATGAATCATTTAAGCTAACTAAAGTGCACAGGTCCTACATTTGCGTATATTTTTTGTGAGTGATTATTATAAATTATTAAAATAATTTCTCTGTTTATCAACATGTATATTTTATTGTACATATAAATAATTAATTTATCTTTACATTGTATAAAAATTGTTTTATTTAAATGTTTTTATAAAGAAAATATAACAAAAAGTGAACTTTAGTTTTTGTATTTTGTTTAAATTGCTCATTCATTAAAAATAATTTATTTGATTACATGTTTTAAACCAATTATTAGTTTTTCATTTTTGTTTTATTTTCTACATTTTGTCTTTCAATCCGTCTCAGTTCGTGCTTAGTATTTCAAATAAAAATTAGTTATTTTTACTGTGTTATTGTTTGTAGAATGTAGCAAACACAAACAAATGAATGTTTGATAAATGTAATATTTTTAAAATATGGTTTTACTCGATTCTATAATACTTTTTCAATAACCAATACTGATTTCCAAATTATTTGAATACTACTCGTTTACGCATATTTTATTAAATGTTTTCAAACTACATATAATCGATCAATATAACCATTTTTTGGTTTATTGCAAATAATACAAAAGAATATTTTTTTTAAAAATTACAACTAAATAAAATTAACAAGCACTATAAAGTAATATATTTTTAATTTAATTTTTTTGTAATATTTTTAATAAATCTGTTTTTGCTTTCTATCACGCAATATTAATTAATAAAACACCTAATTTTATACAATTTAATTTAAGTAAACCAGAAAAAAACCCACTTCTACACTAAGTATGTGCATATGATCTTTTAAAATTAATTTTAGCGTTCTTACCTATATCTTTAACAACTTTATTAAACGATCTTGGTCAAACAAAATGGAAAATAATTTTTTTTATAGATATATATGCTTATATTATAATAAAATATGTTAACAACAGAAAAACTTCAACCAACAAATTATGTAAACCTAAAAAACACCGGTCAAAAGCAAAACACTGTCAAAACATTCCATCTATTGTACATTTTTCAAATCAATCCATTTTCTATACACATTCACTGTCGCAACTTGAAAATTAAAAATATGCGCATTATTTTTTGAAAAAACAACAAATATTTTAAATGAAAACTTTACACAAATTGAGTCAATTATGGCTCATTGTTTTTTAGGGACTGGAGGGAAGGTGGCATGAGGGAATAAGAATAAAGCCGGGGCTACAAATTGTACATTGCCCATACAAAATACAAACACAAATGAAATAAAACAACACAATTGCTCAAGTTAAAAAAACAAAATCAAGTGATTGATTTGGAGACTGGTATTGATTAAAGTTTGATTTTTCTACCCAAATGAATTGATGCTTGCCAATTTCTTTTGTCATTCAAATGGTCATCGACGTTGTTTGTTTCGGATGTTAACAAACCGCCAGGTTTGGAATGCGGATAAGCCACTTTAAGTGTTCCAGTCGAATTGGGCGTTACATCCAAAGTTGTATCGAAGACTTTCAAAAGCGATTGTCTCGTAGGAACGGCCCCGTTTGTTGGACTTGTTGCTGTCGTAGAAAAATGAACCAATCCAAACTGACTGGGGTCATCTTCGCTCAGACCGCGGCCCGAGTCTGCAGAATCCAGATCGAGTTCGGACTGGTGGTGCATGTTGTGATTTGAAGCAATGAGTCCTCGTCGATTTCCATTGCCGATGTTTTTTATATGATTGGATGTGTTTACATTGAAGCCGTTCAATGTACCCATATTGGATGTACCAATCACTAAAGGCTGTATTAACAAAATGTATCAGTTGGGTATATTAAAAACAAATTGAGAAATTATTGATTGACTTACAACACGTTATATTTTCAAAAACGTGTCATGCTGTTAAATTATATACATACATATATATATATATATATATATATATATATGACCATAGTTTTAGAATTATAATACTGCTAGGTTGTTTAAGCCTATACAGGAGGTAATGCTTACAAGACGCAACCCACGCCCCTTAGTTTAGGGGCATATATAGGATCAACCTACATTGTTTAGGCAGAAATGTCTCATTCTTAATGTTTCCAAAATAACCAATTACACATATTTATTTGGACTATTTGGAGCTTTATTATTATTATTATTATTTTAAAAAGTTATTAAAAGCAAATGGTGTTAACAAAAAATGACAAGTTAAACACCCACAACGAAAAAAAACAAAAAACGATCGAAACAAAGTTGGAAATTTGGAAAGCGGGAATATGTCTATTGACTGTTATTTTTTTATCAAAAAAGGGATTTTTTAAGTGAATTATTTTGAATTTTACTAATTGGTTTGTTCCAATCCCACCTACCAATAAATGTTGTATGATCTCTGAATAATGAATAAACCCTCAGAAATATACATATTCTATATCGATAATCGTCGGTTGAAAACACAGCATTTTAAAATAAATTTCGTAAATTCTTAACAGATTTAAAATTAAATAAAACAAAATAACTCTTATTTAAAATAAATAAACGTGTTGGATACAATATTGATTTACGCATATCATAGCAACAGAGATAAGCTGTATGAAAAACGTTGCACTATCATCAGTGTGATTTTAATGGTATATATGTATTAGTACATTTAAGTGTGTCTCCCAGAATTAAATGGTTTTAGGTTCGAACGTAAGTATAGCCTTAAACTATATATATATAACAAAAATTGTCAAAACATGAAAATACCAAAATAAAAATAGTTTTATTTATTTATGAAAAGAATTAGAAACAAGTTGAAATTTCTAATAAATATATTAAACAACAATAAGATAAGTTAAGCAATGATTGGAAAATAATAAACAATTATAATATATTTTTATAATGTTTATATGTATTATATTTTATTTAACTGTTCGTAAATATTATCTTACCCGATTTTTTTATTAAACTGACAACCCTGTTTTTGTTACACATGCATAAATGTATCTTTTTGGTAACATGTACATTCGATTATTGATGCAAATTATTATTTCATTAATAAAATACTGACTAGTTGTGACAAACCTCAATTTTTATATTATTATTATTGTTATTATTATTATTATTATTATTATTATTACTATTATTATTACTATTATTATTATTATTATTATTATTATTATTATTATTATCATTGTTATCATTATTATTATTACTATTATTATTATTATTATTATTATTATTATTATTATTATTATTATTATTATTATTATTATTATTATTATTATTATTATTATTATTATTATTATTATTAGTAGTAGTAGTAGTAGTAGTAGTAGTAGTAGTAGTAGTAGTAGTAGTAGTAGTAGTAGTAGTAGTAGTAGTAGTAGTAGTAGTAGTAGTAGTAGTAGTATAAATATAATGTTAATATATTTTCCATTAAAGAAACTTATTAATTATTATTAAATATTATTAAATTAAAGCATAAAATTACTTAATTACAATCACTCCCATAAAAATATTATTACATAAATTAGTTTTAATTTAATACCAAATAAAACAATTTCAAAATAAATTAAATCTTGTACATACACTTTATTTCGTGCTGAATGTTTTTATTGTAAAAATGACGTGAGAATTGTTAATTAAGAGAATAAGAAAAACCTTGTCATTGCTTTTTATCTTCAAAATTTAATTTCTCAACATACATTTGTTACTCAATAATTCAATCACTTATTTTATGCAATAACAAGACTTATAAACTATATGTAAACATATTCTAATCAAGCAATTATGTATTTGCAACATCTTAAGAAATATGTAAATTAGAATAACGAGTATGAGAAAGCAAAGCTAATAAAAACAAAAACAGACCTAATTACAAAGTAAAATTAAACTCTCTTTTAAAAAATACAAAATAATACTTTCAATCTTAATAATTCAGTTATTTAATAATTTTTCATCAATTAAAACGTTTCAAAAGTACTACACAGCGCCCAAATAATTAAAATATACAATCTCTTGTTTTTCTGACTAACAATTTTTTGCAGAATTAATAAAAGTAAACTAATCAGTCAATTGCCATCAATCTATGCATTACTATTAAACAAAATTACTTTTAAATAATAAAATAGCCCATAATAAAATTGCTAATTCATTTTTTTATTTAAGAAAAAATAAAATTGTGCACTAATAAATTAACTCTATTTTTCTTTTTACACATAATTAACGCAGATGCTTACGTACAATAATATATATACTGTTACAGAATACAACAGACAATTTCAAAATTAAATAACAAACTATAATTTTTTTTATATTTTAAAATTTTAAAATTAGCACATTGACATTTACATATTTAGTGGAGATGGAGAGAAAGTTAAAAAATGCAATTATTATTTTTTTAAACGAACATGTTTATATTGTAAATGTGTGTGCGTATTTTCCCATTTCGATAATTGTAATGATGATAAATGTATTACGTCAAATAATAATAAGGATAATAATAATAATAATAATAATAATAATAATAATAATAATAATAATAATAATAATAATAATAATAATAATAATGACAATACAATAAAATAATAACAAATTACCTAAATTCAAATAAAACTAATTTCATTGTTTTGATCTATTTAATAGACTGTAAAACTTACACTTTTGTAAACAATAATAAACATTTTGAATACATTTAAATAAAACTCCAACTTTTTTCTTGAAAAACCAAATTCATCTTAACAATAATTGAATAAAACAAAACATTTAAAAATGATTAGATATAGCAAATGAAGTTTTTTAATAGATTACATTTGGATTTAAAATGTTTAGTTCACTGAATACATAGATTTAAAAATTTGTTTATTAACAATCAATCTCAAAAGCAATGTTTTATAAAAAATAATAAAGTTTGGCAAAGACAGATAAGAACCTCCATTTGGCATCAGTAGTAAAATTTGTACCATTGGTCCTGGAATACACAAGTCTGGCAACTTAGCCATTTGTAATGCAATCGTTTGTTTCAATTTAGACAAGCAATTAAAAGTAATTATTATTGTTTACACGCACATTGAATGTACTTTTCTTACTTTACTGTAGCAAAGTAAACTATAACTAAATATTTAACTAAAAATATTGAATGACGTCATTTATATAAAATTGGCAATTAAAGCTAATTAAAATATGATCAACTAACCCATTTCAGCTTAAGTGATAATTTTATTCACGTTGTTTTCTACATCCTTTAATTATCCCCCATTTTGAATTTAATTAAACATAATCTTTTCTATTTTTAAATTTTTTAAAAAGCGATTTAAACACCATATATATAAATATTAGTTAAAATTTGCACTACTTGTTTTTAAAACAATATTTAACCCACTTTTTGGTTTACTCAACTTTCTAAATAAACAGTTCGTCACTACATTGAACTTAGCTTGGTCGTAATGTTTGTATTTATGTATGTTTGTGTTGGTGTATGTTTGTGAGTTGTATTAACTTAAATGTCATCTGTATCCCTTTTTGTATATATATATACTAGAATTTTATATGTTTGTGACTGACGAGAACATATAAAATGAATTCATCTCACAGTTCACGTCTTCTCATATTTTTATTTGGAATTCTAAATAAACCCTGATGTATCATCCGATTTCCGAACACAACGTTAAAGAAACAGATTGTAAGTAAACAATTAACGTTGTCTAAAAACGCCTAGTTTTAAATGTAGCATTATTAATGACTCTAATTATCTTTGAACCAACAAGTTTAATAAACTAAGGTTTTATTGTCTTATTTATCAAATGTACCATTAAGGTTGAACTGATAAACTAATATGTTTATATGTTCAACCTGTAACAAATTATAAAAAGTTTTTCTTCTTTTCAAATCAACTTAATGCTTCCATGACTACCTTGCTGTTCAATCCTTCCGTAGATCTAGTTGGTTGTGTAAACAAGTTATTCTTTTTACATTATTTTTCAACTCTGTCCGGTGTGCTTGACCCCTAAAAGGTCGTCAAAACTAAGTTCATGCATGAATAGAATTGAGTGTTTTATTTATTTTTAATACTTAAAAATAGGAAATAAAATCACATTATAACTAGGTAAAAAATTAAAATGAGGAAAACACTAAAACCAAAATGTCTAAACTATAATAATTGTTGTTTAAATAAAATTACACACAAATTATTTGACCCACATTTTATCATAATGTATAATTTAAAAATACGGAATTCAGTAAAATTCAAATGCACATATTTTTTAAAATGTTATTCGTATTTGACTGTTATTTTTTAATGTTTTACGAGAAACATCTTACAGCAAATGGACATTTCAGAGGACCCGATGTTGGATATCAAACCCAGGTTCGAGTCGAGTAACATAAATCATTAACTTATTGAAATACTAGTAAATCATATATATATCTTATATATATATATATATATATATATATATATATATATATATATATATATATATATATATACATGGGGATGCTAATGATCCTGAGGATTTGAGTAATGTTTATAAAGTCTCAATTTCCAATGATGGTGATATTCCTGACTGTTAATCTTCCACGTGGTGCATCCTGGACTAGGTTTCCCTAGGCATCTAGACTAATAACAGTAGGGTCCGAGTGCACAGCGGTATAACTGGGCTTCCGCTGCGGTGAGTGGGTGCGAACATACAGCCAGGATACTTAAAAGGTATCTAAAGGTATACGTATACCATATGTAGCCCTTGGGCTAAGGGAGATAACCCTGACAAAAAATCAGGCGGCCTTGTCAATCTTTGTGAACAGTGGCGACGTCACAAGGATGCCGTCTACCAGCCAAGAAACTTTGTTATTCTTCCACGTTTGTCTACGCTTGCCAAGCCATCGAAATCGATCGTTCTACATGTCGTATAAATATGGGAAATAATGAAGTGGTGACCACGTAATCACCAACCAAAATGAATATATATATATATATATATATGTGTGTGTGTTATTTAAAAATAAGGTAATAGAATAAATTTTAAAAAATAATAATTTATTAGTAAACAATTTTAAATAATTAAAAATCTGCTTATATTTTAGTGCAACCCAACAATAACAATAATTTTTTTTTATTAACAATTATTATCCCGAAGTTTTCAACGATAATTTATAGGAAACGAAAACATTGTTTACATAAATTGACTCAACATCTGATTACATAACAAAAAATTCCAATTTTTAATTCAAACGTTTGGACTTTCTATCAAATCCATTATTATTTCAATTCCTGCATGTTTCACAGTGTTTTTAAGAACACTAATAACAAACGTTGACATTTTTACCCCTTAATGGGAAATATTGTATATTTTATTAAACCAGGCATAGATAAAATATAGTTCATTAAATCTTTAATTTCAGCTTTTGTTAAACTTGTAAATTGTGTTAATAAATATAAAAAATTGTCACCTAAATTTTGCATTAATTGCTAAACATTAATACGTTTTAAACAATTGGTCAAAAAATACATTTTTTATTTTAACTTATTGCAATATTTGCACTTATGTTGCGTGGCGTAGGTGTTTTGTAAAAAATAGTTAAAAAATTGGTTAACTGACAAAAAATACAATTTTTAATTTTGTTTAATTTACGAAACGTTTTTTTGCAAAAGTCAAATGTACGCTAATTGCAAATAGTTAAAAAATAAGTTTGATAAAAGTAATGTAACCTGAAAACGTGTCAATGTATTACAGGAAACTGTAGGTATACCAATTAGTGGTTTATTTTTTTCACACTAAACCTTCAGACCAGTTGGCTGGGCTCATAGCAAGTTGCCTAAAAATGGATACCAGTGAAATACAATTAATAAAAATACATTTTAGAATAACACAGACGGCTAGTACACGTTTTTTTTTAAATTGTTTTGCGAGAAAAAAACTTTTGGGTCAATCCAAATAAATTTCTCCAATGCAAAACGCTTTTCTACTTTGTTTAAATAAATAATAAACAAAAATGTTTTTCTTAAATAAAAACAAATCCAATATTCTCCATTAAGTCTACCTACCATTCAACCTATACATTATTTTCACATAGTTTGTAATTTATTTAGACTGAACCCAAGCCACCTGTTCAAATGCGTTTATCGTAACGACAGCAAATTGTCTAATGATTGTAACAAAAAATCTTAGATGTTTTGGGCAAACAAATAAGCAATACCGCGCACATGCACACATAAACACAATAAACTCAAGCGCGTTACATTGTGAATGTCATCCAAGCAAGATACCGATCATTTTAGAATAGTCTATCCAATCAAAATGCAACGTATCAAAATAAAAAAGTTACATTTGCAGTACACCCTTTTTTGACAAATGTTTTTGTTTATACGAACAAATATACACACACACGTTGGAAAGGGATTGTAACTCAGTCGACATAATTGATATTATGTATCGTTATAATCGTTATAAAGACTTAGAAACTAATTGAATAAAAACGAAATGCATTCTGTATTTATTGTTGACAACATTTAATGATGTGAATATTTAATTAAAATGTTGCGTGCCAAATATCTAGTGCAAATTTAACACTGACAAATCTTAAGAATATATTTTAGGAGGTTTTGGTAATACTTCAGTGACTTTGTAACGCCGATCAGCTATAGTGATTTTGAAAAATTTTTCAAAATATCCATAAAACTGTGTTACTTTAGAATATATATTTAGTTAAATAAATCATTGTAGGTTAAAACAAAAATCAAAAAGTTGACACATTAGTGATATAACCTCGGTCACCTACGCTATTAATAAATAAGATAAATATTGCTTTGTTTTATGCTCTGTCTCTTTAATAGGATTTGTTTACAGCATCCGTGGAATCACGCACACACGCTCTCTCTCTTACCCACAAACACACACAATGACTCATAACATGTTAGTAATAGCTACGCTAACCAGTTTTAATTTTTGGACTCCAACATTGCAATGATTGACTCGTTTTTAGCATTTTTATGTACCTCTAGTGGTGTATTGTAATAATAGTACAAATATTACTACCACTACTACTACTATTACTACTACTACTACTACTACTACTACTACTACTACTACTAATATTAATAATAATAATAATAATAATAATAATAATAATAATAATAATAATAATAATAATAATAATAATAATAATAATAATAATAATAATAATAATAATAATGTTATTATAATTTTCTTATAAATTACTGCTAATAAAACGCTAAAATAACCAAACTGGAAAAACGTTTATAATAAAGAATTTGCCATTTCCTTGTTTTCACTAAAACCAATAGAAATGACTCAATGTTAAACAGTAAATTGCAAAATTTACTTACCATATAATTCTGCCTGTTGATTATTGCAGGATTTGAACCTCGGTGATCATATTCAAAAGGTTGCACATCCGATGTTGATGGATCGCACAACACCGTTTCTCTCATGGTTCCCGAATCTATTCGAACGCTTCCATTGGGACATTGCATGTCACTAAAGTTAGGTAATTCAGCATTGGGAGAACGCGAATCACAGCTTATATCGCCCGAATAAATTCCATTGGGCATATTACCCAGCGAAAAAGGCGGCATTGACTGACTAAAGTCTGAACCAAAGGTCGGAGTCATTCGTGACGGAATAAACATAGTAGGTAACTGGTGTAGCGTACCACCACCACTACCATCGGGATAATAAACAGGCGGATTCGAAGTCCAGTTGACAAGATGCATGTCCGATTCGGTATGACTAATTCCATTCTCCAAATAGGGATGCATATTGGCTTGATAGGCTAATTTAAGAGCATCCAAATCGGACGGAGTTGGGCTGACGCCCATAAGATAGCCAGTCTGACCAATGGCAAAGCCCGGGTCGCTTTTAATAGGAAATATTGATCCCTCTGCTCCATCGCCTGAACTCCGGCCGTGTTGAAAACCGTTGGCATTCGATCGTGTGCCACGTGACCAGCGGGCTTGGTTGGATTTTCGACGAACGCAAACGATAGCCACGATGAGACAGACCGAAATAAGACCGGTTATGGCAATCATTATGATAATAATCATAAAATTCAATCCAGCTGTTGTAATTAATTCGGCACCGTACACGTTTACCTGCAATGAATGCAAATAAATTGTTTGCTTTAGGTTTTTATTTTAATTGTTTTGCAATTGTTAAATAAGAATTTTTTGAGAGTTTGTTTTGATAGAGATTTGTACATGAACTAATGGAAATTTGGACACCATCTTTTTTATATCCAAATACTGTGGGATCTTGGGTGATGGTATTACAACTGCATTAAAAACATTGCATTTTAAAACAATTGTAAAAACATTTGCAATACAACTTAACAATGCAATTTTTTTAATCATTCATTTTGTTGGTGACGTGATCACCTCTTCATTATTTCCCATATTTATACATGTAGAACGATCGATTTTGATGGCTTGACAAGCATAGACAAACGTGGAAGAATAACAAAGTTTCTTGGCTGGTAGACGGCATCCTTGTGACGTCGCCACTGTTCGCAAAGATTGACGAGGCCGCCTGATTTTTTTGTCAGGGTTATCTCCCTTAGCCCAAGGGCTACATATGGTATACGTATACCTTTAGATATCTTTTAAGTATCCTGGGTGTATGTTCGCACCCACCCGCCGTAGCGGAAGCCCAGTTATACCGCTGTGCACTCGGACCCTGTTGTTATTAGTCTAGATGCCTAGGGGCACCTAGTCCAGGATGCACCACGTGGAGGATTAACAGTCAGGAATATCACCATCATTGGAAATTGAGACTTTATAAGCATTACTTAAATCCTCAGGATCATTAGCATGAATTATTTAAGTTTGATAAAATGTATCGTTATTTACATATGTACAGAATTTCAAATTTATTTAAATACTATGGTGCTACATTTCTTTTTTTTTAATTCTTGCTAATCGTTATAAGAATGTTTACCAATATCTGCTTAAAATATTTTGTTTGTAATTAAAAAATTAACACTAAAGTAAATAAAAAGATTTATAAACTGTTTAATAACTGTTTATAGTAAATTTAAATTATTAATTGCAAGTAATTTTCTTAAAATTATATTAAACAGTGCACTTCGATCATTGTATTACACCAAAAGTTAAACTGAGAAAACTATAATTAAATAAGCGTATTTTATTTAAAAATAACATATATATTACATTATTAAATCCAATAAATTCAAAAAATTCAAAATAAAAAAAATTTATTTTTAAATCACTTTTTAAAATTAAGTAATTATTTTTAATCGTTATAAAAATATATATTGTAAATAAGTGTTCTTAATAATAAATTTATTTTTTGACATATTTAAAGGTTTTTTAACGTTTTAATAAATAATGGTATTATGGTTGCTGCATATTATAAATAGAAATTATTTTTGCAAATAAAATTTCTTTATAAATATTGCTAAAATAGTATGCGAAAAATATATTAGTGTAAATTAGGCAAATTTAAGATAAGTAACAAATGTGAAATACCCTAAAATATTATCATATTCAATTTTTCATCCACTTTGTTAACTAATATTGACTAGTTAAAATTATTAATAAAACATCAATGCAAAGTAAAATGCGCATTTAAAAATTTTAAATATTTATAGTCCTTACTTAAAGTATAAATAGTATATTACCCATTATTCTAATATTTAGTTTATTGTTATTATTATTACTTAAATATAAAAAATTAAACTAATTATCATTTAGTTTTTTTGGCGCCTAATGTATATTAATAATTTACAAAGTTGTTTCATTTAAAAAAATTAAATAAGCTGCTATTTAAAAAAGTATGTAAACTTTAATATGCGACGTTTGATTTATGATTTCAACTTGTTCTTGTTTGTTATACAACAAAAACAATGCGGTACACATACAAAATAACTATGTAATTTATATAAATGTTAACGTATTTACTTTTTTAATAAATAGAAAGCATAAAATATTATTTTGGACATAAAATAATAGTAAGTACAAAAAGCCATCTCTCAATAATCAAGTAGATTATATTTTAAAATTTTTTTAATATACTATATTTAAATGTTTAATGATATTCTAATAATATACTACCATATATTTATTCATTCATCTATGGCGGTTGATTTTTATCTTCTTTGCAATGCTTCACTAGTTTAAAACTTTATAAATATTAACATGAACAATTTTAATTGGTGCAAATACTTTGTAGTACGTAAAATGGCATATTTTTCAACTCTTTAAGTAGGTAGCGTAAAGAATTGTATGATCACATAAATATGTTACTCAAACCTTTATCTTCATTTTGATTTTGCAATTATTGTATAACATTAATTTTTATTAGTTTCCAACTTTCTTTGCTTATGCTAAAATAAAATTTTTGTATTCTATAATGCTGGATGTACTTCTACTGAAATATTTAAGCTAATTGTAATATAATAATAATAATAACTTACAAAAAATTATTATTTATTAAAGTAATAAGCATAATCCGTCTCATTTTGTTTAAATCAATTTTTTTAAATTACTTCATGCACAAATACATGTGCAAATCGTTTTTATTATAAAAAAAACTATTTCTTATAATTTAATTGCAATTTGTGTTTCCAACTCAATAATAAGCACTTTAGATCGAAGTATAAATAGGTTTGTCGATAAGTTTTATTATTCCTATTAAACATAATTGTGTTAGTTAAGTACATTGGAAAATGCTACAAATGTTGCAAAGTTTAAAAACAAAATATAATCTTCATTTATATGCAAAATTAGTAAACTGTATTATTACAAAGATAATAATAATTGTTTCATTTATTTTTCTTTAATATAATTACTTGTATAGACAATAAACAATTGCAAATGCATTGGAATAAATAAGTACCATAAAGGATTAATTTTGCAAAGTTTATTTAGATTATGTTATCAATAAGTAAACAAATTATAATAAAAATCATTAACAACATCAATGTTTGTTTGTGTTCACAAATCCAAATTATTTTTCGCGTGTTAAAACTGATTATAAAATTTGTAACAATCTTTAATGGTTAAACAAAATCAAAAATAATAATACAATATATATATATGCAAAATTATTTTTAAAAAGTAATTTAAACAAAATATATGCCAATGAAGGGATGAACTAGTAGAATGAAACAAAAAGTAATATGGAATATGCTTGCCTGTCGACAACTCTGACGGTGTATTATTTAAAACAAAATATTTCGTGTTAATCTGAACTTTTAAAGCAATTTACAAAAAATTAATCATTAGTAAACGAACATTTTGGAAAGTAGAACAACCCTGGTTTTTGCTAAGTGTAATAACTCGTCATTTAAAAAAAATTTAAAGCACTGAGTATAAAAATAAAATTTATTCATAATTTTTGAAATTGCATATTATGTCTTGACCTCAAAATTACAAACGTGTTAAAATTATTAATTAAAAACCATTTTATGTTAATTTGCTATTATGTTAGCTTTTTAATTTTTATTATAAACAAAACGCAATATAAAAAACCTTGCTACGTTGTATATATAATTGTACTACTGCTACTGCTACTACTACTACTACTACTACTACTACTACTAATACTAATAATAATAATAATAATAATAATAATTAGTTAGCTTTGTAAAATTTATTACTTAAAATGTTTAAGCATCCATAATAATAACAACTATTTACAGCTGCACCACAAACGTACTTGAAGCCAAGTTTCACTAGCTTGTTCGGGATGTCCCAAGTCATAAGCTCTCAATCTCAAACGGTAAACACCCGGAAGTAGATAAGCCGATTCGGTTTGAGTTTGAGCCACAAAGCCAGATTTTTTACTGCCAATAAGTTCATTCAAATTGGGATTGATAATTGATATTTCACCAGTTATGTTGTCAATCTAATTCGGGAAACATATGTTTTAAAAAATAAAAAATTAGGGCTTGGTTCAAAAAACAAAACTGATATTTAAACGTTTTTAACAGCAGTTTAGATTGTCCTTTCTTCCTCCAACATAAATCTTTAAATTAATATTCTTTTGGTCTTTTCTTCATTGCAAATCGTAAGTTTGGTGTCTTTAACACTCAACAGTTTTCGCTAATGCATACACATATAATTCATTATAGGTATTTTATTTGCATTGCATTTATCTAACATGATTTTTTATTTAAAAATGAAATGTTTATGCACTTTTCAAAGATAATTTACAAATTGATTTGGAATTTTGTTTGTACAAATTGGTACACTACCAAATAGTTAACTGTTCAAATTTTTTTAAATGCATGCACGCCCAATTTTTTTTAAATAAAACGTTAAATAAACATTATCTAAAGTAGTATTTTTCTTCCCTCTTGCTTGCTTTATTGTACCCACATTAACGTATTTAAATTTTCCTAATGTTAGTGTAAACAATACTAAAAATTGATAAATTTAATTTCTAAAAGTTTTTAAAATTTTTAATATCCTACTGTGTTGGTAATGCAGTGTCATCAATCACACGCACACACGCAACAAGTTTATCTTTTAAGAAATCTTTGGCAAAGCAAAAGAATTCACGTTGTCAATTGGGTTTTTGTGTTTAGCTAAATAATTGTTTTCATAAACAACGCTAATTTAGCGATTAAATATGTATCATCAATCATATTTAAAATATAATAATAAATGTACTCCGCAATACTATGTGACATTTTTCGTAAAATAAATTATTATTAACAAAAAACAACAAAATTTCAATTGGGTTGTCGACTACCCTGTAAGTAACGAATGTAAATTGTCCTTTTACATGAGCAATGCGAAGTCAAATAACGTAGTTCCCATAACTACAGCCTTTAGAATGTTTTGTAGTTAAACCGTGTTGTTTACTAAAAGTCACTTTTAACATTATATTAACCTTATAAAAATTTAAAGAATATGGAAAGATAAATCCAAACCATAATTTTGCTACATTTCTTGTGCATACAATATTTTTATAATATTGGAAATCATAGGAAATTATTTTTAACGTTACACAAATTTAGAAATCGTATCATCAGCTATTATTTTTTTCTTTAATTTTTAATTATTACACATCTTACTTGGAATACAGTTCGTCTGTGCGGATCGATAATTGAATAAACTACTTGACCATTGTCCCCAATATCTTTGTCCAAGGCCAAAACACGTGCCACGACACGTCCAGGTGGCAAATCCGTCGTTATATTAATTTCCTTGTCCTGTGCATGCGGATAGTGCCATTCTGGTTTGTTGTCATTTTCGTCGCCAATTGTTACGGTAATATTGGCACTGGCGCACAACGAATTCGACGGAGCCGAATCACAGGCGGAAATTTCTAGCGTGTAGGTATTCGTCACTTCGCGGTCCAATACCTCAATTGCTCGAATTTGACCGTCAGAATCGACTTGAAATGCGTCAGGAGCTGGAGTGCCCGTTGCACTGACCCAAGATTGAAGAAGATTGTAACGAACCTGTACGATAGATAATTAAAATTGTAAATTTGTTTTAATTATTAACTCGTTATAAATCACCTACATAGCAGTACGGTACAAAGTTGACTTTACTAGATAGTACGTAAGAATTAGAATTCTATCATTAGTACTTATAATGGGGGTTTTGATAAAAATGCAAACTTATCGAAAAATTCGAACAACAAAACATTAGCGGCTAAGGATTTAATCACACCACCAGTACATAATACAAGATTTTATATAGAGCTTTACCAAATGTCTACTTGCGGAAAAATCTTTCCCTTAAACTATGCAATCAATAATTTTTAATAAACGCTAATTCTAGTATGTTTAATGTTTAGACAAATAAACAAAGAACTTTAGGACTAAGAATTGAAATATTAAAAAGTAACTAACAATTTTTAAAAATTAATATATTATCATTATTATTAAACAAGACTTTTAGTTAACGTCTGTGTACGTTAGATACCCAAGTAAGATAAACGATGATTAATAACATTTCAACGATGCCATATTGGCAACTATTTAAATTTTAACTAATAAATTGCCTTCTTCCTTTCTTTAATCACAAGCAAATGACATTTATTATTAGGAAAACTATCTAATTTTTTTCAAATTATTTTTATGATTTGTAATTACAGAGTATAGTTACTTTATAATTATACAGCTTTTCTGTATGACAGCCAACAAACAACGCATGTTTCTTATTAACAAGGAAATAAGAAATTTGCATGTAACAATTATAGATTTTAAAACAGATAAATAGTGAAAGAAATTGACCAAATGCGTCTTGTTTGTTTTCACGCCTGAGTAGCATCCAACGGCTGACCCACCACCCATTATCCATTCAACCAGCAGATTGTGATTTTGTCTTCAACACAAACATGGGTACTGGACACAAAAATAAAACTCCCAATAATTATCTAAATCATTATAGTACGCCTACGCGACATCTGTTTGGGGGGTTTTCTTACCACACAACAAAAAACAACCGATATCTTTTTTCGTCTTTCTTCTCTCTTTTTTAAAAAAGATGAGATGAAAACAAACACATAAGCAAATGAAACATTAGCTCAGCGGGAGGCGTAATGACGATAGCACTAATACAATGACAAATCAAATTCATACGTTATGACTGCGATAATATAAATGAGCTAATAAATGATTACGTCCGTTTTCATTAATGAGACTTATAATCAGTCGTTTGTATTTAGGCGATGCTTCAATACACACCCCACACACACAAACCTACATACATGCATGCATACACCAGAGTCTGTGTGTGGATGAATGTGTATGCATTATGTAGATCGATAGGTCAGGCCAGACTAATGTTGGGTTTTCTTTTTACAAAAAATAACAATTTTGGGTGTAATTTATTTCCAATTATTCTGTTATAGAGGCCAATACAACAACAACAACAACAACAACTGAATTTTATTAGGCTTATTTATTATTTTTTTGTTAACCATGTTGTATGTAAATATGTATTTATGTAAATTTAACCACTACCACTATTACTACCACGACCACTTCATTTGCATATAAATTTGACGTTTTTCAAATGAGGTATGCTAATTTTTTGCTTCATTTTACAAACACACACACACACACGCTAACTCAAAATTTATAACCTATAATTTTATTTTAACAAATACACATTTTATTTGATAGATGAAGCAAAAAAAAACCAGATATTAGGCTAGGGAACAAAATCACAAAACTTTGACTTTTGTACCACTGAACTACTACCCGTATATCTCTATCTGGTTAGAACGGGAAAACAATAGGTAAAAGTTGACTAATTTTTTAAATATATAACCTCAAAAAAATAGGGTTCAACTGGCTTTGTCTGACTTTTAACTTGTTTGGCTCTGCAAACAATGGTTATAAAGATACTACTTTAGTTAAAGTTTTTAGGCGAAGAAGTTCAAGCGTTGCATACACAAATAAATGTTTGTAAAATTGATAAAAATAAGCACCTAGTTTGAAGAATCCGATCATTAAAAAGGTTTGCATTCGACATACTTTAAACCTGATTTTGTGTTATTTGAGTAACATGTGAAAATTTTCCAATACTTTTTATAAAATTACAAATCTAGTAACAGAATGTTATAAGTAGTAATACCTAAATAACATTTTGAGTTAACTTTATTTTGCCTAAAAAAATCAAAGATTTGGATTTGATAATAATAATTTTTTAATTTGCTTAAAATAAAAAAGTTGTTAAGTCAACTGTCAGATGAAGCCGTGAATTCCGACTCTAATCAATAAAAATAACAAACACGTTTTTAGTGTCAAATCGACCATAACCAATTTTACTAATTTAATTTTAGTCAAAAAAGCACTGCCTAGTTTATATTTTCCGTACAATAATATGAGTCCTGTTTTATATTTTAAAAACTAAATATTAAATTATTTAATTTAATTTAGGTTGTGCATTAATAAATGCCCATATGTTTAAAAAATAATTACAAATTTCCCGTATGCTTGCAGACAAAAACTGATTTTGAATAGTACAATTTTTTTTTGTTAGAAATGTAAATAAGTGAATAATATCATTTGTGATGTGAAATACATATTACTAAATTCATCTCATTAATTATATCTGGATTTAACATTAACTAACACATTTTCTATGCATTAAACTTGTTATTAAATAAATTACTCTTGTTTCAACAATTGGTTTATAATATGAATGTTTGCATTAGAAACGCTATTCATCTGTGAATAGCCAAATTTGGGCCGGCATTCAATATTGATGATGGGATTCGATCGCCTGGGGAAGGAATTTAACAATATTTCAGTCTGGTGCAAAAGTAAATTGACGATTTAATTATTTCTGCTTGTCAAATTAAAAGCAATTTATTGCAAATTTATAAAATTTGGTCAAACGTTGTGAATTCATAGGTACAGTTGTAAATATATAATTAAATAAAAACCTATAATTACCAGTGTTACGTTGAATTTTTAATTATAATTATTTTAATCTTTAATATTTACAGACATGTAATTTGGCAATCACTCTCCATTTTGCGTACATATTATAATGATGATGATAAAAATAATAATATAATAATAATAATAATAATAATAATAATAATAATAATAATAATAATAATAATAATAATAATAATAATAATAATAATAATAATAATAATAATAATAATAATAATAATAATAATAATAATAACAATAACAATAACAATAACAATAATAATAATAGTAATTATTATTATTATATTACATCTTAACCTAAAATTAAAAATACCTAATCTATTCATTTCAACCATTGTATCGATTGGAAAACCGTTATATGTCAAGTGCTTCACACATGCATGACAAACGCTTAGATCATTGTTACATTTTCAAATTTACGATGTTTGTCTCAACAGTGATTATTTAAACAACGTATTCAAAATATTCAAGACATGTTCAAAACAATTTCGATTATACATGTCATTATTAATTTTGCAAAGTTGAAATGCAATCGAGACGATGTTTATATAAAACTCAACTGCGTGATGATAAGACCATGACACTTGTCAACCCAAGTAACGACAATATAAGGTGACAATATATTAAACAAACAAATTTAATATGACAAATAAGTCAATTTGGTATATTCTAATCAAATTGATTTATTTTACACAGTGCACACTGACTCATTTAAAACAATTTGTAAGCAAACATTTTTATCCGATTAGTAATATTTGTCTATCCAAATCCCATGACTAAAATAAGTCGGGACAGGAAGTTTGGATCAAATGGTTAGTTGGTTACTTTATACGCAATCTATTTTTAGAAATGTGCACGATAGAAAACATTTTTTAATTTTAAATGGAATATAAAAGTTGATAAATAGCTTTAAAAGTATACAATAAATCAAAATTATTTATTAAAAACAATAAAATAAATTGTTTAAGTAATTCAAAATATGTAACATTCAAAAAGTGGTTGTTCTAAAACATTAACTGTTCTTTGTTAAATAAAAAAACTCTACTTATTATAGATAAATCTTGTTAAATCCAGCTACACATAATTGACAACTTTGGTTAGAAAAGACTAATCAGTCTGTAGTTTCAGTTGACATTGTAACTGTTACCCTTATTTTAAAGAAGTCGTCTTCAATTCAGGCTTCTGTTTGTATACATTTTGTAATGGAAAGAAGCAGTTGAAGCAGTTTGCAGTGCACGTCGATTATTACTACTTTAATATAAAAATGGGAAAAGTATTGCAGAAACTATATTTTTCTAACCAAAACAGCAATTTTAAAAAGTTTTATAATTACATTTAAATTTTATAGCACAATGGCCACTTCAAATTTACGTGTTAAAAATTTGTATTTAAAAAATCACATGATCCGATCATTTTAACGTATCTTGGTTCATCAAAACAAGTGTTTACACGTTGACTATGATGATACAAACTTCTGTCAATAATAATAATAATAATAATAATAATACATAGGTAGGTGCCAATCAACCATTAGAGGGAATAAAAGGAAGGTCAAATGTGCGTGTACCATAATTGACGTTTTGATTAAGATCCGACAATATTGCATTAATAAAGAATGCATAAATATGATTCCCTATATTTTGTTCTACTTAATTTCTCATAGAGAAAGTTGAACTAAACTATACACAAACAAACGGTTGATTTGAAAGCAAATAAATTCAATCACATTTTATTAATTCAGTGTTGAGTGCAAATAGGTTGAACGAACTAGTTCAATACATACAATCAACAAGAGTATTTAGCCCATTTTCTATAAAAACACTTATAACTTATTACAATTAAATACGTACGTATACATAATTATTATTTGCCCAAGTGCCTTAGTACAAGTACATTTGGCTTTCAATACGTTTAGAAAATTACAAAGAACGATGTTTTATAAAGTTTTGTTTGAAAAAAGTAAACTGAAAGTTGGCAAGTGTACAAATAAATAAAATACTTATTTTTAAAAGTTACTATAAAAAAGTAATTAATTTACATATTTTATAACAAATAATCAGTCAATATTAACAAAAAATAAAGTTTAATTGCGTAAGGATAAATAAGGCTATGCTTAATAAAGAATGACAATTATCATTCTACATTACTAATTCAATGACCGACTTTATGTGTATTAAGCTTTTGCTGACATAAACATACTTATTTATTGTTCTCCAATAGTATTAATAAAAAATATAATGCGCACGTATCAACTAAATATAAATATTAGCATCTGTGAAAACTATTAAAGTAGACTGCCTAAACATTGAAAAGTAATTAAAACATCCATGTCGTTTGTATTTGAACGGGTTTTAAGGCCGTTGTAGTTAATAATTTTATTATCGGTTGGCAAAAGGATCATCTCTTCTTTATTCCCTTATTTGCATGGCATTTCAAACAACCTTTCTATTTTTAAATACACAGAAATCATTGTTGTAGAGGCGCCATTTTTCACAAAAAATAAACACATTCACTTGATTTTACCGCTTCGCCAAATGGTATGTTTAAACTTTATGATAACTTTTGGGGTAGAAGTTCAGTGTATTTAGTCTCTAGCTTGTGTTAATCTAAATCTAGGATACGAAAAATACAAAATATTACTATGATTGGAAATTGAAACTTTGTAAATAATACTCAAATCCTCATAATTATTAGCATTAAAATCATGCTGTCATTTCTTTGCCGTTGTTTTGAGATATTTTCTTCTTGCTACTTTAGAAAAATTTATAAATATGTCAGGTTTCTAACCTTGTGATCCAACCCTCTTCCTTCCTTTACTGAAGGTTTCAACTATGTCTATATTTAATAAACGTTTAAATTTTCTTAAGTAAAAAAATTGCATAATATTAAGAATAAACCTTTTAAAACAAAGATGTTATGGGACTTTTATATATTGACAAACAAATATGCGAAAAACGGACAATTATCTAATTTATTAACTATATATATATTTAAATCAAAATAGAACACAAATCGAATTAATCATATAAACATTTGAATATATGAAAATGTCAGGCAAAAAGCAAAATGGTGACAAAAACAGGATAAATGAATCAAACCTTTCTAGGTAGCACACTGTATATATTGCTCGTACCAGTAAAAAAAACTATAAAATTAAAGTTCACATTTTAAGGAATTTAAAATAAGTGATGATTAATCATATTTAAACTGTGCGTTTTAGTTTCAATAAAGAATAAAGTTAATTTTTTTTAACAAAAGCATGCATATTATCTACTTGTAAGTAGTTCGAGTAGTAATTCAAATTTTACCTCCAAAACATTTACTTAAAAAAACAATTGCGCAATGTCAAACATGCGATATTCATATAATTCTAAGAAGAATTACACTATCTAACTGTTTTAGTAGACACACAATTTGAAATAATAACTCTTTTATTACAAAATACACGGGTTGGTCTAGCGATACAGCGCTGGATTTGTGCCTGGGAAGGCATGGGTTCGAATCCCACCAACAGCACTAAAATGCGGACCACGTTCGGCTTTGCTAAAATGTCTACTGCTAAAAGATGTTTCCCGTAAAACGTTCAAAGTAGCAAACATAAATAAATGATAAATTAAAAAATAGAAGTAAAATACAATTACAATTCTAAAAATTAAAAATTATATTAAATGTTAACTAGCACATGATTAAAAATTGAATAAAACCATCAATACAAAATACAATCTCAAATATCAAAAATACAATGTAACCTCATTTTTAACAAAAGAAAAACTAGGCGTAAATGTTAATATAGATTTGCTTATAAATGCTTTGTTTCATTATACTAAAATAAACTTAAATGACATTAATGTTAGTACTATTAAATAGCAATTTAAAAAATATTTTTATTTTAACCTATGATACGTTTAAATTTAATTTTTTTAGGTAAACAAAATAAATTTAGATAAGTGGAAGTTAATTTTCAAAATGTAATATAATATATTACTTTTTAAAACAACTGACTAGTATGAAAGTAAAACATTTTAAATGAAACAAACTCTCACATTGAAACAAAATATACTTTGTACCGAACCAATTCTAAAACCTTTTTTAACTTCTTAAAGTTGACTCTACACAGTATTTTATTTTGGTATTAAAAATGTTAGATTTGTTTATATTAGTGTTTTATCAGCCGTAAAATAAAATACAGGAAACTCAAAAATGGTTGAATTTAATTTTTATAATACATACCTTTACTTTTTTTATTTTATGGCTTACAATATTTGACAAAAAACACTTTTAGCAAAGCCGAGGAAAGGCCAGTATTCAGTGCCAGAGGCATAAAATTTATGAGAACCTACGTCTCTTATTTTAGATAAGAAAAATGGATTAACTTTTAGTAATTGAAAGGATAAAATATATTTTTGGTATACTTTTTATTAACAACAAACACAATTCTTGTAAATTATATTTCAAGATTTAAAAAACTAGTTTGATTTCATTTTAAAATTGTACATTAATTTTTGTAATAAACAAAACGTTTTGTATTTTTAGTTAAAATTCACTTTATTTCTTCTTTTCTAAAACTCAGAATTTTAACAATAAATCGTTTTTCTAACTGGCACAAAAATATTGATTTTAAACGTTTTAATAAAAAAGTTTATTTTTAGTCACAAAATACTTAATTTTTTAGTTGTCGTTTTACTAAAAATTTCAATTAAAAAACGCTATTGCGACTATAACAAGATAATATTTAACCTAATAACTAAAAGCATATAACTAACAAAAATAAATATATATTTTTAAACATTAAATTGTTATATAGTTAGATTCTGATTAATATTATAAGGTAATTACAACGTTATTATGTTTAATACATAAACGTTTTTTCTACTAAGCAATATTTTAAAAGACGAAATTAAGCATAAAAATTAACAATTAATAATTATAAAAATTATGTACATTTTTACTTAATAATTATTTGTGCTAACTTTGAAATATTATTTTTTTAATAATTTTATTCTTTGAAATAAATATTTCTCAGTAAATGTATAATTAAATGGGGATTGCATTGTATCATTTATTATTATTTTTTAATTTCTAGTATTTATTTAAAATAGAACACCCAAAAATAAATATTAATTTAAATATAATACTTCCCTAATCGTGATACAGGAATTTATTTAGGGGTTGCATAGTTTAATTTTTTCGTAAAAACATTTTAGACACCAATTTTTGTTTCCAAAAACCACTAATTTTTAACAATTAAATTTAAAAAATATAAAAATACATATTAATTATTAAAAAATAAGTTATAAATTTTGTGAAATCTCGACAACGAACAAAGTAAATGTGGCGTAAAAACAAAGTTTATTGATCATTATTACAATTTATTAACGGACCGATTTCCGTTCTGAATAATAGAAAGTATTAATATTTTTTCTTTGTCTAATAAGTACCCATTTTCTTTTTTTCTCTCTCTCTCTCTATCTATATATATATATACCCTTTAAAATCACACTTGTAAGTATTGACAAATGACGTTTAAGCTAACATACACCAAAATCATACAGTACTTTTTATTTAGTAAGTTAAAAAAAAGACTAATTTTAATGCCTGTAATAAATAATGTGACTAATGTATATTATATGTTAGTATTTTATTAAAAAGCGATTTGTTAAACACAAAAAGTAAATATGATATAAAAAATTATCACTAAATCAATATTTGGAAAAATAACTGTCAAAAATTACAACGCAATTGCTACAACATTTGAAATTTATTATTTTTTTTACTAAAAAAGATATACTAATGTTAAAACCAAAACAATCAGACGTTTAATTACAAACTTTTGCATTTGTCTACAGTTAGGGCATTGCATTATCTTCTGGGAAATCATTTCTTGAACGTTTTGCAAAAATTATTTTTAACAATTATGTATCTGCATTTGCAATTGCTAATTTGATTAGTGTTTACATTAACTAAGAAGTCCAGTGCTCTATCAACTGTCACCCCGATAACAATAACAATAACAATATTAATAATAATAATAATAATAATAATAGTAATAATAATAATAATAATAATAACGATATCTCACCTGTCCATTTTCTCCTTCGTCTGGATCTACAGCCATAAGCTGCCCAATAACTTGACTGAAACGTGGTTGATTTTCCATAATGGTAAACGGACCTTTGGTAATGAATCGCGGTCGGTTGTCATTTTCGTCCAAAACTGTTACACTAACCAAAGCGGTAGCCGTGTGCACCAGAACAGAATCATCTATCTTGGGTATGTTGTGCATTGATGCAGATGTGCCACACGGTCTTTCGGGTAGACCGTCGGTTACGCAAACGCTAAATTGAATTTTGTCAATTTTTTCGCGATCCAAAACAGTTTGAATGTGGGAGGTGGACATTGAAGTGATGGACAACAAATGGTCGTCGTTGGATTCGAAATAGTTCGCGCTGCTGCTGCTGCTGTATGCCGATTCGCTCATAACGGTAATGATGCCGGTCGATTCATTTATGGCAAAATATTGTTTGGCTTCCTGACTTAACTCGTAATGTAATTTAGCTGTTTGATCTTGATCTGCAGCTTTGATCTGGTTTTGTGCAATAATAAATTTAAAACAGCATATATAATTGCAAAGCCGATAATACTTTATTTGTTAAAAATACTAACATCTTTTTGTTCTATTTAATTGCAAAATTAGAAAAGTTTTGGTTAATTTTAAAGGTAGAAATCAGTTTGCCAACGTGTTGTACACTGTCAATTTTTATTTGTATCTCTTTTGGACATGAACATATTTATGTGTGTGTAGAGAGAGAGAGAGAGAGAGAGAGAAGAAAAGCAACAGAGAACAGGCACATAATAGATCTTGTTTAAAGAAATTTAAGATATTTTGGAGAGGTTGGCGACAATGTAC
Organism: Cardicola forsteri; assembly: GCA_025895645.1. Taxonomy (NCBI): domain Eukaryota; kingdom Metazoa; phylum Platyhelminthes; class Trematoda; order Strigeidida; family Aporocotylidae; genus Cardicola; species Cardicola forsteri. The sequence continues at coordinate 499,572 of JAKXYG010000241.1, read as the reverse complement.
GTGTAAAATATATGTCAATCAGATCACCTACTGATCGCATACTGTTCTTTTTTCTTAAACAAGAAATCATATATTAATTAAAAGAAAGCAAATGAGATAAATCTTTAATGTCAAGCCAAATCATTTCATACATGATTTACAGCAAAAACAACAATTGTTTGCAACGACTAAACATTGTGAAAAGTTACAATTACCGTTTTAGTTCTACCAATTAACAACTGCTTTTTATTTAAAAAAGCATTTATTATTTAAGCAAATTTAAAAAAACAAAACAAATTAACAAATAGAAAAGGTTTCCTTGGCAAAAATATTAACCATTTCCTTTAAAATAATCGTTGTGTTAATTTACACGATTCAAATTTCCTAAATTAGTGTCTAATGTCTTGAAAATAATTGCTGATTAAAAATAACCAAAAAATACTGCAAAATCAAATTCTTTAAGTTATATACATTTGAATGAAAATATTAATATTCGGAAATGTGATTTTTAATATTACTATTATTTATTATGCTCAAATGCTCAAATTAGGGTAATCTACCACATTATATATAATGTCGCCTAACATTTTTAATGTTTCCAATCAAACCTATATATTTGTTAAAATTCATAATTAAATGCATTTGATTAACAAGTTAATTAGAAATACCGAAACCAAACGTAAATGTACAACAAATTAAAAGTAACCACAACCATTAGCATGTTAAAAAACGTGAATATGCTTATTACTATAATAGCACATTTTAGCCTATTAAGTAAACAGGGTTTTGTATTTAGAAAAAATATATCATTTAGCTGTTTTACTCAAACTGACGGTTAAAACAAACGATTTTTGTTATATTTATAAAACGTTAGTAGCTAATATTCGTTAAACTAATAATAAATAAAGCAAAATTTAGACAGCTTAAACTAGAAATTTTATTCTAAAACTAATCTTTTTTTGCTTTAAATAAAATATTAATTTATTTAATAAAAAAGTAACATTAGATAACTTTTAGAAATTTATATTTTGATAGTTAAATTAATAAATTTCAATGTTAACTGGCTTAGTTTCGGAGGCATCGTAAGTAGAGCAAACTACATTTTAAAGGCACCATTAATATAATAAAAAAGTTACGAGTTTAGCATCCTTCTTTATTAGAACACATTACTAGATGACAAAGTTAATAATGGTCTATTTAGCAAAAATCCTTTAGGACTGACCCTAGCAGCTAAAAACCAACAACAGCATTGACAACCGAATTTCGAATTGAAGTAACAATTAAACCAGTTGGTTTTATTCAAAAAACGAAAACTACAGGACTGTTTCCAAATGCACTTTGACCTTATATTCCAACTCGTCGTTATCAACATTGTTAGCTAACAGTCAACCAGCCAGTCAGTCAGTTAACTGTCAAAACAAATAAACAACGTGCAATGAAAGGTCATATGACAATATTTTTTGCTTTAAAAGACTTTAATTTTTTAAGTGTGTGGATAAAAAGAACAAACCATCTGGTTTTCTGCTTTAACAAATTTATATATAAATTAAATGTCAACATATGTGCACATTTTGGGTCAGCCAACTAATTAAACTTGCTCGGACAAATAACACAGCTGTTGTCGTCGCTGTAAAGTATATAAATCAATAATTAAGATTTAATTTTAGCATCTTATGCGTACAAGTGCCCAGCCTATGTAGATTTCGAATGAATGGAGAATAACTAATAGGTAAATAAAATTTCGAGGTTTATTAAAATTGTTTTTTGTTTATCAAAAAAAATTATTTTGATTAATTCGATCTATTTAAGATTCCGATTTTAAAAAGTTTACTGATTTATTTAAGTAAATGTCAATGTAGTCAAACAAAGAACAACTACTTAATGATAAAAATTGTGGTCTTTAGATCAGAAATTCAAACTATCAAAAATCGCTTTGTTTCGGCCTGGACAACTAAACAATGTTAAAAATAACTCAATTTAAAATCTACAGTTATATAGCTTGTTTTTTTATTTAAAAAAACAAACACATTCAAAAAATTGCATGTATTAAAAAACTAATATAAAACCCATTAGAATGCATTTTACATTTGGACTTGACTTACATGTAATCAAAAAAGGATTTATGTTAATAATGTTGAAAAAGTAATCTACACATACATGTATATTATTATGTATGCATTAAAATTTTAAGACATTTATATTATTTTGAATGAATTTTAAATAAACAAAATGTATGCTAGGGATTATATGTAAAAGGGTTTGAAATTGTTAAAAATAGGACTAGTTACTTTTCATTTTATAAATAACATTAATTATTTCAACTTTTATTTAATTATTTTGTAATGAAAACTTTTCTTATACCACAGTTTTGTACTTTCACTTTTTGATGTTATGTATAAGGTGAATGTAGTTCTAAAAGGGTACAAAAAAAGAAAGTGAATAACTAAGTAACATTATAGGGCTTATATCATTTTCAATAATCATTAAACTACTATTATTTTGAATTTATTTAAAAAATTCAATTCTGTCAAGACAAAAAGTTAGCTAAGTAAGAAACTTACTCGACTGTTACTAAAACGTTACAAATGATCACTTATTGGCTTTTTTAAACGTTATCAACACGGATTTTATTTGAAATAAGATTAAGTATAATTGTTAGCTTTATTAAAATAATTTATTGACCGATGCAATCTCACTCTAAATCTAAATTCAACAAATAAACGAAATATTCGTGTTATCTAAAACCAGACTAGTAAGAATATTAAATTAATAAATTTTCAAACTTGTTTTTACCAAGTTTGATAGCGCATTTTTGGTCAGTCAGACTTCCAGTTATTTCACTTGAATCATTAGCACATAACCCCCAAGTTTATCGATTAGATGACCAACATTTCAATTTTTCATCAGTAATGCCTTCAAAACACATATATATACCTCATCATCATTCTTTAGTTTTGTATGTAGAGTTTGAGTTTATTTTTGTTTGATTAACTAAATAAAATGAATAATACGACGCTTAAAACTACATGTAACCAATTCGTGTGATTAAAATTAAAGCTTTCAATATTTATATGTATCGGGCTGTCTAGTGGTACAGTGCTGGACTCAAGCTTGCTTTAGCATGAGTTCGAGTTCCATTACTAGTACTAAATGCGGGCCCTTGTTTGACTTTGATAAAATGTCCACTTGCCGAAAAATGTTTCATGCTTAATATTCAAACAACAATAATAATGTTTGAACTTTGATCCCAGTTCAAAAACTTGCACAATCCAGTATAATCAAATATTAGTTTTGTTCGTTCTTTATCTTGGTCCGATTATTCTGATAAAAATGTCCATTTTAAGGTTAAATTACTTAATTTAGCTTCCTGTTTGCACAACCGATATTAATAAATCATTAGTATAATATGTACATAAGTGCAATACAAAGACTGAAGTTACTAATTAATGACCATGGAAATTTAAGTAATCTTTACAATGGTTCAATGTGTGGTATTCTTAATTCCATAGATCCATTGGGTGCATTGGGACGGATATTGTAGTGTTAGAACTCATTTTATTAATGTTAGCACCACCCTGTTTAAATAAATTACTTAATTGGGTGTTCGATTGCTTACCCTTTGCAGTTAATATCATTGAAGGGATTTAATTCGGAATATAATTAACATTTAAAGTTAGTATAACTCAAGTGTAGTTCATTAAGTGCACGTTGTGAAAGTTAATGTTTTGTAGGCTTTTGGTAGAGGTGTTTATTCCAGTAAATGATAATGATGGGGTGCATTCTGGACTAAAACTGTACATGTCAGCAACCGAATACACAACAGTATAACTAGGCCTCTGTCTCGGCATATAGGTGTAAGTATACGTCCAAAGTAATTAAAATGTACATGTATACTATATATAACTTTTAGGCTAAGTAAAACAATCAAAAAAGTAAATAATTTTTAAATCTTTATAAATAATAGTGCCATTGCAAGAATATTTATTACCTTCCCATTTTTGTTAAATAGACAATGCTTTTTTATTCTATGAAAAGCAATTGAAAACGTTTGTTCAAAATGCTCTGCAAATAATAAAGAGATGACCACATCATCAATTACTAAACAAACAAAAAAAACCAGAGAAGAAAAGGCAGTTATTGCACTAGGCTCCTGTCTGAGTGGGCATATATTTGAGTTCCATCACAGAAACTAAATTCAAATTCACATGTGGCTTTATTAAATATCCACTTGTCAAAAATTAAATTCTTGTTAGATATTTACACAACAAACTCAGAGAAAAGAAATGTTTTTATTCATTTTGACTCAGTGACAACAGCACAAATTTATTAGGCACTCTAATTCTTTTTTGTCCAACATTTAATTGATTTACATACACGTTTTGGTTACAATTTGAAGCAAAGAAACCTTGGCCCCATTTAAAGTATCTTTATTGATCTGTAATGAATGTAAACATTAGTCTGTATTTGCTCATTAACAGAACGCAGTTGGGGTCACATACACATTCATTCATATACAAACACCTATTTCAGAGTTTAGACAACAATAAACAATAGAATGAAAATGCACATGTTGATGAAATAAATCAAATAGATAATGAAACAGTCATCATGATTAATACGTCTAAGACTGAGCACAATAAAACATTTGGAATGAAAAGTGAAATATCTATATCCATTCCGCAATATATATATATATATATATATATATATATATAATTATTTTTCTGTATTAAATTTGATTACACATCTTAAGATAATAGTAATTTTTATGCACACATAAGTAGTATAGTATTTATTAAATATATAGAAAACGTTTAGTCAACTTATGTTGGTTTGGTTGCATTTTTTCACTTAATAAACGCCTTTCGCCTTTTGAAAATCTTTCAATGCATTAAAAAGAATGCCAATGTGTGTAATACGCCAACTCACATGCAAATAAACACTTGTCAAATCTAGCATAAGTTGTTCGAATAAAGACAACGCCACTTTATTATTGATTGTAAACTTCGTGTATTCACAATCAAATGTCGTGAAAAGTGCATTTGATTACACATATACTCAAGGTTATAAAAATACTAGAACAAGTCATTATAACGAATGACAAATAAACACAAAAAATTGTTTTGCACTAATGTACTTTTTTAAATTCAGACTTATCAACATGGTTTGACGTTGAGTTCTATTCACTTTAACAAAACAAATTGCAAATCTTTTGTTATGTTAATTATATACTTCAGATGTTGCCTTAATTAAATACTTACTAGCCTTAATTAATTATTCAACGTATTCAAAGTTTAAAACAAGTCGTATTGATTTGTACCAACCGACAACACCTGAATCAAACCAAACACCTGATGCGATTTAATTGCTCAGTTAGATTCGAAATGTTAATATGATAACAACAAGTGATAAAATATGGTCATTGAATGTATCGTTCATTGCATACAAACACAACATTATATTTTGATACACTTGGGTGACGAAAACGTATCCTAAACACAATTGTGACAATAATGATGAGAGCGTGTATTGATAATTGAATGCCGAAACTAGGGTTCGGAAATTGCGTAATCACTTGGCCAAACATTGAAATACTTATTCAATGGGCCACCTAAATATAACTAAGTTGACTAAAAAAATCAATAATATAATAATGGTTTGCCAGTGGTCTGCATGTTAAAAAACAATTTTGTATTTGAATACAGTGGATCATAATTAGATTACTAATATTATAGGAAAAATGCCATATTAAATAATGAAGTCTAAGTGTAGCTTTACTGCTTCAATATTGGGATTAAAACATATTTAAGCAAATAGTCTAAAGCAATCAAATGATGAGTGAATTTCAAACTGTTCAATTGGTTACGAGTTTAGCATTATAGTATCCCGGATATATAAATAGATAAAATAGAATAAAAGATGAAAAGAAACTTTATAAATTATCAAGAAAATGGTAAGGATTTACTTTAAAAAAAATAGAATCACATTACATCCAAATGGGGAGCATTTGGAACAAGCGAGATAATGCTCTTAAACTGATTTTATCTGATTGTTAAATACGAACTAAACACAATTTAACAAGTAAAATGAAGTTAATAAACAAAAATATTTTTCAAAATCTTAAAAGACAAATCTATGCTTATTTGCATCTTAATCGAATTGTTTCTTATTTTTAAATTTAATACAATAATTAATACATTTTGTACACATTAGTTAAATGTATATATATATATTTTAAACTTTTTTATCAAGGTTCAATTTTAATTAAATTTATTTACTTAAATTACAAATAAAAAATGTAATTTTCTGTATTCTAACAATTTAGTTTTACGATAATTTTATTTAAATCGTCTACCATAATAAAAGACAAAATATTAATTGTCCACGTATATAAATACCAAAATATTATCCATATCCTAACATAAATTGTAGCGTTTGTGTAATGTGGTTATTGCTGCACTTAGACCAACCAATAAAGTTTGACATTTTGATAATAACTTAAATAAAGGTTTAGAATTTTAGGTAAATTATGATTTATTAATCAAATTATTATTCGTAGTATTATTTATTTGTACTAAAAGCAACTGGATATTAAGTGCAGCTAAAGGAAAATTTTCATTTGGTGCCAGTAATGGAATTCAAACCTATATCAACTCGGGTGAACCTGTAGCAACGTAACCGCTGTAGTACTTTGGTAATAAATAATAAATATGTGATTACAAAGCAACTCTATCGACTAAATCTTTCCGGTTTTATAAATTGTATCTGCATATTTGTTTTAGCTGAAAACGGGATACATAATACTTAGTAAAATTTAATCAATCTTTTCTATAGGATTAACTAGTGGGTTCAGTTGGTCTTGGTAATACTTACTTGGGAGGTCCTGCTTATTGATTGCTTTTGAATAATTAATGTTCTTGCCTAAATATCTTTTTAAAATATAAAACTGATTGAGACAGATTTATGATTGATTTATCAAATAATTTATTGTTAAAAAACATTAATCTAAATAAAAGTTTGACTATTCAAAAACTCGAACTTTGTGTAAGCTTTCTTTGTATATGTAAATATATATAACATTTTTACTTTAGTTTAAACTCGTTTGCTTTGGTAAAATTATTAATTATAAACGTTTTTGTAATTATTTAAAAATGCATAATTACTTGTAATATTAGACCTCACTTAAGCAGCAGTGTTTTTAATAAAAAATAATTAATTTTTAAACCCACATATTAGATACAACAAAATTAAGTTGTTTGTTTATCTTCAAGTTTAATACTTGTTAGTTTTGTATAAAAGTACTTTATCTGATCCCAAAATATTTTAATTTATTTTAATAAAAATAAAATGTAAAATGGATATTTTTCATAAAAAAAGCAAATAATTTAATCAATCATGACCAATTCCTACAAACCGTTCTGTTAGGAATAATTTTGTTTTTAAAAATAAAAAATATTATAAATTAGGGATAATTATGTGCTGAAAGCTACTTCCACTGAAGTATCTAAGCCAATAACCATAAATAATAATAATAATAAATAATACAGAAAGAATCTGAATAAGTAAAGAAACTGTTAAATATTTTCTTTTTATTTTATGTTCTTTGTAATAACAACTATGTTTAAAATTTAAATTGAAAGCAAGTACGTATGGAAAAATAAATTAAGATTTTAAAAATTATGTTTAATCCCAGATGAAAAAAGGTATCCAAATTATATACATCATTTATAGAAAAGCGGGTTTTTTTAACAAAAAACGTAGATCTTTAATAGATAAAAGTCCATCCTATACACCATTTTGCAAATGTTTTGGTATCTGGACTACCCTGAATGATAATAACCGGTGTGTGTGTGTGTGTTTATCCCCGATGATGATTATGACGATCCTATACACCATTATCATTTTGAAACAACAATTTATTCCCTTGGCAATGTGTTTTCACACAAAAATTTGATAAATACTAATATGAAATGTTTACGTAATAACTAAATTTCTTTCGCAATATGGTAGCATAAATATACACAATTTCTCTTGTCTAGCTCTAATCAGCCTGTTGTATAAAACCGAAAAATATCGGCTATTTATATTTTAGAAAATTGATTATAGTGACAAGTAATAACTTATTTCACAAACTGGGAAATATTTAACATCAAACGGGCATTAATAAAAGATAATTGTTGACATTGTTATTGCGCTATAATAGTTAATAACAGTAGTAGCAATAATAATAATAATAATAACCGATGATTAATGCCAAGAAAGTAATGTTTTGTTTTGTAAACATAAAACATTTAATAAATAAAAGTTAATTATCCGTTAAAGCAATAATTCTTCCAACCAGTTGTTGTCTATTAATTAACCAACACACCTATACACTAACTGTTCAACATTATTAACAAATAGTAGTAGTAGTTTCTTGTTTATGATATAAAAGTAAGTCAAAGTCAAAAACATTATTTACAGTTATTTGTATTTTGTCAACCCAACTCTAGTCTCTTATTATATTTTTAAACTATTATCTATTTTTTAAAACTTCAACGCTTGCCATAAGTAATTTTTATCAATGCAGATACTGGACTATACTCAAGTTTGTCACAATACTTTAGCCATTGTTAAACTGTTCATCCATACTTCAATTTGGAACACTTAACAAACGGATGTTATGTCATCTAATTAAACATGTTGTGTACCCAAAAGCCTTCAGTAATAATTAATGCCGTATAGCCCAATTATCAGTGAAGAAAACATGGTCTGGTCTGTTTATTCTTTTTGCACACATTAAATTTATTTGTTACAACATACAGACAAATTCCTATTGTGAGAGACACTAAAATCCATCTGTTCTTGTCACAAAATGACCCTTTCCATAACAAACAATTAATGGAAACAGCTATGGAGACACACACACACAGTGTTACACTCCCAGTGTTTACACACACCAGCTATGACCCAAAGATGCTTTAACATAATTGTTCTGTGTTTACATTAAATCACAATAATTGAAACAATCTTCAAAAAATTGTAAAATTCTATTTTAAAAACAAATTTTAATTGGAATTGGAAACAAATACAGTCTTATGATAAAATTTATGTAAATAAAAAAACATTTGAAACAAGTTGAATTTATTCACTTCACTGAACTGTATGTTTTGTTGTTTCTTACATATGACACTTTTGAATGATTTGCTCTACTTCATCCTCAAGAAAAATATTAGAAATATGACTGAAAAACTGTCACTGCTTTGTTTGTTGACATTTAGAATGCAAAAAAGAGACTTCAACGCTGTTAAGGTATTTTTAACATTGACATATATTTGTTGATATTTAGAGACAAGTCGTGTTTATAGCATGATATAGCATGATATTGATATGAATGATAATATTAATAATATTTACTATTATTACCTAAAATAATTGGCAAATAATACTGACCAGTGATTTAAAAGATAAAAGTAAATGATTTTACAATATAAGTTACTTTCGGTTGTATTAATGTAACACAGTCAATGACTCTCAAATTAGTTCGTAAAACGCACCGTTTTTAAAAAGTCTTAAAAGAGTAATTACAATTGTATCACTGTTTAAAAACCCATTTTCTGTTACGGCTTTTTAAAATGAAGCGAAATTGTGGTTATTCTACTTAAGACCTTGGAACGTTAGAGTTAGTCGTAAAAATATTTAATATTATTTGAATTGTTAGTAGGTACTTCAAAACCATTTTGAGTTAGTTTTTAAATAAACGAACGTTAATATAAAAAAAACTACAAAACATGAATCATTACATGTAAAGAAGAATTTAAAACGTTTTATCAGTAAATCTACTGTTTATCTACATACAAAATAAATTTAATATAAAATAAAATACTTATCAAAATATCACTCAAAATACTACATTTTTTCTTATTAATAATGTTTTTTAATGTCACATTTGCACACACACACACACACACACACATACACACAACATACAAAGTTAGATTGAATTGGGGCGTGGCTAGACGTTAATATTTTCTAGTATGTTGTACGACCTTTGCTCTGGTCGCACAAAGCAGATAAAAAATACAATGATGGATTGATTAAATGTAGTGAGTTAGATTTGTATACAGTTGCAAAGAAACGTTTGATTTTTCAGTAAAAAGATGTCGCTATTTCTAATATTTATTTTGAACTAAATCCAAATGCATTTTATCCAAATTTGATTAGTAATTCGTATTTTATCAAGAATTACAAATTATTTTGAAAAAATAGAAATGTATTAGATATTAAATTTGAACAGACGAGAATAAAAAGATCAAACGTTTTGTTCTATTAAAAAAATCAGACACAGGTGTAATTTTTGGCAACTTTTAACAGTAATTTGAGTAAGCGTACAAACTTAATGAGCATAGACTGACAAAATGGATTTTAACATAATGCTTCAAAACAAAATCTAAACATTTATGCACTACTCACTTGAAGAATTTCAATTCCGGCCTTGGTATTTTCTTTTACATTAGCCTGATAACTATTTTTGATTAGAACAGGAGCAAATTCATTTACATCTTCAATTTGTATAATAAGATCACGACTCGTTGACCGGGGTGGACTTCCACGATCTGAACACACAATACTTACAGTCACCTGATGTTCTTTTTCTGCATCAAATTCCCTCAAAGTATTCAGCGTATAAATATTGTCCTTGACCTGCAATTCAAATAAATCCACATTGGCTGTTGGGTCAAGCAGGGTTGATATGAGTTGACAAGTAACTCTAGCATTTTCATCTAGATCGTCATCGGTTACTTGGAGTACACAAACCCGAATATGGGCTTTGTTTTCGGGCACCGACAGGGGCTGACTTTCCGTTGGAGAAAACAGAGTTATGTTAGGACTAAAATCGTTCAAATCTTGCACGTGTATAATAACTTTGACAGTATCTGTCGAGCTTGTTGTAGATAATCCTCCAACTTGATCATCAGTATTTGTTGACAAAGCTTCGCTAACATAAACCGTAAAATGATACATCAAGCGCTGATGGGCTGCCAAACGCGATTGCAATATAATTGCACCCGTACGCGAATCTATTCGAAATGTTCTTTTCAAGTTGGCATCAGCGTCATTTTGTATCCAAAAGTTCATTCGGGCATTGGGCTCCGAATCACGGTCTTCGGCTTCAAGTTGAACTGCAGTATGACCTACGCTAAAATTTTCAGGAAGATGTACTTCGTACAGATCTTTAACAAATTTAGGTTTGTGATCGTTGGCATCAATAACCATTACGGTCAAATTTTGCTGGTCACATGACCGTATATCACATGCCTTGAGTATACCGCTATAATTGGTTTCTGTTTCGTAATCCAACAACCGCGTTAAGCGTAAATTGATTGCCGACAGTTCAGACGTGTCCAATTCGAAATGTTGTTGCAATTCAACACCGTGAATGGTGTAGCGTTGGATTTGATTTTTGTTAGACATATCAGCATCGATTGCAGGGTGCAAACTGAACATAGAACCGATGGGACTAAGTTCGGGCACTTTGATAATTTGCTCGTTGCTTGTAAAATGGGGCTCATGGTCATTTATGTCCAGGACCAAAACGTGCAAATTAATAAGCTCAAATTTTTTCGAGTTTTGACTTTCAATGAAAATGGTCGATTTGAGTTCGCAAGGTTTGTCGCGTTCACAACAGAGACCTTCATCTGGGCATAGCGCTTCCAAATCCAAGGGTTTGCTTAGTTGAATGAAACCTTTAGAATTTACTGTAAAATATTTGCTTGATTGTGTTGTGATTTTGGAATGATCATATAAATAATTGGAAATATTTCCCAAAATTGTATGAATTGATGCATTATCGTTTATTTTTAATTTTACATGTTGATTTTGACCATCAACCTGAATCCAATTAAATGCAATTTGTATTGAGAATATAAATAATAATAATAATGATAAAATCCTGGGCGTAACCATGCTTAGGACACTCAGTATTGATCAAGTTAACTAAAGGTGCTGCACATTGTTAAAAATGAAGTTGAAATACTTGTCTTAGGAAAAACGTGTGTTTTGTACAAACTCCAATTTTGATTGGGTAAAAATGTGACCAATTGAATGTCTTTACATTCATCCAATCAAAATTGATGACAAAAGTGTGTGGTATGGTTAAGTGACATTTAATGGTTTGGATCTTTTTAAATGAGTCACAAATTTACATTAAAATTTTAGTGTTAATACCGTTTTCAAAGATGAATAAGTAAATAATTAATACAAAAATTATGGTCATACAATTTAATATTTTGGTTTGAGCTGAGATCAATTTTAAAAAAATTAATTAATTAATTTTTAATACTAATTTATTACGGTGATTATAACTCTGGTATAAATTAAATTTTAGTTCGTTTACTTATATTATTTAAATTTTTAAAAATTATTGATTTATAAGAATATTACTTGTAGATAAATAAATTAAGCAATTGTAAATAAGTTGTTTAAAGTTGTGTGTTAAGTATTTATTTCTAGTAATTAGTTATTTTAATCTAAATAATTAATTTTCAAAAATAATTTAGTATATAGTAAAATATTACAAAAGTTATTTATTATATAGTAGGTAATAATTTTTATTATTTATAAATATGATATATTTTTCGATTAAATAAAAAGAAAATTGTTAAATTAATGTGCAATTATTCAAAATAATTTCTACCTCAATTTAAATCCATTGTAAACCATTAATTGTAATATTTTAAACACTAGTTACTGTAATTTGTTTCTAAATGTCCTAGCTAAATTGCATTTAACTTAAATTTAATTATTTTAAAACACGCATTTTGAACATTAAATTTATTGTCGGTTTTAGCTGATAAAATATATTAAATTTTATTATGTCTTATACCTTAATGCAGTTATCGCATGTTTTATAAAAATTCTATTGTAGAAAATAAAAAAAAATCTATTTGTCTTAATGCGAGTGTTGCTTTTTAAGTTAAACTAATTTTGTACATGTAAAATTAAAGTCAAACAATGTACAAAATCTATTAGTTGAAGGATTAGCATTTAAATGTTACGTTGTAATTAAAAATAAGAAAAACAATAATTTGTAAACATTTATCATTTTTAAAATTCATGATATTTTCATGAGGGTTAAATGTTATTTCATTCGAACTCCGTTTGATTACACGATGCGGGCTTGGCAAAAATTTTAAATAATCAATCAATATGACATTTATCATGATTTAGAATCCAACTAAATTAATAAATTGCATTGACAAAGCATTTTCGTCTTGGTAACAAATGGCAGACTTAATAGTTTTTTTGTGGGAAAAAATTTAAAAATATTAGTGTATGTTTCTAAACAATACTCTTATTATTGTTTGAGTACTGTTAGCAAAAGTGCGTTTAGCATATATTGTAATTATTAAAATGTCAGAACTATGTTTGGGCTAGGATTTAATGGAATTAAGTTTAAATACAAGGCCCCGTTTAGCTGTATTAATGGTTAATAACGTTTTAGAATATACATTTAAATAATTTGAATATAAAATGATCTTATTGTTATTAATTATAATTTTTATATTTTATAAACCGGTAGTTTAATAATAGTAATAATTATATTTTAAAGTAATTTTGATTCTAATTTTGTAAAATATTTTCGTTTAGTTTGAATGCTTGTATAAATTCGTGTAGAGAAAAGTTGTTTAATATTAAGCCCGGGCAAAGTTAAAAATATTATTATTATCTATTTATTTATCTACATTAAGCTTTAAAAACACATTAGAGATACACTTAACACAAATGCATATTAGGGATAATTTTATATTTTTGTTAAAGTTAATTCTACTCAATTCCATTTTATAACATTGTAAAACAATAGTAATTTAGGAGAAAGGTTAGTTTATATATATATATATATATATATATATAATATATATATATATATATATATATATATATATATATATATATATAATTACCAACGGTGTTATCGAAATATAGCGTAGCAATCTGAGGGCCTGAAAATATTACTGTTTAAATTTAATTAAGGGATACTCACTTAAATCAGAACCAAGACTTTATAGCTTAAATACAAAATAACTTTTTAAGGTTGAATAAATGCTTACAAACATCAATGTACTAAACTTTCAACATTTAAAATAACATACTTGAATTGCCTAAATATATGTAAAGAATAAAAACATAATATTAATAATAAAAAAGACGAAAACAAATATGTGCTTTTCAAAATACATTAATATTTTTAAAAGTTAAAATTAAAAAATGTAATTACACGTTTTAAATAAGTTAAAATGTTTGTTTGTTTAATCGTGTTTTTTATAATCTGTATTACCGATAAGATGTTTTTACAACAATTTTCACATTTTGACGTAATTTACTTATAACTAAGTTAATGCTATCCAACAAATTAAATTCAGTATAAATGAAAAATATTTTTTTTGTTATTGATATTATATTTCAAAATTTGCATGTATATATCTATCAAAACGTTGTTTGTCTGAGCAAAAGTTTTAGTATATATTGATTTTACCCAAATAATTTAACTTTTGTATCCTTGGTTTTAAACGGCAAACATTTTTTCCACAATATTCAATTAAAAAAAAATTCTTTTGTGCTCTAATTGCCGATTACGTGATTACATTAATAAAAAAGACAATGCTTATAAAGTTTGTTGTAGGAGTTAGTTTATTGTAAGTTTTATTGCAATAGTAAAACAAAAAATTTGCTTGTAACCAAAACTTATATATATATATATATATATATATATATATATATATATATATATATATATATATATATATATACATATATATTTAAGCTTAAAATATTTACTTTTCAATAAATGCGTGTTTAAAATATTTATTGTTATAATATTTATTAAAATATATTTAAAATGATTTACGTAGTATATGCAGATTAACGATGTTGCTTGAATAATTTTTATGAAATGAAATTTAATAGTTTCAAATAAACAAATGCAAAATTATTTTTTGTTTAATAATAATTAATTATTTAAAAAATAATGTTTTTATTCGTAATTACATTAAACAAGAATTTAAAGATTAGAAAGATTTTAATCTAATTAACAATGTTAAATTTATAATTAAAATTGTAATGTAATCTAAAATAATTGTTTTATGCGCTTTGAAATAGCAAACAAATGTAATTTAACAAATAATTTAACTATTAGAAACGTACAACTTTTTGTATTTTTAACTCTTGTTTTCTTATCAGATAGTTTGAAATATAATTTTAAACATTGGCTCTTGGTTTAACTTGGAAAATTTGTGTTACAATTCTAAAAAAATAAATATTTAATTTTACAGGTTTTTAAACAATAACGATACAATTCTGCCAAATGTCAAGTCAGTATTAACAGAAATGAGCGATTCACTGTGTATTAATCTTATGGTATATAAAAATAGCTTTTTTACCTAAACATGTATTACATGTCTCTTAAGCTTAATTTTTCAACAAAAAATAAACAAATGTTTTAACAGCATCGAGAAACCTCGTTACACTAGCTAAGATTTTAATGTTAAAAGATGGTGTATATAAAAGTTGTGAATAAATATTTGTTTATAATAAGAAATTAAAGAAAACAATTTACCCAAAATCGAAATGACAAAAGAGACTAAAAATAAAACAATTTTTTTAAAGAAACCATGCACAAAAATAGAAATAAACGTATTTCAATTTTTATATTTAAATAAATATAATGTTTATGTGTTAACTTTTAATCTAATAATTTATTCATGAATGATTAAGTAAACAAGTTATTTATTAACCTGACTTTATTTGAAATATTTTAGGTGGTTTTATGTTAAAAAATATCTGAACATAGTGTACAGTGTTCATAAGAAATTATTTATATACCATTGGATAATATTTTACAACTATTAGTTTAATTACATTTACCAACATGTTTTAAAATAAAATAAAACAACTTATTAAAATTAATTAATTATTAAAATAAAATAATGTTTTATTAAAAACTAATAAATTAATATTATCAGTATATTTACGGTTGTTTTTACATACCATACTGTTAGGTTACATTATTAAAAAGCAACTTTTTAATACATTTTTAATGTATTAAACTAACGTAATTTAAATATGGAGCAATTGCTTAAACACCGTACAGTTTTAGCTTTAGATCTTTTTCGGTTTGTTTTTACTGCAGTAGTTGAATCCGTTAACAGATAATACAAATTTTGTAATTTAAAAATTATCTTAATTAAAACGTATATTTATCAAATATAATTTTTTAAAGTTGATAATCATTAATTTAATTATACGACAATTATTGTATATTCGAGTGCTTTATTGGAACAAATGTTTTTATTACCTTAGTCATCCTAATATATATGTAGCCTTGAAATCAACATTTAACATGACCTTGAGCAAAATTAGTTTTTTAACAAAAATAAACAATGCTCCAAAGCCTTTATGTGCTTTGGGGCAAAGGAAATGAGGAAAGCGATAAAACATATATTATGTAACTGATAATTGCTTCTAATAACAATTATAATAATGATAATCATAATTAATAATTTAAATAAAGCTAAATGAGTCATTGATATTTATTGTTATTTCATCCTATATTGCTTATTTAAATATATGCAAATATATTTATGAGGGCATGTTTTTCACTAGCTATAATTCCATTGTTTCATTATGTCATTGATACATGTATGCATGTAAGCATACAAAATTCATGTTAATAAACAAGTTCTATTATTGTCATATATATTTTAGCAAATTAAAAATTTAGAACAAATAAACTTGTTTTATTTAATGGCGATTGAATGCATCCATTACAAAGCTTTATGTATTCATAAAGCAATAGAGAAATACACATAAATAAATATAAAGCTTATTTTGTTTTTCATTTAATTTGACAAAACATTAATAGTATGAAGTAAAATTTTAAATTTTAACGTTACAAATTACCTTGGATAACACGGGACAACAAAATTATTCCACGTGGTTGTACTTTTTACCAAAGTTTTTAAAACACTAGCAATAAAAAACACTTACCAAATTGTAAACTCTGTCGGTTTGCTTTTGATTAAGAACCATTCCACAGACATTATTGAAATAAATGTCATTTTGAGATTAAACAAAAACTTTAGTACAATTATATAAAAATGTACAAAAAGATAGAATTTTGGAAAACATCCTTAATGTAACTTAATGTAGTCTTATTTTGAACAATAAGATTGTCATCAAAATTAAGTTTTGTCTACTATCTAACATTATCGCAATTAGATAAAGAAAATTGCTTAGCCAAGTTCTATATTGTTGTCCGACAGACCAACAAGAATGATTTGGGGGAATGGATAATTGAAGATAGGAAAAGAACGGCTTGTAAACTTGAGAAAAATTAACCAAGAACTATTTAGGAAAACGTTTTTTAAATGAATGCCACGTAGGATTATAACAAAACAATCTTGTTGCTCCTTGTTCTTTAGGGAGGTAGGGTTTGTAATAGCAATTTTATATCTAGACAGAAAGGTACAGAAATTCACAAGCTATTTGAATTTATATTGAATTATTTAAATAAAAAATTGGTTGATATATTTCTACTTTAAAACATTGCTAATCTTAATTTAATATTTAAGATTAATTGCCTAATACAATATTATTCATAAATAAAACATTCAGTTTATAATAAATAAACTTCTTACACAAACATGCTATAAAACTGTACATATTGTTGATCATAAAATTTTGTTTATATAAAAAAATGTAACAAAACTAATGTGGAAGTAGAGTAGTTTAAAAACGGATTAGATGGACTAACCTTGACTCTACTCTAACTTAATTGTTAAATATAACAATTGCGCAAATAATGTAAATAAAACATGCGACTTTGAATATAGAAAAAAAAATCAACAAAATACTCAAAATTGTTCAACAAAGCCTTAATGTTGAGCTTGAACAATATCTTTGATAAATAGGCTATCAGTTTGATACAACAAGGATATAAATATTTACATTGAAATCAACAATATATGCAAAACAATACAACATAATACAACAGAACAAAATGAGTAGTAAAGAATAATTATTTAATTATTAAAAGATATTGTTACATGGCTTGAAATACTAATCGAAAAAATATCTAAACAATATCTAAAAGATGTCATTTATTAATAAAATAACAATGTGTTCTTTAATCTGATTAGCTAAGCGACCAATTGTCCGACTAATATACTTGTTACCGCAACTGCAAGTGAACTAATAAATGCAATGTGCGATAGAAAATGTTGCTTTAGATGTTTTAACTGGATCAATAACAGGTCAAACGGAAGTGAATACTTATGCACTTCTTCCATATTACGTCATCTACTACAAATCAAACATAAAATCAATTTTAAAAATCGTTTTAAAGTGCTAGTTACTTCTCAAGCTTTGAATATGATTAAAATTCTCGAATCTGTTTATATTCACACATTGAAAACAACTTTGTGTGCATAAAGAAGTTCGTCACTACATTGAACTGAGCTTGGACGTAATGTTTGTGTTTGTTTGTGCATGCTTGTGAGTTGTACTTACTTAGATGTCATCTGTATATATATATATATATATATATATATAATGAATTTATCTCACAGTTTACGTATTCTTATTTGCAATTATAAAGGGAATCCATTGCTTTAAAATAAAAATGATTAAATTAAAAAAAAATTATTGTTAACTTATTTTGTTGCATTAACCTCAATACAAAGCCAAAAATAATGCAATTTTCAATTAGCGTATTAATTCTTATAATCATGCAACTAAGTAAAGTATGTATGTATATTTGAATAATAATAAAACGAAATGAAATAAAAAATATTGTTTTAATCTAATTTATATAATTAATCTGTGTGAATCAAGCATTGTCAGCAACAAGTACTAAGAAAAATATTAAAGTCAACGTATCCTGTAATGAAAACAGTAAAAAAGTAAGGTATATGTTCACAATAAAGTACACGCAGACACACACAAATATTTGATTTTAAAACAGACCTTTTTTGATCAACACTGTTGCGTCTATACGTGGCTGTTGGCAAATGTTACACAAAAATTAGTCACAAATGGTGACAATTTGATTTGCCAATGCATGTGTGTGTGTGTGTGTGTGTATAACGAGCACACAAAATGTCACTGTCTTCAAATTGGCACATTTTTAAAATGTTGAATAATGAAATATTTACTTTGGATTTTGCGCTAGACTACAGGCACAAACTGCGTTACACAGTCAAGTTGGTTTAATAAGTTGGGTGGTTAAAATGTTGTTTTTAACTTTTAAATTAAATTCAAGTTTTGATTGATAATTGTTGTGGGGATTTGGTGACAAATTGTATGATTGTTAGACCAACGTAGAAGTGTTGCAATAAACGTATTGATTTGTTGTGTTTTTTTCAAATATTCAATCCTTGGTGTAGGATTACTAATACAGATACCCAACATGTATTATAGTGGTTATTTTTTATTTGTCACACTATCAGATTTTTCAGTTCTATAAATAGGGCATATTGAGAAGTTGAAATGCAATTTTTTTGTTACAATAAATAATATTTGCTTTAAATGATTTCATTTGTCTTTTAACTAAATACCGTTTTCTTAAATTTTAAGTGTTAATATGCATCCAAAACACAGATTAAATTTATTTAAAATTTAAATTACTTTTTTATAAATTAAATCTTTATTTCAAGTTAGAGGTAGTTAGTTTACTTTTTAATGATTTAAAAATTATTCTTGAGCCAATATTTTTTTACTTTGTAGCATTAAATAATGATTGTTCTATTAAAAAAAAAATTAAAAGCTACGGAAATTAGGTAGCATTAAAAATAATCTAGAAAAATATTTTTGAGTTTACTTTTTAGTAATTTGTTTGGAATTATATTTTAAAAATTAAAATATAATTGAACAAAAATTAATTAACTTCCAACACATAAAAAAATATTAAATTTAGTTCAAATCTTTTTGTTTGTAAAGCGATATCGGATAACAGTAAATTACTTCTTAATAGTTCATTTTTACCATATGCTTTCTTGTACATTCACATATTTACTTAATACTAGTAGCAAAACTCGAACCATACCAATTTAGCTACAAATATATGCCTATTAATAATAATAATAATAATAAAATTATTTACATACTATAATTCATACTTCAACTCGTCCCTTTTCCTAAGATTCAGAAAGAACGGGGTTGCATATTAATTATTCTAAAAATGGTTTACGGAAAACGGTATTTAGCATAGCATTCAAACTTATACCCACTTATTTTAAAGTTTACTTCTTAACGAACTTTGCCATCCCTACACAATATTGGTATATATATATATATATATATATATATATATATATATATATGAACATATACAAAATGAATTTGTTTCACAATTTACGTTCGAACAAATACAATTATTTGAAATTTGAAAATGGTATTTTCTAAACCAATAAAATACCCTTATCATTAATAACTATCAGTTTAAGTGTAAAAAGTATTTTTATTTATAATGTTATAGTTAGCGCTATATACATTGTTTTAGAATAAAGAGCACAATAAGCATCGCAATACGTATGTTTGCATTATAGAGTTGCAATCAAAAACATTATAAATTTTAACATTATACAAAATTATTGAAATAAGTTGGATGCTAGTATGCGTTTAGCTATAATTATTTTAAAAAACCTTAAAATTAAAACCATTTAAATAAGTGTTTTATAATTATAATTCTGGTTTGTTTACTTTCACATATTTGTAAAGTATTTAATCAAAGATTATTAGTGTAACTTGTCGATTATGGTGATGTTAGATTGAATGAATATTATTAGAAGGTAGAGTTTAGTTATTTGTGTTTTATTTACCGTTAGTTATATTATAATTAATTTAAATTTGATTAAAATTAAATAAAGTCACTGAATAATAATGAATATAAATACTATTTGTATTACTTGTTTTTATTGTATTTTCCCAATTTATATTTTATTATAAAAGGAAATTATCACATTATTACATCAAACGTAACAACGATAAGTACAGTAAAGTTATTAAATTATTGCAAATATTAGTTTATTTAAAAAATAGACTTAATAGTTATTTGTGAAGCATTGTGTGCACCTAGCACATATTTTAACCATATTTTTATAAAACAAGAATATTTAAACAAGAATAATACATGTTGTTAAAAGTTCTATTTCTTTATTAAAAAAGATAAACAAATATAATTTTGTAATTAAAGTGTTTTTGAAACATGTATTCACATTTTTATTCAAAACAAATAATTTAAATATTTGTTCACATTCGTAACAATTAAAACACATCGAATGCTGTAAATAACATTAATCTACTTTATGCACAATTTTATCTGTTAATTGTGATTGTACAAGCAAAAATAAACAAAAAAGAATGTGTTTATTAAAAAATTGTTACATAAAATGTTTTTGCAAACATGAGATGTAGAATTTAATTAAACAAAAATATAAATAATGTTTAATAATTATAAAAGTATTTGTTGCTTGAATAATTATATTTAATTATTATATATTGGGAAAAAAATAACTTAACGGTTAAAATTGCAATTTCTAAATTAAACTACCTAGAGTTAAAAACCGAAAACTGTTTCCTGTTAAAGCTTGAATAAACTAATAATATTAGAATTTTTAGCAAAACTGAACCCTTGACTGATTACACTGCAATTGGGAGGTAAAATTAATTTTATTAAAGTACTTAATGCGTTGTTCTAACTTTGAAATTTTTCCAATAAAACAAATAGTTCAATTTTTTAATTTTGGTCTGTCTTAAGTTAAAAAAAATCTAATTTTAAATAAACTACATTAAATCAAAGATTAATGTAAATTGGCAAAAATATTAATAAATTATGTAGTTGTAATTAAATAAAAATTATTTGTTTCATGGTAAATTGTGCAAAATTTTAGTAAAAATAAGTAATAAAACATTTTTATAATTTTTTAAAACGATAAGAATATATATATATATATATATATATATAGTTTTTAAAAGTTGGGGAAATAAATAAGTATTAATTTATTAACAAAATATTACAATTTATCCAAACAATGTTTTAATTGTTTTTAATAATTATTTTGTAAACTTTGATAAATATACAAGTTGTAAGGTGCAATGGCACATTGATTGTTATTTAATTAGTAAAATTTATCGTTTCCTGTTTATTTTATCGACATAATAAATTTAGTTCAGCACAATTTATAAATATTGATTGTTCATCAAAAAGGTGTGTCAAATATTAAACATTATTTATTAAATACACCTAGGTATAATAGTTAAAATTTTTAATAGAATGTTAAATATTGCTGAACATTTTAAACAACTTGTTAGTAATTAATAATTTTAACAATTTAGAAACAAATAAAAAAGTGGTGTATTGAAATATAGGTACATTTTATTATTGCTTTAATCAAGAATTTATATTTGTAATTTTGTAGTTAACATATATGCAGCATACATGTATATGATTGTTATTGCTTGTATGTTTTACAAAAACATTTTTTAGTAAGTAGACAATAAATAAAGCAAAATGAGGGCTCACATGCGATACCTGTAACAAGACTTGAACTTATATTTACCCAATTTTGAGTCAAGCGCTGTATCAACTCTTCCACTCCTGGATATATGGGACAATTAGCATATACTACAGTAACCATAATATATTCATTGTTAACGTTTCTAATGTTACCTAGTTATTTTAGTGCATTGTAAAGTTTTTAATATAAATTTGTTACATTAATCACTTTAGTCTGTAGGTATATTTTCATGTATTTAAAAAAGTTATTTTAAAATGTTAATCATATGTAGAGTTTAAAATAAAACATTTAAAATTCTGTATTACAGACTGTCAATTTCAAATAAAGTAGTCTTAATAAAAATTTATTTATTAAGTTGGTTAAAAAACATTATTTGCAAAGAATAAGTTATATAATAAAAAATAAGAGGCTTATTGGTTTATTTGTTAGTATAAAGTTGAAATTATTTAAAAGTTAGAATTAATAAAAATACTTTGAATGAAGGTAACTCATTGGTTAAAATTTTGACTTTTAAAGTAGGTGTAGATTTAGTAACCATAATCTGTTTAAATATGGATAACTTAGTAGTACAATAATTAGAATAATTGCAATAACGCGAATCTTTAATACGTTGATTTAAAATGGTGCTTGAACTTGTCCCTGTTAAATTACACAATTTAACTCAATATTAACAATGAATAACATGAGTACTTGCATTTTGTATAATTATTTTTGTTTTTTTAATAAATGTAATATTTTTTAAATATTATAAGAAATAACGACAGTTTTATATCTCCTTTTAAAAAATTAATTAAGTAAGATTTTTGATAAAATATAAATAATATACAACTAGATTTTACCATACATATATAATTTATAATTAGATTATAATATTATTTATCTTGATTATATCAATTAATAAGTAAGGTTTTTAAAGCACGAATTGATATGTATCATTTTTAGACTATGTATGTTTTTATCCAACTTGTTACAAAACCTCTATAATAAATACAACTTATAAATAACTAAGTATGTTGTAAATAAATTAAAATATTACAATTTAGTTTACAAAATGAAAATGTTTTGATAAAGTTTTGAGATTAGACCTTAATTTTACCACTGAAATGAGCTAAATCTCTACTTGGTAATAAACGTTTTTCAAAAAACTTGCAAGCAACAAAAACAATTATATATATATATATATATATATATATATATATATATATATATATATATATATATATATATATTCTACCACCGGTACTAAGTGCCCACGTTCGGCTTTTCAAAAATGTTTAGTGCTAAAAGATGTTTTCCGTAAAACATTCAAGGTAGTAAAAATTAAAAAAATGATAATAAAAAATGTTCAATTTTAATATTGAAATACAGCAAACTTTGAGTTAAAGCACTTTTTAAGAAAACAGTTGTTGGTTTTTTAGATACTTAATGTGTCGTTTAAAATTAATCAGATTTTATTAAAAATATAATTTCCAATTATTAAAAAAATATTTGTATAAACTTATAGGTAAATTAATAATTATTTTTTAAAATTTAATAAAGTTAATTACTAACCAGGAACAATTTATTTTTATGTATTTAACCCAGTTACTTAAATGTTGTAGCAAAAGGAGTGAAACTTAACATGAAATAGTAACTGCTAAATAGTATAAAAATATTATAAAGGAAATAAATATTAAATGAATTTTATTTTTACATTAAAATTACATTAATTATTTTATTGTGATTGCATGAATAAGTCTGGTAAATCATCGTGAACTATATGCTTATTTTAAGTTAGAAAAAGCTTGCAATTTAAGTTCATTTGCTTCGGTTGCATTCAAACATAAACATTTTTTTTACTAAAGGTAAAAATAAAACAAAATATAAATGCTACTTTATATGCATCGTAAATCTTTATTAATTTTATTGTTTTTTTTTTAAAAAAAGTCGCAATATTGTTAATTTGTGCATATTTAAACGGATAAGCAAAACTAAAAAATAATGCATTCTGAATTGTATCCAGTGTAAAAATAATTCATTTAATTCCGCATTTATTTCAGTTGGATTGAGTTGAGCTAATGCAATTATTTGAAGAAAGAGATAACATGGTAGTTAACATTGTGATGTTCAAAATAATAGGGTTACTTGATTTAAATATTAACACCAACATGTGTTTGTACTGGAACAATCTAATCTAAAAAATTAAACACAACGGAGTCTTAATTGGCTTTACTCCAATTTTATTTCACTAATGTATATATAAGTTGAAATTAATAATAATAATAAGTTATAGTTTTAGCCTTTGTGAATGCAACAATAAAAAACTATTTTTGGTATTTATAAAAATTTTAAAAACAATTAAATTATAATGCGAGGAAAACAATATTGCAAATAATTTGATAAACTTACGTAACAAAATATTTAAAAATAACTGTTAAAAATTTGACAATATTTTTACATTTTAACTTTTTTTAATAAATTTGTTTATATAACAATTGCAATAAAATGAAAAATTAATTATTAATATTATTATTCATTTTCTATGTACACAGTTTTCATTTTTTCATTTACATAATTTATGAATTGTTTATATTTTAAACAATTAATTCAATTATACAACATTTGAAGTTAAACAGAAAGTTGCTTTGTTTTGCTTTATTACCAAAATGAAAATTTAAAAAAAACGCAAACGTAATTTTTTGCTAGTTATTTGAATTTAAAAGTATTACATTTAAAAAAAAAATATTTATTTAAAACAGAAGGAACGAACAAGATTTAGTTTTAATTACACACACGCAACAATCATTCTTAATTATATTATTTGATAAAATAAAACAAATATGGTAAATTGGTTATGTTAATCGAAAGTAAACTGTATTAAAAATAATTTGAGTACAATTTGTTTATAGTGTTTAAATTGTTCATTATAAATACAAATTTTAAAATTAAACAATTGGGGATTAAAATAAATTACTACAGTTGAAATCTCAATAACATACAAAAAGTGGTAAATAGTAAATGGAAAAATAATAATATGAGCTATTCACAATAATTTAATATGTGCGTGCAAATAATATAATCAAAAACAACTTATTAAAAGGAATATTGGAACCTATAAATAAATATATAAAAGGAAAAAACAAGGTGAGACATTTACATAATAAGTAATTTAATAAAAAACAAAGTACTTTTTTGAAAGTATATATATGAATATATGTAATATAAAAATAATAAATATTTTAATTATCAAGATTTAGCAAATTACAAAATCAGCTTTATTAACAACTATTATTATTATTATTATTACTATTAATGTTATTTTTGTTATCAACTTTTAATTATCTAAAGCTATAATGTTGCGTCATTCAAACTTAAACAAAAGACAAAAATACTCAAAATTCTTTGAAAATATACATATACTTAGAGGTACTCAACCGATGTATTTTATAGAAATGTATTTTTTATTATTAAATTCCTTCCGTTCTTTTAAATGACTTTTATTCCACTAATATCATCTTCATCCAACACAATTGCGCAGTAATGAAAACATTATTCAGTTGTGTATCAGCGATGCAATCAATGAAGAAATAGAATATATTACGGAATTTTTGGTTAATAATGACACCTATTAAATTTCATCAATTGACACTCTAAGCTACACAAAACATCTGGTTAATACGTTAATAACAGAATGCTGGTTTACACAAAATTTTCAAACCCAGGTTTAACGAAGCATTAAAAAGAACCTATCCTTTGATTCAATTAAGTATGCTGTACTCTACAAAAGGTCTTTCTTTGCTTAATATTGCAGCAGCAAAAACAACACTGTCTACTTCCCATTGCATTTACCAGTTTACCTGCAGTGTGGTAACAAATATATTGGTCGGACAACTCGTCGCTTAGCTAACCGGTCTTATAAACACAATTCTAATTGGATTAATAAAGAGTCCAATACAAGTGAACGTTTATGCACTTTTTCTATATTACGTTATTTACCACAAAGGAATCACGAAGTCAATTTTATTAATTGTTTTAAGGTGTTAATAACTGCTCAAACTTCAGATATGTTTACATTTATGGAATCCGTTTATATTTACACAATGAAACCATTTTGTCTACATAGAAACAGTTTTCAACTTATTTCAACTTAGTTTGGCTATAACCTTTTGGATGTTTATATGTGTTTTTTGTTATTGATTGTACAATGATTAGTGTTAACTTCAAATGCAGTACTTTTTGTACATAACAAAATGATATATATGTTGTAATTGGCAAAAATATACAAAATAAATTTAGTTCACAGTTTACATTTTAGTGAATTGATTCTAAAAAAGGCTGTGTAGCCGGTTTTACTAATTAACACAATGGGGCAGTTTGAAGAGCAAGCGGCGTGTGTAAAAACCAGTAACGATTTTTCCACAATATCTAATGTCTCTACTGATTGCGTGAAGTAATGAATAAGAACGCAAAAACAGGACTGTAAATGTTTATTGTCAAATTTACAGAATCGAATTACGGGAAAATAGTCAAAAATCAAAATGAAAGCGAAACGTAGGGTGCTAGACAGAAGTGTTTAACGGTGTGGCAACGGCTGTTTATATAGCCGTTCCCACCAATATAAACCGTTGACACATTCAAACAAAATGTTAATATTCAAAGAATATTAGTTTCACAAATTAGATGTAATTTTTGTAATAAAATAAAATAATATTGTTTATTATTTTTGCGTTCCAATTTTATCTATCAATTGTCACTACTACAAAGTCTTGCAATATGTTTTATTTGAAACATTTTTAAAAATCAACTTATAACAATTTTTAACTTTTAATTGTGTTTCAATTTATACTACATCGTTACTATACTTTTTCATACAACAAATATACAACTTAATCAATCAGAATATAATGTTGTCGTACATTGAACTGTTTAGAGTTTTTTCACATTTATTTGAAGTTTATAGATTGATCAATACAAGTCTTAACAACAAAAATAGTACAAAAAACATTTTTTAAACATATTTAAGAACACAATAACCAACATAAAAATATATTATTTATTGTTATAAATAATATAGTTAACTGTAAATATACTTCAAAACATCTCATTTTGTAAATTTACGTATTTGTGATGTTTTAAATACGTTTCTACTACAGTATAAAAACAATTTATTTAAAACTTTAGTAATTGTAAAACTTGATAAAAACTAATGTTTGTATTATTAATTAGGTTTCTATTTACTAATTTTAGTTAAATAAATGATTTCAATTAATTTTTAATAATACAACGCTTGAATTAATATACTATATATGTATATATACGCTTGGATTAATGCACTATATATATATATATATCTTTAAAAATGCGTTAATAATTTACAAATCATTTGCACGCAGCGTGTCCATTTGGAACCTAATATAAACAATTTTTTTTACAAAATAATGCTATAATATGTGTGTTGTTTTAAAATAACTTAATTCAGCTATTTATAAGCAATACTAAATTAAAATAAATTGCATTTATACATTTACTCCTAAACAACGATGTTTAAATTTAACATTCTATAATTTAAAATTATCTTTTTAAAATACAACATTGAAATATGGTGGATGTTAAAATGAAAAAAAATACTTATGCAAATTTTTATTATTTAATATTTTAAACACGTTTGAGTGAAATGAGATTCTTGTTTTTATTTTTAAACCAGAGAGCTTAAGGTTGAAATTTGGACACTAAATTTTATTTAGCTTTGAGAAATTTAACATTACAGTCTTTAAAACTACCCGATTTTGACTACTTTGCAACAGTAAAAAAAATTGTAATGGAAATTACTTTATTAAAATTTCAAAATTCACAGTAATAATAATAACAACAACAATAATAATATAAATACATAAATTAATTTTTTAAATATAAAACATTAAAAAAACTTGTATTTTTCAACTAATTTTTAAAAAAAACATGTAATTTAAACATTTTAAAACATTGTTAAACATAAAAATTTTAAACATTTATTTATATAGGTTCCAATCGTGCATCAAATGGCGTCACTTTGCTTAAAATAAAATTTTATTGGTATTAAATGACACCCTCAACTAAATGTGAAACGCAAATTAACCCAATTTGTTGACCTTTTGTTGTGTTGACAACTAAATAGGTAAGTTTATTGTGTATGCAAAGACCATTTTTGCGTTCGAATGCATGTTTGGACTTGACCAAAATATGGAGTATTAATATTATTATTATTATTATTATTTTGTCGTCTAAACGGAATATGTTTGCATTATTATTATTATTATTATTATTATTATTATTATTATTATTATTATGTAGGTCCAGGTGCTTTAATAAAACTAGAATTAAGTGTATTTTAAGCGCAGCTATATACATATATATATATATATATATATATATATATATATATATATATATATATATATATATATATATATATATATATATATATATATATATATATTATTGTGTTAATTTTATGTCGTTTCTGGTGTTTCACTCTAAAAAAATTTTAGTTTATAAATATATATATCTATTAAATTAAATTAACTTTATAATACTTTAATTGTTTTACAAAAATAATATTTTGGCAGTAGGCATCATAGAGAATTCGAACGTGCGCCCGCATTTAGTGCCAGTGGTTTGAGTCGAGCACTGTACCGCTAGATCATCCCAGCATTTTTATTAGTGTGCAACAACGGTGTCTATTCTAAATAAACTTAAATCTAGCACAATTTAAAAGCTCTTATTTAATTATGCAATTCATGCAATCCCAAATAAGGATAGTTGGGCTATTTAAAAAACACAAAAAAAAACAATTTTTCTTAGTAGCACGTACAATGTTTAAAATGAATTTCAAGAAATGTGTTCATGCAATAGTGAGAAGGTAAAGTTTAAAAAATTGATACATTATTCAAAGGTAAACAACCAGGACAAAAATGCAATCCAAATAGCGACTAATAACTGTAAGTTGAAAATACAAAAAACTGTTGGCATAAAATTTAAAAATTGTGATTAAAAAGTAATAAATAAAAACATTTGGCACCATATTTTCGAATAAAGAAAACATTTCTATAGTCTAATAAAAGTAATATCCGATTATGTACAAACAACTATTGTATAAAAAAAAATTCTATACATAAAGTTTGAGAATAAAAACATTGTTATTCTTAAAATTTGACTATATTCAAAATAAAAAATACCTAGTGTCACATTTAATAGAAATATTTTAAAATGTAAAAGCTTTTGTGCAAAAATGTCCACTATGAAGTATAATTGTTTGTAACAAAATTATAACAGCAATTGAATGTTGTTTACTAACACCTTTTTTACTAACAAGACGTAACAGTCTCTTGTCACTATTTAAATCCATCTGAGTCACGTTAAAATATACATATACATGTTAATAAATTGAATATACAATTGTGCATTATTTAAAAAAGAAATTTAAGAAATTAATTTTTGTCTAAATAGGGGTGGTCCTAAACAAATTATTTTTAAAATTATTATATATCAAGCACAAATGAATCATTTTTAAATAGATTTTTAATTTGCATTAAGAACCCTATTAATAAATGAAAATGATAACATGTTTTGTCAATTAGGAACAACATTCACAATTAGAATTAATAAATAAGTTAACAACTAAATAAATAAATAAATAAATAAATGAATAAATAAGTAAATAAATAAGTAAATAAATAAATGTTGATGAAAAATTCTATTGGGTAAAAATAAATGTTAAAAATTATCCGAAAAACATGAAATTTTTGCACTATTTATATCCCGTTAATAAAAATATGTCAATCATGTTGCGGTTTTTATTATCGGTGTGTAAATGTTTCTTCACAAATAAAGGAACAATAATAATCAACAATCAATTTCAATTGTATTAGAAATTAAAAATAAATGCCAAGGCAATCGAAAAATTATTTTATTTTACAAATGAATTATTAAAAAAACTAAATAATGTATATAAGTTTGTTACAGTTTTGTAATGCATTTGTAACTTTTTCATGGTCTATCTAAAGGCCGTTTAAGAAAGTAAAAAGTTTAGCGGCCAAAATGAGTAGCTTTGCTATCTTAGACATTACATAACGTTACAGAAATAATAAAAAATTATAATTCTACAGAACAACGGAAAAACGTAAAAGCACGATTTTAATAATGGAATCGGTTAACTCGCATAGAACGTGCTCACATTTTTTCCAAGTAGGCAGTTGGAACAAATCAATAGAAAACTGAATCAACTGTCAAAATATAAAAAATGGGGGTGTTTACAAATTTGAATAACAATTGTATGAAGCAACCTTGTTGCTTAATGTTCTTTAACAAACAAAAATGTTTGCATACAAATAAAAACATTTTTATAAAATGCAGTTTAATAGACGTACAACAACGTATTGCATGTTTAATTTACCCTCTAGATGAAAGAAACAAAACGCTTAACAAAAAGCAATTGGATTTTTTTATATTACTAAAAAAACAATTAACAGAAAATTAATTTTAGTTAAAGAAAAAAATAAATTAAATAAATGGATTTTAAAATAAAAGTTTTAAATTGAAAAGAAATTGTTTTTCTTGCCAAAATATACATTTTACTTGAAACAAAAAACAAAGCTTGGTAAAAAAATTCATATAGTATTTGTTTTAATATTGAACTAATTTTATTATGTTTTAAAGGTAACAATTGCGCTTAGCCGTAATTTAACAACATTTATTATTCTATTGTACATCAAAAGAACGTTGCATTAATTCCAAATAGTATTGTTGCATTAAACATACAATAGATCCGCTGATTATCGTAACTAAAGTTTAAACTTTCCATTTTTGTTTTAATTAAAAGTAATTATTATTTTAACAAATAAAATATTTTGCTATAAATTTTTTAATTGTTATTGCTAGAAAATGCTTTACAAAAAACGTATTTTAACAACTGGACATTTAAGCAAAGCCGAATGAGTTCCGCATTTAATGCCAGTGGTGGAAACTGAACCTGTGTCTATCCAAGTTTAAGTAGAATACTGTACCATTAGACCATTATTAATGTCAGTTAATTAATTAATTATTTACAAAAAAAATGTAAAAATTTCTTGGGTTTTTGGGTAACCATAATTCACATGTAATTAAAAATGTTGCAATAATAAGTAGTTTTAAGTGGCAAAAAAAATCTTTACTAATGTGTTAGTTAAAAGTTATTTCAAAATTTAAACGTGCGTTTTAGAAATTATACGTGTATATACAAAGGTTAAATAAAATAAACTAAAAATAATTGTAATTCACACCAACGCGCATTAAAAAGTGTACATAATTAATTACTAAAATTTATTAACATAATTTATTCAATAAGCGAATTTTCGATTTTGTTAAAATTGTTGCCATATATTTTTATTAGTTTAAATTTTTTAGTTTAAATAAATTAAATTTTTTTATTGCGCACTGAAATTGGTTTTATTATTTAAATAAATATATTAATAAATTAAATTTACTTTTGGATACTTTGAGTTTAACTAAAACAATTTACACATATAGATAGTTAAATAACAATATCATTTTCTTATAATATGCCAATAAAATAACAAAAAATATTATTTTTTTAGATTTTATTTATTATTTAACTAATTTAAGACGTTTTGCTTTATATCTTAAGTTAGTGTATAATAATGTGTTGACGTAGCAAAGGTGTCTAAAGTGTTGGACTTATAGTTAGGTAGGTATTTGATTTGGCAAAATATGTTTTATGCAACATTCAAACAACAACAAAAAAATTAAAATGTATCAATTAACTGATTGCAATTATTTACTTGCCGGAGCGGCCTGAAGCGGCCTGGAGTGCTGGACTTGGACCTGGGCACGAATCCTACTACCGGCACTAAATGCGGGCCCACGTTCGGCTTCGCTAAGATGTCCACTGCTCAAAGATGTTTACTGTAAAACATTCAAAGTAGTAAAAATAAATAAAATACGCTACTTAAACAGTACTAATTTTGTGTAAATACCGTTAAGTTTTAATTTTTTAAACTTGTTTGTTTTGAATTTAAAAAAAGTTTATTTTAGTAGAAATAATTTAAGTATTAAACATTAAAAAAAAATAATTTAACAACAATGATGGTAATTGTTTTGTATTAAAAAACTATCTTGAACTATCTTGCACATGTTTTTGCCTTCGAACTTTATTTTTTTTTGTATTAAAAAATGGATAATGCAAAATAAACCATGTTGTTGCTAAATGCAAACAGTTTTCAAACAACTTGAATAATTGACTCAATATATTGAAATTCAATTTTTCTATTCTTACATTGTTTTAAATTTAAATTAGATTAATTTTTTTGAAAAACTGCTTATATTTATGTTATAATCTTGATTTTAAAAATAAGGTGTTAAATGTATTTTTTCTAATAAAAATCAACAATTACTATTATTGTCTGACATATTAGTTTGTTTGTATGTTGTAAGTTATAATGGTTTACTGACTATTTAAAACTATAATGTTTAGCTTAGCAACTGCTGTTAGTTACAAACCTATTTTTCCTAGTCATAATTTGTGGTTTTATCACAATACATGGTGACGGTCATGTCAAAAAAATTAAATTTTTTGTTTTTGTCTATAGAAATTTTAAAGTAAATAGTTATTTATACATATAATAGAAATTGACTGTGTGCAACAACATTAGAAAACATGGTTATAATAGAAAATAGTGACTTTAAGCACTAACAAAATTTTCAACTTAGTCAACTGGAAAATTTGTCTTCATTAAATTTTAACTTTGTTTATAAAGTAACAGTAAGTAACTATTGAGTGTCACAACCAGTAATAAATCGCAAACTTTTGTTTGGAGTTTCTAAAGTGTCCACATGCTAAAAATGTTTCTTGTAGAACATTTAAGCAATTATAATAATAAAATAATAATAATAATAATAATAATAATATTAATAATAATAACAATAGTAATAATATTTTTCATAAAAAAAATGTACAATTACATCAACATTTACGTGTAAACTTATTTAAATTATAGAAGACTAATTAGATTTTAAAATACCAACAAAAAAGTTAAACAAATATTTAAAATAATTTGAATAACAGCTATTTTTATAAACCAAATAACGTTTTTGACAAATTAATCATTAACACATTTTAAATATGTATTTAGTTAATTAATTAAAAAATTAAAATATGTTATTAACAATCGGAAGTTATTAACAAATAAAAATTTGTAACAAAAATGTTTTATTTTGCTTGCTCATTGATTGTGCAGGTAAAGTTGAAGTTGTTTTGAAACTTGTATAATTGTTGAAAAGTTAAACCAAATTTGTAACCATTATTTAAACTATTTATAATTTTTAGCTGTTGAAAATGCATTTTAAGTTTTAATTTAATTAACTTAAATACGTTTTTATAAATGTTTTAAAGGTTGATTTGTCAAAATTATATAATAAAGTAAAAAAATTAAATCTTACATAAATTTGAAAGCATAAATACTATGCATTTGAAATATGAAATATTTGTTGCTTTAATTATTAAAATAACAAAAGTGTAAAACATATTTGATTTGAAACTTATTTTTAAACATTTACCTTGTTTAAGTTTTATCAATTAAACAAAGTCATAATTTACCACAATTTGCATTTTACAATAAAGAAATAAAGAAATAAAAATTTACAAATAATTAAATAAAAATTATTAATGCTATTATTATTATTATTATTATTTAATTGTTGATTTATTATGTTTCAACAGCGTTTTTTAACCTTTGAATATTTATTTAATCCCTTATTTGTTACATTTTGTAAATTAACTTTTATTAATTTATTTTTCAAAATATCTTGTTAAAATAAGTTAATATATTGTATCAATTAAAATTAAAGATTTTATGTAAAAAATAATAAAAAATAGATAACTAATACTTTTTATATAAAAAGTAAACTAATCTATTTAATATCTGTAAATAAGTCATAACCTTAAATTAAGTTATAAAAATGTATAACGTATAAAAACATTACTTACAATACTTTAAATCAAATGTTTAAAAAGTTTTTGTAATTTTGTAAACAATGTTTTTTATTAAATGTTGCGAGGTTTATTGCTTAAAAATGCTTAAATAGCACTTTTTGGAAAGTGAACATTAAGAGCACACAAAAGCCCACAATTAGTGTTAATAATAGAATTTAAAAATTTTAAATTGAAAAAACAGTATAGAATTTTAGCTCAAGTTTTAGATATAAATAATTTGAAAACAATATATTATTAATTTATTGTATTAGTATAAATTAGAAACGTTAATTATTGTAAATATTTTACTATTATTAAAGTAATTAAAATAAAAGTTATCTACAAAGTAGATTTTGTATTTACATTATTCACTATTAAATAAAAATGAAAAGTTATTTTTTAGCTTTATTATTTTACAAAAACAAATTATATTGGCAAACAGTATTGCAATTTTGATAACATTACAACCCTCACAACAATTACTGCAAAAAAGTGATTATTTAACTAAAACCTCTCTAGCATCTACATAGCATACTAAAAAAATATAAAAGATTAATTAATTAATTTTTTTATTACTTACTAATTAAAACACGTTTGGTTCTACTTTATATTATGACGCAATTATAACGTTAAGAGTGTGTTTAATAAATATACATTAAAAAAGTTAATTAATATTTAAAAATGACATTAAGAACATAAATTAATAATAAACTAATTACTATAAAAATATAAATTTTAACTAGTAATTTCGTTTATATAGATGTTAACTTTAAAATGCAATATTATATATATATATATATTTCTAGATAACTATAGAATTAAATGTAGAATACTTTATATTATTAATTATCATTTTTAATTTTTTAGATTTATTTTAACTAAAGCATCTAAAACAAAAGAATAATTTAGATTCATAATATATTCAATCGTTTTTAGTACTTTTTAAAGATTCTAAATAATAAACGTGTATATAACTCTTAATTTTTAAATTATTTAGAAATTTATTATTAAATATTTTAAACTTAAAAAATCGAATAAAAATTGTAAAATAAATAGCATTTATTTAAATTTAAATAATTATTTTTTAAACATAATTAAATCGTATAAAAATAAAATATTTAGTTTTAAAATTATTTGTCCTATTTGCTCATTTTAAACCATGTTTTATTTAAAAGATATTTATTTAAGTATAATTAAGGTTTATATAAAATAACTTTTGTTTTAATATTAAAAATAATTTTATTTCGATTTAGACGCTTACATTTTAAATAGATAAAAATACTTTTTTCTTAATTAATTAATTATACTTACAAATTTATTTACAAACCAGTATCATCTTACGAGTAAAACATAAAAAATAGTGTTAGATTAATTATTATGAAGCAGGATTTGTTATTTAAATCAGTTTATTTCCATTATCAATGTTTAAAATTATGCACATTCTTAAAATAATAATTTAGTCATTATTTTTTTCGGATTTAAAAATATTTTTATGTATAAAATTATAGACGATACATAAAAAATAGAAAAACAAGAGTTTTATTAAAAAATGTAAAATAGAAACGTGTCAATCACAAAACAATATTTAATATGTTTGCATACAATTAAAAAAAAGTAATTCCAATTACATAATATATTGTTGGTTTGTAAGGGAAATACGCTTACACGTTTATTTTAAATTGCATTTTTTAACGTTTTAAACAAGCTATTATAGTTTTACTTAAACGATATATTTTTTTACATTTAAAAGTAACAGTTATTATATTTTAAAATTACTTGTTTAGTAAAAAAGTTTAGTTTTAAAACTATATATAAACTATAAATAGAAATAACTATCAATAAATTTAAATTTGTAATTAAAAAAATTGTTTAACAATAGAAAATTGTTTATTGTTATTTACTTTAAAATATTTATGTTATATTTAGTATATATTACATTTACCACTTACATTATTTTAAGACAATTATTTAAGACAATATTATGTTTTATTATATTATTACTAAAACTTTAAATAAAGATTAAATATTAAATAACTTTTGTATAGTTTTTATAAAAAATATAGCAACTGTATAATTACTAGGTAAATTAGAAATAAATTGTTTATAAAATGTCTATATGAATTAGTTAAAATTTAAAAAAATTAACACGATATAAAAAGTTAAATTTAAACATTTTGTAAAAACGTTTTAATTATTACCACCCGTAACTCTAAAAAACAAAAGTTTTAAAATATATAATTAATGTTAACAATTAGTTATTTGATTTTGTCAACATTTAATTTAAAATTTAACGTTAATTAATTAATGCGTTAGATTATTTACGGGCAAAATTATTTGTAGCATTTTTATATTTAATTGAATTAAAAAATAAATTATACAAAAAAATGTTTTAAAAAATTAAAATTAAAATAAACAATTTTTATTAAATTGGAAATGTTTTAACTAAATAGTTGGCATTTTTAAACTATAATTTACAAAATTTATACAGAAAATACAGTAATATATTGTTATTTGTTACTCCAATTTAGATGTGTTTTGATATAATCAACATTTAACATTTACAATTTGCAGTAAGATTTTAAACTGTCAGTTTGATGCTATTAATTATTTGTGTAATTATAACATAAAGATAATAAATAAATAAAATTAAATAAATGATTACATTCCAATATATAGTGTTTAAAATTGTACGGAACTAGTAGAAGAAATTAAGCTGCTAGACTTATATTTTTTTTAATGCGAAATCGAATTTTATCACTGACAATAAGTGTGGCTGTGTTAAAATATCTGTGCGCAACATTGTAAAGTAAAATTATGTTTTTGTATGTTAAAACCTACATAAAAATTGTAAAATGCTTTGTAATATTTTTATAAACAATTTGCAAATATGTGCTATATTTTTCTTAAATCTTGTTAAAATTTTGCAAAAATTTATTGAAACGAATTGTAGTAAAATAGTTAGTTTTAAATTTCTATTATTATTGCTAGTATTATTATTATTATTAGTAGTAGTAGTAGTAGTATGACTATAGTTTAAATTGTTTAAGAAAAACAATTTTTTTAAACAAGCGTTTTAGTAAAATCAAAAAAGAACCAACATTTAGTGCTGGCAGTGACACTCCAACCTATATCTACACAAGTTTGAGTTTAACACCGTTAGACTACACAGGCATTACGTTATAAATTTTTAATGACAAAATAATGAATTAAGTAAGTAACTAAAAATTATTAATTTATTTTAAGCAGTAATTGTTTATTAAAACAAATTATATTTTAAACATTTTTTTGGTTAAATACTATATTTATTTTGTGAAAAATGCATGCATTGTATACATTTTAAAATCTAATTTAAAAACCTAAAATATATTTAAAAAAATGTTTAATAACATTTTAAAATTTAAACAATATTAAAATTTGCTTGTTTAAAATATTTGAAGTATTTCATATAATTATTTTAAATATTTTAAAATTCACAGACAGATTTAGAATTAAAAACAATATTTTATAAGCAAAAAATAACATAACATAGTACTTTAATTTTGTCAGTTATCAATTTTGTAGAGTCTTTTACACATATTGAATTGTTAAAATTGTTGTAACACAGTCCAATGTTCATAGTTATTTAAAAATTAGAAACCACTTTGTTTACATTTATATTTATTATATACAAATTATTTAACGTATTTTTTACTTAAAAATATTGTACATTTAAAAAAGAAATAAGTAAATAATGTAATAAATAATTTAGTTTAAAATGTTTTTTTTGCATATTTTCAAACAACTAATGGTTATTTTTAATAATTGCCAATTTAAAATTTGTAAATAACAATAGTTGGAATATATTGATCACACCATTTTCGTAAATCAAATTTAGTTATAAATAATAAATGGATCTAATTTTAACCGCAAAAATAATTAATTAAATATTTGAGTATACTAGAGATCTTAATGTTTATTATCTTTAATAATTTAAATCTTTTTTTAACATAAATTCTACCATTCAAATTAAAAATTTTTGTTTTTGTATTATGTGTATTATAATATATTAAATATATAAAATTAAAAGAAAATATATATTGATAAAACTAATACAATTTAAAGTTTAAAAAATACAAAAATATTTTGTTAATTTAAACAAAATTTACATAAAAATTAATTTATTACTTTAACATTATAAGACATGTGTCAATAACGCAACTCAGTAGATTAAATGACAGATAAAAATGTGTTTAGTATAAAGGTCTTTACTAACCAATTAACTGGTAAATAAGTTTTTATAATTAATTAATTATTCTG
Source organism: Cardicola forsteri (assembly GCA_025895645.1). NCBI lineage: Eukaryota > Metazoa > Platyhelminthes > Trematoda > Strigeidida > Aporocotylidae > Cardicola > Cardicola forsteri. Next base: position 460,761 of record JAKXYG010000241.1, on the reverse strand, counting down.
CAAATTAATAAAATATATTGTTTTTTTGGTCTAAATTTTAATTAAGATTATGTTAAAATCTTAATTAGTAATTAATCTACTCTAATAAGTTGATTGGTTTTACAAAGTTGTAGCAATTGATTTAATGTTGCCTGTTATATTTATATGTGTAATTTGTAAAATGTTTTTTACTACTATTTTAAAAATTTAAAAATTCAATTTAAATAGTTAAACATGTTAATAAATTTTTAAGTAAGTATCTATTATATATATATATATATATATATAAACAATTTTTCTAGTATGATTAGTTAAAATAATTTTTTTCTTAAAAATTAAAATGTTAAAATTAATCTAAGATATATCTTATTTTTAAAACATTTATATTGAGTTTGTATGTGTATAACGTTTTATTTCACTTATAAATATTAATGTACTATTAGTAACTGATGCATAAATAGTATTTAAAAATTCTTAAAAAATGTTATTGAGTTTTATAGAATAAAAATGGTATGTAAGTATTTTGCACTAATAGATTGTTTTTGAATAAAATATATTGTCGTTTTATATTAAACACACTATTAGAAAGTTTTAGTTTTTTTAAAGAAATGGCCACAAAACAGACGGAATAAAATTATAGTTGTTTTAAATTTATTCTACTAGTCAATAAAACATCCATGTAATAAAAAATAACACTATTTGCATATGTTTTTAAAATATTATTAAAACAAACTGTTAAAAAACCTTAATCAACATTTTTAAACTTTGTATCAGTCTGATATGTACGTATATGCCAACATTTCAAATCTACTCATAGGTGTTATTTGTTCAATAAAATATATATTTGCTATCAGTAAATTAGGATTTAGCTACCAACTGTATTTATAAAATGCCAATTAAGTTTGTTTGGAGTTTTCGATTAAAATTATATAAAATTACTAATCTATAATTAGTTTTATGCTATTTGAGGATAATTTTTAGTTCTGCATCACGGGCTTTAAATTTTATATAAGTTGTTATAAATCATTAAAAAATTATTAAACAACGTTATATAAGCGAACAAAAAGCAAAAAATAATAAACTTTGTTACTGTTATTTATTTACTAAATAAGATATATATATATATATATATATATATTATTTATTATTATTACAAAACCCTTTTGCTTTAAAAAATAAGCATGGGGCAATAAGATAACAATTACAGCAAAAAATAACATTAAAGTCTCGTAATTCAAAGAGAACATGAGACAATAAAATGTTTCCATGTATTTGAACATTCTGCCAAACGTTTTGCTTGTGCCCACAAAACATTCATTTCAATTAGATCTTCCCGAATAGTTCTTAGCCAAGTTTTCTTTGGTCTGCCAACTTTTCTTTTACCATTTACAATTGTCCATTCCAAAACCGTTCTTGCTTGTCTTTTGGGCAGTAAACGTAGAATTTGATCAAGTAATTTTTTTCGTCTAATTGTAATGATGTCATGGAGGGAACGAGAGTCAGTTCTTTTCATGATCTCATCATATATATATATATATATAATGTTTTGTAAAAAAAATTATTTTTATAAGTAGACATTAAATCAAACAAAGCGTCAATAGTAGAACTCCAGCCTACAGATTGTAAAAAAAAAATATAACAAAATTATAAAAATAATTATAAAAAATAAAATATGCAAATTATACACTATTCCATGGATAAAAATGTTAACTTCAATGCATTTTTAAATATTCAAATTACATTAACAAAATTTATTTTATTTTAAATTAATTAGATTTATAAGTAAAGTAAAAACAACTTATAACATTTAAAATACAACTATTTACACAGCCATCAATAAAAACTGACTTACATGCACTTATCGACAATAAAATAATCGGAATTAAAAAAAAGCTAATTGTGAACAAAAACCTTAATAAAATGACTGTATTTTGTAAAAAAAAATTGCAATTTGTAATTTATTATTTTTTAACAAAAAAATAAATGATTAACATTTTTGAAATAATTGCTAAAAATGTTTATTTTTTATGTGCTTTCATTCCTGTCCTGTTTTCATACTAATTTACAACCATCATTGTGATTATATGGATACGGATAAAATTTAAATTATTTGTAAGGACAATATTTTTTAAAATTATGACACTGACATTTACTTAATAATAAATTGTAAATGTCAGTTTTCTCTCTCCAACTAATAATATTAATAACAGTTTTATAAATATTTAAATAAAATATAGTACACGTTTAATTTTAAAAAATCGATATAGTATAAATGTACGATATAGACAAACTAATTATTATCAAAAAAACAATGCTCACATCGCAGATAATTTTCTTAAATAAAAAATAATAAAAAACGCTTTAGTAAAATATAAAATTTTGACAACAGTTAATAAACCTTGTACATTATATGTTTATTGTTTTTGACTATTATTTCAAATTATTTTTGATAAAAAAGTTTCACACATATTTGTAAAAATTTACAAAGCTTTTAGTGATATATTAAAGAAACATTGGTAGTGTGTATAATTAAAAAATTAATAACAATTTTATAAAATAAATGTGACTTAATGCCTAATTGCTTTTCTAATTAACGCAACAAATTACTTTAAAATTCTGATAAATTAACAATATTATTAATACTATTATTTATATTTAGTTAACGATCTAAATTATGTAATGTTTGTTTGTAAATTGTTATTGTTATCAGTTCGTTGTATGCTATATTTTAGAATAATTCTGAGTAATTTAAATTTACACAAAAGACAATAATCAGATTAAAATTATATTTAGACGGTCCAGTTTGGAGATAATAATTTCGACTACTGACCTAACTTTACGCCAAATGTTTTAATATTTAAATTATATTTTTTTAAAGACCATTAAACTTCACTATTGTGAAAACTGTGGCAAAGTTGCAAAATAATTAAAAATATTGTGCATTTAATTTTGTTTTTTTAAATTTAACTTTTCTTTATATTAAGTTAAATTTAAAAATAAAAATTTTATTTATTTTATGTTAAATTGTTTAACACTTAATCCTAATAGTTTTTAAGTATATATATTTAAATTTAATGTTTTAAAAAAAAATGTAAAGTTTTGTTTTATTAACGTTTTCTAAACGCATTAAAAACATTGAGAAATCTAAATGTTTTTTACACAGTTTCAAATAATTAAAATGTATTTTTAAAAATGCATTATTTGCATGTGCATGGAAAACATTTTTTAATAAAATGTTTTATAAATTTTTATGTGTATTGAAAGCAGGAAAGCCGTAATTATTGCAAAAGTATTGACGCAAAAACATTGTTTAATTAATTTTTAATTATATTGTACAATATAGAAAATTTTAATTTACCAACATTTAATTGTCGTTTTGTGTTTTGTTGATATTAATTGCATATCGAAAAAAGCATAAATAACTAGGTTGTCTTACCCCTTTTTCTAATGAGTAGAATGAGGATTAATTTTATTACCGAAATAAATGCAGACATTCGTTTGATTATGTTAAATATTGTCATGTTAAAAGTATATCTTGTAAACACAGTAGTTGTGCATCCGTTATAAATATCTTTTTACAGCTGTAAATTTTATGTTCAATTGTTAAATAAGTAACGTGTGTATGTTATTTTACATATTTAAAAAATTAAGCTATTGTATAATATTAATAATTATTATATGTGTAACATTTAAAAAAAATTAATAATATATATTGTATTGTTATAATTATTTTTGTATAAGTGACCTAAATAATAATAGTTATAATAATAATAATAATAATAATAATAATAATAATAATAATAATACAATAAGTGAGTTGTTTTTTACACAAGGTTAAAATGACTCACTAATGAATGTCAAAAATAAAAGGATTTACTGCATGCATGATTTAATTAATTAATGACAAAATTCGGAACATATTCAAAGCACATTTCCATATATGTTTAATTTAATTATTTTTTTGTGGGTCATAGTATAATGTTTATTCTCTTGTGTGTTTAATGTCTGTTAAATTTATTTTTTTATATAAAAATACTAAAACATGTTATATATAGAATGATATTACTGTTGTATACTTTAACACTTTTATTATATAATACAATCATAACGGATATATTTAAGCATATTTAAAATAAAACAATAAAAGTATTTTTATTTGTTTAAATAGTTTGTTAAATAGAAAATATAAGTTGTTATTATTGTTATTATTTTAATAATAAAGTCACATTAAAACTGCTCAATTTTCTGGATTGTGGAGTCTATAATTAAATTAAAAACTAGTAATTCAAAGTTTACAGTTTTATTTTTAAAAGTATGTTTACTTAAAAATAAAACTAAACATATTTATTATTAAAAAATACTCCCAAGACTTAGTGTATTGACAAAATATAATACACAAAATGTTTTAATTGTTAAATCTCCTTTTTTTCTCAGGGTTCAAACATAAAAACTAACCCTTATTCGGACTTAAACAACCTAATCGTATTAAAATTTTTAAAAGGATTAAATTAACATTAATGTTTATTGTGTGTGTATATGTTACAATTGGATAATATATTAACTGTAGTTCTACTTTAAGTAATTAAACTAATAATAATAATTATTATTATATAATAAAAAAAATAATAACAAAAACAAAGCATATATCAAAATAATTTGTATCATCTATGTATATTTCTGTATGTTATTTAAAAAGAATTAAATAACTTTTAATTACTTATTAAAGACCTAATTTTAATTTATTTGATGTTTAATTTCTTTGTTTCAATTAATCAATTCGCTAAGAATATTTTTTTAAACAAACTAAAGTAGAACGACTACAATGCAATATAATAAAAGTTGCTTCAATTACAGTTTAAAGTAGAATAATTAGAAACAATTGAACTACTGTTTAATAAATTTAAAGTAAAAAATGAATTGATTAATAGTCTTTGCTAAAATTAAAATAATATATAATTTTTTTATTGTTAATTGATCATATAAACATTTATATTTTATTGCTTAAAAGTAAAATTTTTATTTTTAACAAATAAAAAATAACAGTTTAATAACATTTTAGTTTATATTATATATATATATATATATATATATATATATACAACTCTTACAACAATTGCTGCAAAAAAGTGATTATTTAACTAAAACCTTTCTAGCAACTACATAGCACATACGAGAAACGTCACTTTGATTATAAAATATACATTACTATATAATAATTGAAAAAAAACTAGAATTATATATACATATATATTGTAAGTAAAAAAAATTGTATAAAATATCAACTGGTAAAAAATCGAAAATGGAATAAAATTATTAACATGATTTATAAGGACAACCATTAACAGAAATACGATTTACATACAATTTTTTCAGTTACCAAATAATTAAAAACATTAGAAAGTTCAAAAAATTTAATAATCTATGTGATCGCCTTTCTTTTGTACAACCTGATCCAGGCGTTTTGGAATGTTGTCGATGAGAGTGTTGATATATTCTTGTTTCATCTCATATTAAACAACAAACCGAATACGTTTATATAAATTCTCAATTTTAGTATGCTTATTGTGGTTGCGCTTTAACATACTAAACACATTTTCAATAATATTGATGTCCGGGCGGTTAGGTGGTAATTGAGTAAAAGATAGCTTTTTTGATTTTAGCCCCTCTACTGTCTAAATGTAAATATAAAGCAAATATAGTGAACTTAGATAAATATGACGTTACTTTTTTGGACGTATGACATGGAGCATTGTCCTAAACAACAGTAGTAACCCCCGTGTAAGTGTGCTGCATTTTATAATGAAAAACATCCTTTATAACTGAAATAAATTTTTCACTATTTAAGGTACCAGATATAATTCTCTATTTGATAGGTTGATTATACTTAATACCAAACCAATACATTACTTGTCAAGGGTGAGCTTTTTTTCTAACAACCGGGAGTAAATGTTTTTGAAAACCGGACATGTACAATACTTTATTTTTGTAGCCAAATGGTTAGTCCCGAATTATTGTTTTATCGGCAAAGTATTCGGGACGCCAATAACACAAATGTCGTTTACTCCACTGTTTACAAAAGGTTAATCTATAATCCTTTTGTTTTTTAGTAATAAATGGCTTAACCTTGGGTGATTAAAGCGTTAAACCATATTCAATTACTCTGTTTCCTATTGTGGAATAAGTAAAATTGCTTAAACTATTTCTCTTGATTTCTGAAATAGGTTTATTATAATTTTTCTAATTCTATAACAATTTTTTATTATCCGTATTGCTTGTTACACGTTTTCTTCCTAGCATTATTTTAATTTCGTGGTTATTGACCATTAATAATTCAATAAATTGTTGAATGATGAACTCTATTTAAATTCGATAATTCTTTTAATAAAAATTCTTTAGTTTTTAATTCTTTAGTAACACGATATTCATTTTCAGTAAAATGAAAACATTTTTTATCACTAATGTCCATTTCACAAACAATGTAGTCAGAAAGCAAAATTAGCGGATGAGCGGAATCTCAAGGCTAAACGTAAATAATAAATTATTTGATTTGATTTGTTTTAAAATTTTTATTTATTTATTTTTATTTATTTTAATTATATAGATTAGAATAATTAAATGTTTGTTTTGATAATTACTATGACATTACAATCAGGACAGATTTGAATGTGCGTTTACATCAATTATAAGGATTAGTTATTGTTCATTTTTAATTAAATTAAGCACACAAAATAATAATAGACTGATTATTATAAAAATTATGTAACTTTAACTTGTTATCCGCGTTTATATAGAAGTAGCTTTTAAAATATTCTATTTTGGCCGATTCAACCTTTTTAAATAAATATTTCTAAGTATATATAAATAAACTATTAAATACTTGACATTATTTTTATTTCTTAATATTTATTTTTACGAAAAAACAATTGGACATGACAAACTAATTTAGATTTAATACTCTTGTAATTTTTTGCGTTAATTTTTGAAATAGTTGTAAGCAAGAATAATTTAATAATAAAGTTTTAATTTCTGGAATAAACAGTTTAAAGTTTAAATATGGGCGCTGCTTCCGGTTTACATTTGAATAGCCCAACATTATTACAGTATTTAAAAATTTGAGTTCCTGTTACCTTTAAATAAATATCTGCATATGTGCCTAATGCTAAATTAAAAAAATTATATATGTATATATATATATATATATATATATATACATTAATATATACCACTTAAATGTTTTAAGGAAACGTTTTTTAGTAAATTGACATTTAGCAAAACCAAAAAAGTCCCGCATTTAGTACTCAAACCAATGCTCAATAAAGTTCAACTTTAATCGTTATTATTATTTTTAGTTGTATAAATATAAAAATTAAGTAAACTGAAACAAAAATGTTTAAGTAGTACAATATATTTTTAAAAAATGATAAAAAGTTAGTTATTAGATTTTTTTAAATTGTGTTTTTATTTGAGAAATCATTGATTTAAAATATGACTTGTTTTTTTAAAATTTTCGTAAATTAAAATAATTAATGCACAATTTTTTTTACATATTTATCATTATTTTTATCAGTTTACTGTTTTTATTTTATTAAAAATTTTTTTAATTAAAATTAATTTACATTAAGTGTTTATAAAAAGTAATTTGTTGCTAACATTTTTAAACATTAAACAAATAATTGTTTTATTGGGGTGAGCATGAGTTCGAATCCCATTACCGGTACTAAAATGCAGACCCACGTTCGGATTTGTAAAACATTTAAAGTAGAAAACATAAAATTTTCTCTCTCTCTCTCTCTTCTCTCTATATATATATATATATATATATATATATATATATATATATATTAAGTGTTTTAGTAAACTAAGGAAAAGCAGTATTCAAAATAAAAGGCGTAAATAATTGATCTAAATAAGCAAAAATATTTTATTTGTTTTTAAAATTATACTTAATTGTGCTTATTTATATGAATAAATAATTTACCTTATATTTACAAAATTTTTAAAAATGTATCAATTGAAATATAAAATTAACTGTTATAATTACTTTTTTTGCTTTTATTTATACAAATAAACCCCAAGTAAATGTTGTTATAAACAATATTATTAATTACGATTTAGACTTCTTTACAGTAAAAGTACAATTTTTGTGTAACCGTTTAAGGGTCTTCAATATTTAATTTAATGTAAAATAATAATAATATTATTAAACTGCCTAATTCTAAATAGAACGAGATTTAAATCCTACACCATTTAATCCTAATAACAGAGCTTTAATTATCTAGTTGTGTATCGGGTAACACGTAAATAAATGGCTTAAGCCTTATTTTAGTCAGCAGATGTCTAATCGTGCCATATATATATCAATGTATTTAAATTAAAAAATAAGAACGTAATTTTTAAATGTTTGTTTCTAAACCTGTCTATAACAGTTATTTAAGTATTCAAGTACATATTTTCCCAATACACAATTGAAAAGTTATATATATATATATATATATATATATATATATATATATATATATATATATATATATATATATATATATATATATAATCGCATTTAAAATTTGGGTATAAACATTAGAAGTTTTTGTTTATTTTGACCTTTGACTCGTGTTGTTCATGCGACACAAGTACATAAATAAATATGGATGAATCATACTTATATTTTTTTATTAAAACACGACAATGCATGATTGATTAGAACGGTTAATACTATTGCTACTTGTACAATGTAAGTACTGCTAACGTTAACAAAACTACTATTTTTAGTTTTATAGACAGATGCGCATATATATATATATATATATATATATATATATATAGATTTGCCGAACGACACAATAAACAAAAACGGTTTTTTAACGTAAAAAAGTTTTAATTGACGTATAAAAAAGTAAAAAATAAACATAAATTTTATAAATAAAAATGCTTAAAAATAATTTAAATATATTTTGTTTAAACTTCTTCTAAGTTATTTATTTATGTATGTGCACAGTCGGGTTATATTGTTCGACATTTACGAACAATTGAAGCTGTTATATGCATAGACCGTACATTTAAACAAACGATTTACTTATTGTAATTGAAATAATTAATTAAACAAATTATATGCAGTATTAGTATTGTCTCTAAAAATGTAATATGTCGAGTAAATATAATTTTAAATCTACCTTTTGTACATTTATCAATAATTACTTTTTTATAGTTTTTGTTTTTATTAATGGTTAAATAAAATAATTTACTATTAAACATGCGCAACAACTAAATTATACTGAACCATTTTTTTGCTGATTTGTTTCCAAATGCAAACATTATTTGAAGCATTTTGTAGTTAAATTTGTGCTGAGGTAGTTTAGCGGTAAAGGCGTTAGTGTGTTTAAATCCTACCACCGGCACTAAAAATGCAAGCCCACGTTTTGCTTCGCAACAATTCTCCACCGCTGACAGATGTTTCTTGTAAAACATTCAAAGTAGCAAACATAAAATACAAATAAATTAGCTTATTGCTAACTAACTGGAGTCAACAATTTAAAAATGATTAAATAATAATTTTTTTTATTATTACAAATAGTTTGTACGCTTTAGCAATACAGTTTAAAATAAACCTAATTTTAATTGCAATAAATAATTGCGTTTTATTTTTACAACAATCTTATTTATTTTATTCCAATTATAAACACTGAATTAGATTAGTTAAAGTTTTATTATACCAACCCCAACATTTGGCAGCAAGTTAATTACTTGTTTGATTGTTTTAAGGGGAAACATTTTTCCATGAATAAACATTTAACAAAACCGAACGTGGGCCTGCATTTAGTATCCATGCCTACTCAAGTTCCAGTTCAGCGTTGTACAACTACAGACTACCCCCGGTTTGCAAACAACAACTGTAACGGTAGTACATATTTATATAAAAATAATATTACTGGTTTTATACATCAATTATTTTTATTTATTATCTGAATCTTGAGATTAACCAATTCTAATAATTCTAAGAATTTGAATAATAATTAAAAAATTGTAATTTTAATAATCTTCTTAATTTCGCACTTTTCTATTGTATATTTTGGACTAACAATAATACAGATTGAGGCTTCCAGTTTAGTAAATAATTGTCAACCGGCACTCAAAATGCACAAAACTATCTAAAGGTATACGCTTATTTTATGTAATCATTTGGTCAAAAACAATTCTAACAAAAAATCAGGTAGCTTTGTTAATTTTTGCAAACAGTAACCTAGTTAAAAATGTTTATTTTTAAAAACTGGGGTAAATTAAATTAAAATAATTAGAAAATAAACTAAGACTCTTTAGTTACATATAGAGGTTTGGAAACTTGTCTAAGATAAATTACAATAAAAGATTTTGTTACTAACCTCAGCGCTAATAAGTAGAGCAAAATACAAATTAAAAAATAATAAACATTTTTAATTTGTAATTATAATCTAATTTAAATTATTTAGCAACACTCATTTGTTTATGTATTCCATGAGTTAAAACAATAATTATGTTGAAAACAATATTCGGTAAATAAATCATACTGATTTATGTAACTTGTCAATTATTCGATTCTAATTTGGTGTATTTTTTAAACATTTAAATAACAAATAAATTTTTTTTTAAAAAGCAATACTTAAGTTTTTAAATTTTTATGCCGGAAATTAAATATTTTAAATATATATTAATAACAATTTTAAATAGTTCGTATTTCAAAATACTTTCAATTAAAAAATAATAGTAATTAATTTTTTACAAGATATATTCAATAAGCTGTCCAAATATTAAATAAAACTTGTGTTGAAAAACTAAATTTTAGTTATGGTCTAAAGTTAAATAAATAAACTAAGTTTTTTTAAAGTTTACAATACAAATTAAGTAAATATTAAAAATAAAATAATAAACAAGAATAACATTTTAGTTTTTTATGTACTAAAATTACATTATAATTATTTATAGTAAGTAAAATGCAATATGTGTTATTGTACAACAAGATTAAAAACATATTTGAATATTAGACAACAATAATTGGAATAGTAATATCTTAACATTAAAAAAAAATGTTTTCACGTTTATATTTTTGTTTTTGAGAATTCAACTAAGCTTACATGCAAGCAACTCATCTTAAATAAAAAAATATTAATGAATTAAATTTTAAATAAACAAATAAATGTGTTTTAAAAATGTCTGATAATTTGTATATGCGTGTAGGTAACATAAACAATTTTTTAAAATAATTATATATATATATATATATATATATATATATACAGTAGCAATAAAATTAAAATTTAGCATTAACTGGCTTTTTAACCTAAAGTTAAGTAAGATTATAAACGTGAAATAGAGCGTTAAGTATTAACAAAAATCAAAAGCATGTAGATCCTTTTACTTATCAAATAGTTTTGTCTACAAAATGCTTAATAAGATATGTAATTGTCTTCTTAATAACTACTTGGTTTAGGTGGTTTCGCATAATTTTGGTTAAGTTGTTGATGTAATTTTGTGTCATTTCATTATTAACAAAAATTATCCATACAAGATAATTCCTTAATTTGAATATGCTTGAACATGTTTTCGTTTAGCTTATTTTGAACGAGTTTGATAACATTTATATTGTTAGTTAGTAACTTTAAAAAATGTTATCCCGTTTACCTTCAAATTTAAAATGTTAAGTAAACAAAGTAAATTAAAAAATGATCTATAAATCTATTCTTTAAATCTAAAATAAAACAATTGTGACACCTGCACAAGTGCATTACATTTTGACTTAAAAAGCATTCGTACAAATTGAAACGAAAGCGTTACAGTTTTGAAGTGTTCGATATAATTTGCTTTATAATAACTATTTTTTAAGTTATACCAAACCAAAACATTATTTTTTAAATATAGGTTTTCTTTTAACCACTTGCAGTAAGGATACTTATAAAGTTGATTCTAAACCATAGATATTTTTAGTATTCAACGTGTAATTTTTAAAAATTCTTATTTTGTTTGGCATTAAACCGAAAAACTAACAATGGTGCTGTCATTTTTATATTGTATAACTTTATCATATATATATATATATATAATTAAAAAATATAAATCTTTTTGCACATTTTAATAAAAACATTTTTCGGTTTTTTATTTTCTATTCAAGTTATATTGCGTTGACGAAAAACTCATGTCTATCAATAATTTTGCCTACTTTTTAATATTTTTTTTAATGTTAAAAAGCAGTCATGCACGTCACATATATTTTTGTTAAGTTATTCTACCAAAGTTTATTTACAACATGACATATATGAGTGTGCGTATATATGTAGGTGTATGATTTATTTATATAAAACATTGTCATTTTGCTTTTAATAAGGTCAAAGTTCACGTTATTTATAGTTATTATATATGCTCAAAACATACAAATACTTAATTTAATTTATTTTTTAAAGTAAAATTTATTTTAAATAGAAATTGAATATGTTTTATAATATATTTTACAGTTGATAATATTTAAATAAGTCTTTTTTAATTTAAAAACTTTACTGCAAAATGAATTTGTTTAAAAATAAAAATAACACTTAATGTTAAACAAAAATGTTAAAATTTTAAACCACTTTATAATTGTATGCAAAATCAAAGATAATGAATAAAACTTGAATTTAAAGAAGATATTCTTAAAAAAACAACTTGTACGATTTAAGTAGTGTAACGTTTACAAATATATTTTAAATATTTGTGTTAAAAATAGATCTTAAAAAGACTATTATAAAGTTTAAATAAGTTGAAAACAATTACCATTAAATTAAATTTCAAAAAATATTGTTTTACATGTAAGTTTTTGTTTACTGTTTAGCTTTATATCCACTCTATTGTTGATTTTTAAACGTTATATATTTCTTTACAAAAAAAATGTTTTCAATAATAAACAAATTATTTAAAAAAATATATATATTTTTAACGTTTAAGTAATTATATTTGTTTTTAAATTACAATACTTATTTTCCAAGTTAAAACAAAGTTAATTGTTTATGTCCACAATGTAGTTTATTTAAACTGATAAAAGCTAAAAGTCAAAAAAAAAATTAAAAAATATTGTCTAAATTTAAATAAATGTTCTGACAAAAATTAATTAAATATTTTGTCTAAATGATATTGAAATTAATCATCCTAACTTAAATATAACATAATAAAAACAGTTGTGTTAATTAAAAAAAAAACAATTAAAAAAGCTAAATGTTATAAGGAATTATCACGCACATATTTTCTAGTGTAAACAATAAATATGACTTTGTATTCAGTTATTATTTATTTTTATTAAAATATATTTTTTTAAATTAATAAATTGTTAATTATTAATTAGTTTTTAACACATAAAATGTTACCCTATTTTTACATAAGATGTAAAAATATAATGTTTTGTCTCAGCAATAAGTAATGTAAACAAATTCAATTTTGCATAAAAGTATTTATCACTTCACAAACAATTTTATGTTAGATAATTAAAGATTATTGTTATTTTTGACAATAATAATAATAATAATAATAATAATAATAATAATAATAATAATAATAATAATAATAATAATATCTAACTATCATTAGCTTAAACTGAGCCGGTGTGGTCTAGCAGTACAGCGCTTAACTTAGACCTGGTAGATGTGAGTTTATATCCCACTACAAGTACTAAATGCTGACTCACATTCGGGTTCGCTAAAATGTCCATTGTTGAAAAATGTTTTCCATAAAACATTCAAAGCAGTAAGAATATAAATACAATGCTAATTAGTTTTCTAGTAAACAGATTTAAATTTTATCTGTTTGGTTAATAATAGCACTTCAAGCACTAAACTATTTTTATTAAAAAGGCAAAATGTTGAGACTAAAATCTACGCTCAGTTTTATTTACTATATATATCTATATATAACTCTACCTAGTTTGGACCAGAAATGATTCAATCTAGCCAGTCCCAAACCTGGATAAAAAAGGCCGGTTTAAGCGCAAGGTTAGAAACTTGGTCTATGTAAAAAATTATACTACTGCGGAAACAATAAAAGGACACCATTCCGGCAAACAACGACAAAGAAGTGATCGCACGTACCCGAATGACAGGGTTGAGTGAAAGTCAAAAGGAAGCTTAATCTTCAATTTGTAGAACCTTCGATGATAAAAACTTAACCAGTGTTGGAACATGGAATGCGCGTACACTTTTTTGTAGTAGACAGTTCTTTGAGTAATAAAAAAGTACAACTTAGATATGTTGGGGATTAGAGAAATGCAATGGAGATACATCAATCTTATATTCTGGACATAAAGAACATCATATTTATGGAGTTGATATTATGTTGAGTAAAAATGATGCGAAAGCTATGATTGGATAGAAGCCCGTGAGCGACCGTATCATTTCAGCCAGATTCAACACCAAATTTGCAAAAGTAACAATTGTTCAAGTCTATGCCTCTACTGATGCTACTGAGGAGAACCAAAAAATATATTCTGTAATCAATTACAAAGTTTGTTGGATGATGTTCCAAGAAGAAACTTTAAAATATTGATTGGTGGTTTCAATGCAAAATTAAACAAAGACAAATCTGAGTACTTTTCAAATGTTGGACCACATGACTATGCTGATAGCATAAATGCTAATGGTTATAGGTTGTTGACACCAACCAGTTTTTGTAGAATGAGAGTTGGCAATATATTTTTCGCTCACAAAATATACACAAAGCAATTGGTGTTTTTTTTAGCGGGAAAATAGCAAACGTAATTGACTACATATTTATTAGTACAAAATGGTGATCTTCTTTGCAAGATGTACGCGCCTATCGCGGTGCAGATGTTGGTTCTGGTCACAATCTTGTTAAAAAAAATTTTTAAAGTTAAAAAGAATAGAAACCACAAATGAATTACTTCCATTTTCATGTGAGAAACTTAAGCAGTCAAATATCTCAAAACAATTTTTTACGATTTATTAGAAAATACATTTAAAAATCTGAAAAGAGTAGAGAAGTTTGATGATCAATAAAAATTATTTCAAAAAAAAAAACAATTACAGACTGTGCAACAAATGTACTGAGTAGAAGATGTGGTTGTACAAAAAAACAATGAATTTTATCAATTTCCTGGAATCTACTTAATCTCAGAAAGAAAACCAAATTAAAAAGAGATCAGTTTAACAATCTTGTTATCTGGAAAGCATTTGATAATAAGTATAGAACTTAAGATAAACAGGTTTTAAAAAGCTACTGCAAAGATGAGAATAATTGTTTAGAAAGCAGATGCAAGAAAGCAGATAAGGCAGCAGCAATAAATAATTCCACGACTCTGTATAAAATCGGAAAACAACTGTCGAGAGTTAGAAAACAACACCAATATTCCAATCAAAGAAAAAATGGTAGTTAACTTCTAACAAATGATCAGTAATCATCTAGATGGGTAGAACATTTTAAAGAAGTACTAAATCAGCCCATGCCAAATACTCTTATAAAATTCAATAATGATAATGATATGAATGTGACTAAAAATCCGGAAATATGTACTGATGACATTTCTGTAACTGAAGTGATTTATGTAAATTCAAAGGTTGAAAAACAATAAGACCGGAGGACTTGACGAGATAACTGCAAAGATGCTCAAACATGGAGGTGATGTTGTAGCAAGTGAACTTGCCCATTTATTTAATGTTATATGGAATAATGTTTAAAATTGTCACAGGAGTACATTAAAGATGTATTTTTCCATTGTTTTTGTTTCTTGTGGTAATTGATTTCATTATGACTCAGTCCATGAATAATTTGTCTTATGGTATCAAATGGAACCATTGCAGAATAACAAATTTGGATTTTGAAGATGATATTGGTCTACTCAGTGAAACTCCAGAAATGATGCAAAATATGACAACACGTTTCAGTGATATCAGTTCTCGTATTGTTTTTAGGATTAATTGTTTAAAGATAAAAATGTTGTGCACCAAGTCAAATTAATATAGTTATGTTCTTCCATCCGCCTGAAGACAAAACTTCGTTTGTACGTCTCAATAATTTTTTTACGGCAACATATGGGAGTGAAACGTGGAAGCAAACAGACAAGATTGATAAGATGGTGAATGATTTTATTGCCGGTGTGTTAGAATTATTTTAAAGATTTTCTAATGCGATCACATTTTAAATAATGAAATCACGAGAAGAACTGACTATTGTTCACCATATGCTATCACTACAATTAAATAAAAAATTACTTGGTCAAACTCTACGTTTATTGTTCAAATGACTAGCAAGAATGGTTTTAGAATAAATTACTGAAAATGCTAAAAAAAAAGGTTAGTAGACTACGGAAAACTTGGCTAAAAACTATTCGGAAGATTTAACTGAATTAAATGTTTCATGGAATCAAACAAAGCGTTTGGCAAAATGTTCATATACTTAAAAAATTTTTTTAATTATGGGACTTTGTTGTTGTTTATTACTTATTTAAAAAAAGGGTTTTGTAATAATAATAAATTATATATATATATATAATGACTATTTTTTAAATTGTTTATTACTTTGAATGTTGTACAAAAAAGATCTTTTAGCAGTGGACATTTTAGCAAAGTCAAACATGTTCCGCATTTTAGTGCCGATGGTGGTGTAGTACAGTTGAAGCCAAATAATGTGTGTAAAGTTGAATAATATTTAACATAGTGCATAAAATTTGCCAAAATAACTGCTGTTTAAAGTAAAAATTTGAATATATAATTTAAATATTTCACTACTTCTAATGTTAGCTTATTTGTATAAATTTTATTTGATGTTCAATTATTGAATTAAATTATACATAGTCAAAACAAACATATAATTTAAATAAATTAATCTAAAATTAAAAAAATGAATAAATTTTAAAATGAAAAAGTGGTTTTGGCATAGTTATCAAAATACACATGTACATAAAAAATAGTAGTTAATTAGAACAAATTTAACCATTTACAAACTGAGTTAGACATATTAATATTATAGATAATTGTATACAGTTTAACTCAAAATTGTTCCACTTATGGGAAAAATACTGGGCAACAACTAAACCCGTAAACAACAAAACGTTTTCAATTTGTCTAATTTTTAATCTTTTATAAAATATAAAGTTGCATTTTTGTCTATTGTTTTGTAGCATAATATATTTTTATTCATAATGAAAGAGTTTCCAGTTTTTTTAATTTTCCATTTTTTGTAAACATAAACTGCCTACAATTGGGGTTTAACAATTTAGCTTTATACTACTCCAGCTTGCAAACATTGTTATTCTTGTTAAACATTTCTTTTATATAGAAAAATGTGTAATACATTAATATAAAATGTTGTGTTTAAGTGGGAGTACTAAATAATAGTTATTTATTAATATTAATTACATTATGTTTAAAACTATTATTAAGATTGGTATTGTTATAAAATAGTAATTGTTAAAAATGTTGTATATATATACACAAGGTACCCAAAAGTTACTATCTATTTTGAGAACTAATTGGTTTACATATTTTGATTATTTAGTAATAAGGTATATAACATTGCCGTTGACACAGTTGTAGTTATTTATCGCTTGGCACTGTTAATTTATGTGTAATCTATGTTTGATTTTTTAGACTCATTTGAGGGAAATAAACACAAAAAAACGAGTATTCATAAAAAAATTAAAACTAAAAATAACTACATAAGGTATAAAATAAGGTGTACACTGAAGGGATAATTAATGCTGTTACTAAACTTAGAAATTTTATTATTGATGTAGTTCAACAGATAGCACCCCAAATACTGGAAAGAATGTTTTGGGAAACATCTTATCACTTTTGACTTTGTAAAGACATTGATAGTAGCCAAGTGGATAGGTAGTTATCTGTAACAGATACTTTGAATTAAGCTTTTTCTAAATTAAAACCTGTTTTTCAAAATTCCAATTAGTTTTCTCTCTCTCTCTCTTTCTATATATATATATATATATATATATATATATGCATTGAGGTAGCAAAGGCGGTTCAAGTGCTTGTTTCAAAGCTGGGTTTGTTAAATATCCACTTTTTTGAAAAGCATTTTCCGTCAAACATTTTATCAATAAAAACCAAATAAATAACAAATAAGTCTATTAAAACTACTTTTCAAACAATTTCAAACGATTTCATTTTATATTTCTTACACATTTTTTGCAATAATTAAATTTAATGTTTGCAATATTGATGTCATTTATTATAAGAAATGCTATGTAAGATGTTTTTATTATATGCAGTACTAGCTAATTAAATTAATTTGTTTGTTTTAAAATGTTATTTTAACATTTCGTTTTCAAATTTTAAACAAAATAATAAAAAATTAAATTTTTGTATATTCAAAACTTAAAAATTTTTTGTCAATGTTTATTTTTGTAAATGGCAATTTGTTAATTATATTTTATTTGTTATTTTTAATGGGGTTTGTGTTAAATGGAGATATTATCTGTGTTTTAGTTATTAAATTTATAAATAAAAATAAACATTTAGTAGTTAATTTCACTTGTGATGGATTTATTTAAGTTTTATGTGTACTTTAAATTTTTTAAATATGTATGTGAAAACAAATATTGACACTATCATACATAATTTAAATAGATATTGAAATATACAACAACTATTAAAAATAATTAAATACAAAAATAAACTTTAAGTACTAAAAAAAATTTCAAAGAGTTTATTAAAATATTTATAAAATTATAATTTTTTTTAAATGTTTGTAGTTAAACAATTATTAATTTGATAAAACTGATTTAAAAATATAACAAACAATTCTAAAAAATAATAAATTGTCATATTTATTGAATACTTTGAGTTAAAATTTGTTATTGAAATTTTTCGTTGTTTGTTTTTACCTCTTTTATGTCAGGTTACTGTTTTCGATCAGCTTTTTCCATTCGGTTTAGTCAACAGTGTTACTCTTTGTTAACTCTTTTTTTATTCTATTTTGTTCGACACTATCCAATTATCTCCAATTTGGTCAGCCTTGATTTTTTATTTTTCTACTTCTAAAATTTACTTTGTCAAGTAGTAGTTTCTTATTCTAAGTAGAATGTAGCCTTTTCAGATCAGTTTGCTTTGCAAACCTTTCTATAAATTTTAGTAGCTTTTAGCTTTTTTCTAATTAAACCTTATTTTATTTTGTTTAATTTGGACATTCCTAACAATCACTAAAGCATTTTTAATTTAACTGACGCTAGTTTTCTGCTTTGTGCTTTTTAAATACCGTAGATTTCAGATCTGTAGATTGCAAGCGGTTTTACTAAAGTTTTAAAAATGTTATCTTTTGTTTTTACAATTAACAATATAACACAGAATATTTTTGCAAAATTTTCTTTAATTAAGCTATTTTATTTGTATTCTTTGGGTTGTTTTTCTACCTCCAAATCTTGATTTCTTGTTAATGATAAAACCAAATATTTATACCGTATTACAGTTATTAGTTTTCTATTTAAAATACATTAACATATATTTCTGTCGCACATATATAAATTGTTTTTTACTGCTGATTTTTAAACCTTGGTTTTTTAATCCCTTCCTCTATTTCTCCAACGTTTTTTCAACATTATTTGCTGCATAAAATAATTGTATAATTGGTAAACAAAATACTTTATAATAGTCCTACCTTGTTAACACGTCAACTACCGGATCAAACAAATGTAAACATAAAAACCAAACCTTACATTAGTAAGTTAACGTTTAGTAGAAACTTATCAATTTCCTCTACAGTGGTCGTTACCAACGGTTTTAGATTATTATACACATCTTGTACAATTTTCACGTACCTTTTTTGTTATATTTTTCTACATCTACTAATCTGGAATCCGATTGTATGCTTTTCTAAATTAATTAAAATCATACACAGTTTTTTCAGTTTTTTCCTGTGTTTTTATATAATTACTTGAAAAGAAAACATTGATTTGTATTTTGCCTTAGTTAAAACTACAGTGTTTTTTTAATGCTTGTTTCTTTGAGAATTTTAGCATTAATAATTATTTCCCAAAGCTTATAGATGTGTGACATAAGTTTTATACTGCCATGGTTATCCCAATTTCAATTGTCTCTCTTTCTCATGTAAATTGGCACAATAATATTGTTCCTCCTCTCATCAAACATTTTTTTTCATTCCATATCTATTCTATATCCATTTTATATTCGGGGTGGTCTAGCGGTACAACGTTCAATTTGGACCTCGGTGGGCATGGGTTCAAATCCCACAACCGGCACTAAAATGCGGACCCACGTTCGGCTTCACTGCTAATAAATGTTTCTTGTAAAATATTCAAAGTAGAAAATATAAATGAAATAAAAACAACAACTTGGTGTGTTTGTCAACAGCATGGTTTATTTACTTAAAATTATTTATAACTTCAATTGATTATTAAAATTGTTTGCTATAATAAATTTAAAAAAAATAAAATTTGTTTAGTTATGTCTAGAAATTAATATTAATAGTTATTATTTATAAAACACATGTAGCTTAAATTCATGCGTGAATAACTCAAAAATTCAAGTAAAATGTTTGATACGACTTTCTACTGGTTACAATATTTTGTAAAATTAATAAAAAACGTCGTTATTGATCACAAAAATGACTATTTTAAAAAAAAATAACAAAGCATTATTATTTTTTATAAGTTAAAATTCAACATTTTTGTTTAGTTGTAATCTATTAGCCATGTTTTAATTGCTTTCTACAAATCTCTTTAATGCTTTCTGTTTAATATAATTGCTTTTAATAAAGCAACTTTCTTCAATTTTTTTCTGTTTTTATTTGTTATTACTGAGTTATTGTTACAATACAATCATGAAAACACGCAATTCTTTATCCGCTATAAAACTTTGAGTCGTCTCTAGCGCCTGGACTGGTGGAGAATGTACGTTCAACCTCCTGTAACATAGTGCTTATGGTTACAAACAATGACAATAGGAAAAACAACTTTTAGTCAAACTTCCGGACAACTTAAAGTTCAATTGAAACATTGTTTTACACATATTGGTTTACACTTAGCAATAGTATTATAGTTAATGTAAAAAATATATTTATCCTATTTTTTAAAATAACTATATTAAGACTGTAGAAATTTTAAACTTTATTGTTTATATATATATATATATATATATATATATATATATAATTTTATTAAACTTTATTAGGTTTAAATAAATTATAACTATTTATAATTTGTTCGTTAGCAAAACTCGTTTAACTGTACTAATCGTACTAATAAAAGATTAAAACATGTTGCTATGTATATCAACTTACAAATATGTATAATAAATACATAAAATAAATACTTTTTAACCTACATCAACTGTCGTTCTTACGTCATTACACATTTTTAAAACTTTAAAATGACGTAATCATTATGTTTATGCGTATTTATATCTATCCGAATATTTAAATTAGTCTGTTTAGCTGTGAAAAAATTTCCATATATTTATTAAAAATATTTCTCATAAAACATTTTATTAACAAACGCAAAAAATGACAATTAAAAGATAAAAATTCAAACACGTGCTATAGATTGTTAATTTTTAATATTTTACAGTATATATATATATATATATATATATATATATATATAATTTCTTTTTAAACAAGCAATACGCATAATTATTTTAAATAATTTATATTATTACATCTTAAATAGTTTTCTAAAATTAAAATATAAATTTATTATTAGAATTATAAATATAAGATATAAATCTGTTTACATAAACGGGATAAAAATACTTTTTTTCAATAACAAGCGTTATAAATTTGTTATGTATTTTTAATTTTTAAACTTAAAATTGCAAGTGCTAATAAAAATTTTAAACTGGAAAAAGATTCGACTATACATATATGTATATTCCTGTTGTAAATGGTTATCAATGAGAAAATTTGATTACATTACATTTTATGTAAAAATTATTAATATATTAAAATAAACGTTTTTTTTAAACTATCAAATATATATATATTTTAAGTTGTAACTTATGCTAGTAATTGCTCAATATATATGGAAATAGTTTGTTTTTATCTATTTTATTTTCTAATTAGAAAAATTTAAGTGTTTGTTATTAGAAAATTTGTAATTTTATATTTACATAATTAATTAATTTTATTTATGTTTATTACTTTGAATGTTTTAAGAGTAACATCTTTCAGCAGTAGACATTTTAGCGATGCCGAACGTGGGCTTCATTTTAGTGCCGGTTGTGGGATTTGACCCATGCCCACCGAGGTCCAAATCGAGCGCTGTACTGCTAGACCAGTCCGCTAAACCACTGTATTTTTAAAAGTAAAGTAAACAATAGAAATTGTTTTACTGTTAATTTTAATACATTAAAAATCTATTTGAATTAATTAAATTATTTATTCGAAAAACCAATGCAGTTATTAATAATTAATTAATTAGTTTTTTATTTACTACTTTTGCTTTTGTTAGTACTAAATATAAATAATATTTTTTTACTTACAGAAATGTAGTGCTTTTCAAAGCCTGTTACAGGGGCTAAAATAAGACCTGTCAAAATTAACTCATTGAAATTGACTTTCCTCACATCACTTAAGCATATTAAAAACATTAACATTTTTATTAAAATAACCTTTAAAGAACACTTTAGCAATGGCAATAATTAGAAGAAAAACTTTTTTTTTACCAAATTCTCGCTTAGACCAAAAACCCAGAATTTTTAAAAGATAAAAACATTACTAAATTATTTGCTGAAATATAAATTATATTATAAAATATGTACATATATACAAAGTAGACATCACCAATTGTCTAAATTTAGTAATTCAAAGGATAGCCATGGTTTTTTATAACTACTTTTAACCGCTTTGGATAGGAATCAACCAAATTATTGATAAAATCTTGTGGAATTCGATTGTTCCACACATTGATCTTTTCCTTGAGTGTGCCTTAATTTAACATTTGATTTACCTCTTGTTTAAGATAACTGAAAAAATTTCCAATTACACTTGTGCCCAGGCTGTATCTTTAGTCTAAACAATAAAAAGGCGTTAATTGTTAAATTATGATAAAAACCAAGTTACCTTTTTCGACGTGTGTACGGGAGAATTATATTGAACAACCACTAAATGCCCTAAAGCATTTTGTCGTAGTGGCAACTTGTTTAGCTCCATCTTGATAGCTGACCGTATTTAATTCTTAAATATCCATGAAGACATGATAGATGTGCAACTTTTTTAACAATGCAGTTGTAATTTTGAGGATTATCGGGACCCCAAATAACCGTGGACTGCACTGCCCATGATTCGTACTTCAAAGCACACTAGTTAGTAAAAAAAACAATTTTCAAAAACACACTAGACGGTTTTCATATATTTTCACAAATTCCACACTTTTTCTTCTATGTTATGCTGTTAAAGAAGCATTTTAAGCATTTTCCTTAACTGCAAATTGGCCGATCTCATCCGATTGCGAATAAGTAAATATGAAAAATTTGGTAATTCTTTTTTTTGGTATTTATTGGATTGGTTTTATTCTGTTCCGTTTTAACTTGGTGATAATAAACAAATCATTTCGTTTACTCGTAGATAATGCAGGTCCAGTTCATGCTGTTCTTGAACGTGTATGATCCTTTAACACTCTGTATACAATCCTTGTACTTATACGAAATAAATCCGCAATTTGTTCAATAGTTAAACCAAAATTATAACTTCTTTTTATATGTTTATACTTTTTAGCAGTCAAGGAATAGCTTCCATCACTTAAACTCATTGTAATCAATTACGTACGATAAATGTTCAAAATTGTGCCAAGGTTAAGGGTTCAAATTAAAATGTTGGATAGGCCAACAAAACAAAAATGACAGGTCAAGTATTAAAAATTTTTTAAAATCTTTTCACACCATAATTTATGTTACATTTTATATACATACAAAATTTAAAAACTAATCAATTTTTTTTAAATAAAATGTATGCAGTAACGTGTGCTGGGTTATGTAGGCACTTGTAAAATTATATACAGAAATTATTTAAAAAAAAATTATTGTTGCATAATCGTTTTATGTTATTAACTTAATATGTATATAATTGTTTACTGTAAGTATTACTATTTACGCATTTAAATGCTATTTATCTAAAAATTTCAAGACAATTAAATAGTTACAAGCATAAAAACTTAAAAAAACAATTAACTTCAAGTATTGATAGCCAATATTATTTTGGCATAATAACTTTATTGAAAAAATATAACTTTCAAGTTAAAACAAAAAAAAATAAAAATAAGAGTTTATTAACAAATCCCATTTGACCCTATAGTAATAAAAATAGTTTTATGTAAATCTTTTGCGTTATGTTTACGCAAATGCTGATTTTAGGTTGTCGCTCAATAGAAGGCGTTAACAATAATTGTTACGTCTTATATTTAAAAAATAAATGTTATTTATAAAACCGTTTTTTTAATTTAATAAATTGTTGCTAATTGTATTTTTACTTCTAGTAATTTTAAATATTGGAACAAAAGTAAATAAATAGTCAAATTGTTGATTCATTTTAATTAGACAACGTGACGTTTAAATTAGAGCATCGCATCTGTTTAGACTTGGACAATCCAGAAAAATTATAACTTTTATAGCATTGGCTGACGTGTATTTTCAGATGACTACGCTACAATTGTGCTAAAAGTTACATTTATTAAAGCATTTAAATTAAAATCAGTAATCATATCAGTAATCATATTACACCTATCCATTTACCTTCGGTTGTGCTAACATTATTATTTTTAAATTGCATTTTTTTAAAATTTAATGATTACAATATATACAATTTATGCAACTTTATATCAAGCAATGATGGTTGAAAGTAATGCGATTAAATTAAAATTTAATTAATCTTTATTTTTCACCAGCTTTCTAAAAATAATTTTAAAGATTAAGAATAGTAATTAATAAGATTAAATATTTTATAATTTAGTGTATAATTATATTTGTTTTCAAATAGGAAAGTAGCGAAAATGTCGTAAATTTATGTCAACACCTATGTAAACATAATTGTTGTAAATGGGAGTTACATGTTTTCTATAACAATTAATTCATTCGTATATTGAGTTTTATTTTAAATAACATAGTTCAATAGCTAAAATTTATTTTTGCAAAACACAGCAGTTGCTATTTAATGTAGTACGATTTATTTTACTAATGATATAAATTGAAAAAAATAAAATTCTTTTCGGTTTATTATATAAAAAATAAATTTTCACTTTAAATAATGTAGTTAATCAAAATGTTTAACTTACTAGCTCCCTACCGAAAGTGAATTAAGTATTACAAAACAATTAAGGAATTAAAATTTATTAATTCAACTTGATAATTAATTTTTGCACATTAAAAAACACATATTTTGACTTGAAAATGTGGGATAACATTATTTATTAGAATGTATTGTATTAACGTTTAGTTGTATTAAAAAGGTATATTTAATCGTGGACAAATAAGAAAATTTTGCTTATCCAATATAAACATTCATTAATTGTTAAACAGTGATAACGTTGGTAATTAGAAATGTCATTTTATGAATGTATATTTACAGGACTTTACACAATTTATATATATATATATATATATATATATAGATTAACCGTTTACAAAAATTAATAGTTTGTCATTTAAGATGTGGTCGGGTGTTTCAAGTAGTTCAACACGTTGAATTATTTTTTCTCTTGGTATACTATTAAAAGAAGATTTATAATAAAAAAACATGTAGTATATTGAACATCTTCTTTTGTCAAGTAATTCCGTAATGTAATAAACAAGACTGGCTACACAATCTAGAGTAAAATAATTATTTTTATAAGCAAATTAATAATGATTATTACTAATGTTCAATACAGGCTTAAGGTCGCTAAGTATTATTTTCTTAGTTAATTTTAAAAACACTGTAGTGCAAGCAATTGGGTGATAGTGTTCTAGATTTGTTAATGGGACAGAAACTTTCGGAATAAGTGTGATTCGTGTGATACGCCAATCAATTACAATAAAGTTAATGTCTCTAAGTATGTACCATAACAAATTACAACTCTTACAACAATTGCTGCAAAAAAGTGATTATTTAACTAAAACCTTTCTAGCAACTACATAGCACACACAAGAAACGTCACTTTAATTATAAAATATACATTACTATATAATAATTGAAAAAAACTAGAATTATATATACATATATATTGTAAGTAAAAAAAATTGTATAAAATATCAACTGGTGAAAAAATCGAAAATGGAGTAAAATTTATAAGGACAACTATTAACAGAAATACGAATTACATACAATTTTTTCAGCTACCAAATGATTAAAAACATTAGAAAGTTCAAAAAATTTAATAATCTATGTGATCGCCTTTCTTTTGTACAACCTGATCCAGGCGTTTTGGAATGCTGTCGATGAGAGTGTTGATCTATTCTTGTTTCATCTCATGTTGAACAACAAACCGAATACGTTCACATTAATCCTCAATTTTAGTATGCTTATTGATGTTGCGCTTTAGCATACTAAACACATTTTCAATAATATTGATGTCCGGGCGGTTAGGTGGCAATTGAGTAAAAGATAGCTTTTTTAATTTTAGCCCCTCTACTGTCTAAATGTAAATATAAAGCAAATATAGTGAACTTAGATGAATATGACGTTACTTTTTTGGACGTATGACATGGAGCATTGTCCTAAAAACAGTAGTAACCCCCGTGTAAGTGTGCTGCATTTTATAATGAGAAACATCCTTTATAACTGAAATAAATTTTTCACTATTTAAGGTACCAGATATAATTCTCCATTTGATAGGTTGATTATACTTAATACCAAACCAACACATTACTTGTTGAGGGTGGGATTTCTTTCTAACAACCGGGAGTGAATGTTTTTAAAAACTGGACCCGCACAACACTTTGTTTTTAAAGCCAAATGGTTTGTCCCGAATCACTGTTTTATTAGTGGCGTATACGGAACGCCAATAAAAAAGGTGTCGCTCACTCTATAGTTTACAAAAGGTTAATATATAATCCTTTTTTTAGTAATATATGGCTTAGCCTTTGGTGATTGAAGAATTAAACTAGATTCCAATCATCTGTTTTTTATTGTGGAATAAATAAAATTGTTTAAACTATTTTTTTTGATTTCTGAAAATTATAATAAACCTTATTATAATTTTTTAATTCTATGACGATTTTTTGATCATCTGTAGTAGTCGTTACACGTTTTCTTCCAACATTATCGTAATTTCGTGGTTTTTGACCATTAATAATCCGATAAATTGTTGAAAGGTTAACTCTGTATAAATCTGCCAATCTTTTGGGTGCAAATCCTTCATTTTTTAATTTTTTAATGACACGATATTCATTTCCGGTCTGATAAAAACATTTTTTATCACTAATGTCCATTTCACAAACAATGCAATCAGAAAGCAGAATTAGCGGGTGAGCGGAATCTCTTAAACGTAAATAATAAATTATTCGATTTGTTTTAAATTTTTTATTTATTTATTTTTATTAATTTTATTTATATAAATTAGAATAATTAAATGTTTGTTTTGATAATTACTATGACATTACAATCAGGACAGATTTGAATGTGCGTTTAACATCAATTATAAGAATTAGTTATTGTTCATTTTTAATTAAATTAAGCACACAAAATAATAATAGACTGATTATTATAAAAATTATGTAACTTTGACTTGTTATCCGCGTTTATATAGAAGTAGCTTTTAAAATATTCTATTTTGGCCGATTCAACCTTTTTAAATAAATATTTCTAAGTATATATAAATGAACTATTAAGTACTTGACATTATTTTTATTTCTCAATATTTATTTTTAAGAAAAAAAAATTGGACATAACAAATTAATTTAGATTTAATACTTTTATAATTTTTTGCGTTAATTTTTGAAATAGCTGTAAGTACTGAGTTTACAACGGTCTATCTAAACATCCATGTTGTTGAATTGCTACATAGTACATAAAAGTTAATTAAAATCCCGGGGTGGTCTAGCGGTACAGCTCTTGATTTGGACCTGATAGACATGGGTTCGAATCCCACTACTGGCACTAAATGCGGGCCCACGTTCGGCTTTACTAAAACGTCTACTGCTAAAAAATGTTACCCGTAAAACATTCACAATATTCCAAATAAAATAATAAATACTATGTGTAGCCTTTTTTATTAAAACAGTTTATTTTGATAAAACATCTGACAGCTTTGTGTATTTTTGTGACAATAGTGTTATTGATTAGCAAAAACAAATTTGTTACCTCTCTAAGTACAAAAATATTTTCAAACAAAAATAATAGAAGACATAAACTGTGAGATGAATTCATTTTGTATATTCTCTTCTATCTCTTCAGTCCACTGCTAAAAGATGTTTCTTGTAAAACATTCAAAGTAATAAACATAAAATAAAAATAAATAAAATAAATATATATATAAAATTATATAATGTAATTAACTTAACATTAATAATTACACATATTACACATACGCAACATGCATATGTTAAGTCTACGTTAAATTTAATAAAGTTACATAACACCGAGTTAACTTTAATAATTGTTTTAAAGTGTTGATAATTTCTCAAACTGTTAATATGTTAAAAACACTTGAATCTGTTTACATTCACACATTTTGTGTGCACAAAAACAATTTGTAACTTTATTAAATTTTACTTGGACTTAACATAGGCATATTGCATATGTGTATGTCTGTGTAGTTACTAATGTTAAGTTAATTACATCATATATTTTTATGTATATATATACTGATTCTTTATATGTTTGTGACTGAAGAGAATATACGAAATGAATTCGTATCACAGTTTACGTCTTCTATTATTTTTGTTTGGAATTATAAAGGGAACCCAATGCTTTAAAACTATTTTCATTTATTTATGTGTATTTATTTGGTTGGTAGCCTTTTACATATCTCACAAAAACATCTTTTAGCAAGCGGACATTTGACAAATTTTTAATTCTTTAAAACTTACAATTTCATCCAACCTTTTATTAAATTTTTGACTAAAACATATTATTATTATTATTATTAGACAAATAACAATGACCTTGTTGTACAATGATTTTAAACTTATACAAATGTCTACAAAGCCTGCAAATACACAAGTTTGCTTTGTAAATAAGATTTTTATTAAAATTTACAAATATTTTGCACTTTACCATTGTTCTGTTTATAAACTAATTATTTTTTTACAATATGTACACATACATTTATCAATAATTTGTGTGCTTTTTGTAATAATTTTTTTATAAATTCTAATCAAAGTAGATTTCAAAGTCTTTTTATTTATTCAAACATGTGATGCAATTAATTTTGTGCAGTTTGCATTACTGAAATGCACATAATTTTGTAGTTTTTTGTTTAAAAAAAATAACAAGCGACAACATCATTTTGTAAAATTGAGCAAACAATTTAGAAATTATTGATTTTGATTTGTAAAATTGTAAATTTTAAACTAGAAAATTGAATTAACACTATTTGAAGCACATTAAAATGTTGTCTACACTTCATGTTGTTTTTTCGCATTTAAATAGATTTTTATAACAAATGCTGGTGAAGTTACTAGTTATTATTTACAGTAATGTTCTAAAAATAAATGAATAAAGGATGCACATAATTGCCACTTTACTGGTGAGTTATTATTCTTTAAGATCTTTTATTCTGTTATAATTGTCATTGTAGTTGTGACCTTAACTAAAAGTTACAAACACTAACAACGTATTCATATAAAAATTTATTTTTAAATCGTACCTTAAAAATTATTATTATTTATTATTATTATTTATGGTTATTGGCTTGGATACTTCAGTAGAAGTAGCTTTCAGCACAAAATTGTATGATCTTCACATTGTAGCAGAGTGGTTAGTACTCAGCTCTCTATCTGAAGAAAATGGAGTTCAATTTTCTCATTATTGTTTGTCGTATAGACTGGAACAACTTAACACTATTAGAATTTTTGAAATTATGAATATTTGGAATTAACTAATGGCCCAATTGACTTCATGTAAATCTAACCTACTCAATGGAACGGTATTGGCCAATAAACTGATGATTGAAATTACGTTTTACACGTTGGTCTGCAAAAGACTGGTGTATATTGTTGGACAACCGATGTTTGATTTAAAACGTCCAGGAAATGATAAAAAAGGTAGAATTTGGTGTTGACCGTTTTCGTATGTTACAACTTCTAAATTCTAATTCTACATCTAAGCGCTATAACTAGAACAACTAATGGCATAGTCATATGATATTGTTATGTTTATAATCGTATTGTGCTACATTATCTATTATCGATTGCCGTTTATTATGACTTGTGTCAGCTGATTCATGTGCACTTGTGACAACAAATCAGTATATGTGGACTAGCTAATTACTTGGCTTTGTCCGAAATTCTAGATTGATCAATAATTTTATTGGACAGAAACGGACTTAAAATTTTTGTCTTTAATTATAATCGTGCCTCATTTGTTTCGTTTTAGTAATTAAGTTACGGACTTTTATTTTGGTTAGTTATAATTTTTGTTAGTAAATTCTTCTTCCTCTTATTATTTATTAACTCCATTGTAGGCCGTTCCAAGTCAGGTTGAGGAAAATGGAAGTTTTAAGCGTTTCGATACCTCAGTAATAAAGTGGGTAACAAAATTGAATCCTATATTGACCTACTATAATATTATTCGCAATAAAACATTGTAATTATAATATACAATAACAGTTATTCTAGCAATAAATCATAATACCTCCGTTTATTAAAACTTAAAAATAAACATATGTAATTTGTTAAAAAAAAGAATTTTATTAACCAAAATACATTAATATATAAAGAAAAAGTTACAAACTTTTAATGTCAACAATTCAAGTAACATTTACTTCTATTTATAACTTCTGCCAGCCGTTTTAAATTTGAAACTATCAAGGTACCAATAAAATCCTTTGAAACTCGATTTTTGATAACATAAATGATATTCTTTATAAGTAACACGTTATTTTACAACTTGGTAGATCCGAGATGTTGAGGATCAAATGTACGAAGGTCGGGTTTTTAATCAACAAGGTTTTTTCAGTTTAAATAAGTCAAACATATGGTAAATAATAAGTTATACTAAAAAATGCAGTACCAATTCTAAACTGTATTCTGAAACATCATTTTGAACAAGATTTACTGCTAGATTGTCTGGTATATTAAAAACTCAATTCTATTTGATTTTAAGTTAGTTAATGCTCATATAAGTACAGTATTAGTCTCAACTTTGATGTAAAGGTATGTTCTTTGAGTTTTTCCAAAATATTTGACTTTACTAAAAGCTAGGTAGAAAATAAGTTTTATGTAGGAATCAAAATGTTGGCTTACAATTTTGCTTAATCAAACAAAATATTGAATTCTTACCAATTTTTATAATAGTATCATGTTGTTTCAACAAACTTAGAAACATCACTGGTGAGCAGTATAACAATAAAAAATGAAAGTAATATTTAACAAACAATTGAATAATGCAATTACTCACTCTTAGTTTTTTAAGTTTTCTCATGTGGCTGCATAAAGTTTTGCTTTTTGTAAACATGTGCTTTATCTAATCACATTTGATAAGTTTGTTATGTATGTATACTTTACGATATTCAATTTTGTTATAGGTACATATACTTGTTTATTTTAACTTACATGTTCTATTTGACTCCTTTGCTCCTACTGAGTGGCACGTCGATAATATAATTAACTCACACTTTGTTAAATTTAAATCAAAATCAAAGGTTCAATTTTATCAGTAAAATATCGACATTTGTTAGATTATTATTTGATAAAATCGCAGTGTATACAACCATTGTAAAAGCGGTGCAGCTTGTTGACAATTTACGTACAATGAAAATAGAAACGTTAATAGAATTGAAAATTGTGGAATCCTATTATTATTTTCCATTGAATTTAGTTTGTTACGACCAATTTAAGTATATGGTTTCCTTTTGAAAAATTGTCTTGTAGTCAGTGGGTGTTTTTAGCTGTTTAAAATAATGGAAACATCATTGGAAGCGGAGTTGCAATGTACAAATATTGAGTTTATACAACATTTTTGAAAACCTAATAATTCAGTAATGCAGGTAACTAGACGGGCTGCATAATCTAAAGTAGAATAAAAGTTTTTATATTAAAAATGGTAGGGATAATTGCCAATGTATGTAATATTAGCTTAAATTCATTTGGTTAATTTTAAAATAACTCCGCCTAGTTTGGATTAGAAATGATTCAATCTAGTCAGTCCCAAGCCTGGATAAAGGAGGAGGGTTTGAGCGCAAGGTTGGCAACCTGGCCTTTGTAAAAATTTATACTTCTGCGGAAACAATGAAAGATGACGTCATTCCGGCAAACAACAACGTTTCTGGATGGCAAAGTTACCAGATGACAAGGTTGAGTGAAAGCCGAAAAAAGCGCAATCTTCGATTTGCAGAAATATTTAATGCCAACGAGACTTTGTTATTGTTGTTGTTGTTTTGCTGTAATTGTTGTCTTATTGCCCCATGCTTGTTCTTAAAGCAAAAGGGTTTTGTAATAAATAATAATAATAAATCATAATAATTTAAAAATTACTGAAGTACAGATTATTGACTGATAATGTTTAGAATTTATTGATACATACTGAATTTTTTAAATAAGTGTATTACGTAAAACGCGTCATGTACTTAACTATTTCATTATTTACAAGTGATTTATTTATACATTAGATCGATTTAAATTAATTATCTATTGTAATTATTATTATTATTATTATTAAGCTTTAATATCTCACTAGAGATCCATTCAGCTTAAAATACATTTTCACCATCAATATAAAAAATAACAACAAAAATTAAAAAAAGTAGTGGTACAAATAGTGAAAACAAAATGAATTAGAATGTCATAATAATGACTTTAAATATAATCAAAACGACAAACATATGATACAAAAGAAATTCAAAATTACTATATTTTGAATGCGTCATTATAAGTTACAGTTACATTATGCTGTAGGATGTCCAAATTAGTTCAAATAAATGTGTGGAAGGAATGATTCCTACTTTGATAGGTTTGTTAGAAGTTCAATTTTGTTTGATTCTGGATAAGTGTGGCAGACATTAGTTTTTGCATTGATTAGTTTTGGCTTTCATGTGCAGGTAAGTTGTCCTGGTTATTCCAGAGGCTTTAGAAATGTTTAAAGCTGCGTGTAGTGGGTGATTGTTATTACCTTCAATCTTTGATGCTAATTGTATAAAGGATTTTAAATGTTTATTAACAATATTATTGTTGATAACAAGATACAATGAATGGTATGTATAGCTTTAACAATTTACTATTAACTCTATCAAGTGCAGGTGATTTGGTTAATGAGAAAATGTTTACTAATTTTTGAACACTAAAACTGACGGTAGACGTTTAATATTTTATTTATTTATTCATTAAATTTGCATATGCTTGAGTTGTTTCTAAAAAAGTTTAATTATTTAATTTAGTATAATTTATCAGTGATTTGGTAGTAATCAAAGTAACAACAAACAATTTTGTTTTTGGAAACATTTACAAAAAAGTTAAAACTAAGACTGTTTTAAAAATATGACAAATATATTGTTATTATTTTTAGCGATGTTAAGCAACTGTCAACACATCAATAACAAAGCCAAAAAAAACAGCGGTACTTATTTTTTTCTAAAGTTATACAATTTTCAACAGGAGGTTTCTACAATCAAACTCTTAATTTGTAAACAATAATTGTAACTATTGGGTAGTATTTGGTTGGCACAAATGTTTTTCCTTTTTTCCATTATTACCTAATATTTTAGTTTAGCATGACAATGTTGACAAAAGTTAGGCAAAATAAAATGAAGTATTTGCACGATGTTCAAAATTTGTTCAAATCGACAAGTTGAACTTTTTATTCCAATCCTATTTGTTACGAATAGTTTTTACAAATTTAGCTCCGCCTAAAATACGATCAGAAATAAACCAGTTCTAGCCAGTTCCAAGATTGGGTAAGGGAAGCGCGTTTTCTGCGCGAACTCTATTTGGCAGTAAGACACCTACACCAAAACTATTTAATTGGTTCGATACAAAAAATTGACAAGAAACTTGTCGTAAAAGGGAGAAAAGCTGAGGAATAGATTTTACAAATTTACAATTAAAAAAATATTGATCCAATTAAATCTTGGTTTAATTTGTTAACACACAGTTTACACTATTGATCGTTGTTTATTAATGAAATGATGGAAGCTGCATGATAAACCTCTTAAAAACATTTATAATTAACAAAAATAACAATAATATAACTTTCAAACCTTACTAATAAATTTTACTCAATGTCTAAATGGTTTACCAAAAACTGATTTATAGTCTAAAGCCAAGCACTCATATTTATGCAATTGGGTTTAAATTTAAACATGCTTTTCTATTGGAATTGCAACATATTTTCCAACATATTGGATGTTATTATTATAATTATAATTATTTATGGTTATTGGCTTAGATACTTCAGTAGAAGTAGCTTTCAGCATCCAATATAGTTTCAATATTAAATTAAATTTATATAGTACACTTTTTTGTTAGATATAAAAAGAACACAATTAGTGAGTTTATAATTGTATCCATTTTTGTTAAAACAGTCCTGAAAGATAAGGTAGTTTTAATACATTTTGAAAAGTACTAATTACCAGTACTATCAAAAAGAGTAAATAAAAAAAAAATTTACTTTTAAAAATTATTATAAATTGATAAAAATAATGTTTAACTTTAAAAATGTTAAACTAATGAACTACTACTAGGTGACTTGTAGTTCAAATACAGTCCCTGTTGAATAGGTTTGGACAACTTGACAACAATATAAAATAAGAAAAGATAACTGGGCAACGTACCATCTCTATTACTTATGCTACAAATGTGCTGAAAATTACCTATACTAAGGTATTTAAACCAAAAATTAGTAGTAGATATACTATAACTACTGCCACTACCATAATAATAATAATAATAATAATAATAATAATAATAATAATAATAATAATAATAATTGTAAGTAGTGTGATATTATATTGCCCGTTATACATAAATGATTTGGAAATTAATACAATTTCTGTGAATAAGTAAATTGTTGTTATCACATCACAAAAAATCTGTCCAAGATTTAGCTACTTATCTGAAAATACACAATTAAGTTTAGACACCCAAACAATGATTTGAACTTAGTGTATATAAATGTATCTTACCAACAAATTATTTCCATATGGATATAGGAGGGTACACATATTTCCAACTTTTTTATCCGGTTGCAAAGTTGGCAGAACAGTTTATTGTATAAATGGTTAAGTTAATAAACCATTTATTTGTAATTAATGAATATTAAAAAAAATTATTATTTATTTTCAAGTTCTGCTAGTTTTTTATGATATTAAAATAAATTCATAAGATTATTGTTTAAATCAACTAACGCAAAACTTTAAAATATCTTTTTTTTCTGTAAATTATCAAGCAGGCATTGAAATTGTTTAACACGTTTAAAATATTTTTATAATTTAAAACCTAATTTTTTTTAAAACAATATAAGTTCAAAAATTACACATATAAAAACAGTTTTAAATATATCCAAAATTGTCTATCAAAACTTGATAGTAAAAATGAAACTGTTGCTTATTCAATCAATCATACCGTACAATCCAAAAATGATGTAAACTACAATAGTAATAATGATAATAATAATAATAATAATAATAATAATAATAATAATAATAATAATAATAATAATAATGATAATAATAATAATGATAATAATAATAATAATAATAATAATAATAATAATAGTAGTAGTAGTAGTAGTAGTAGTAGTAGTAGTAGTAGTAGTAGTAGTAGTAGTAGTAGTAGTAGTAGTAGTAGTAGTAGTAGTAGTAGTAGTAGTAGTAGTAATAAATGTTATGTTATTAAATTTAGTAAAACATATTTTTAATGTCTTCGTTCAATAGTACTCAATCTTAATGTAAAATTAAGCAAATTTGATTAAATCTTGTACAACATGATTAAGTTACGCTCAGTTATATAGAACTAAACAACATTGTTCTTTTTTTACAGCTTTTTTTTTGTTTTTGGTCACTTCCATTCAATCAATTTGAAGTATTATGACCATTAAAACGTTTTAGCGTGCGTGTTTTTACGGCCAAATTCCCTTCCTACCAAATACCTTTCTCCAGGCTTAGAATCAAATAAATCGGTTCATTTCTAATCCTTTCTAAGCGTCAATTGCGATGTCAATTGTATAATTTCGGTTTTAAGAATTTGTCACAATACTTTTATTGGATTAATTCAAGGTCAAATAGATTAATCTTTAAGAAGAACAATTTCGTGCATATTATTATTTTTAAAAATCTTAAGCAAGCAAAAGTTTTTATCTAGATATATTATTTCTATAAATCTACCAAATGATTGTAGTGTATCCATTTTTCTTGTGGTATTTTAGTGTTCTTTTAGATGGGAACGTGGAGTTTAACTTATTAACTACTTTTAATGATGTTATAAAGTAGACTAAGCCCATTAAAAAAAACAATTTTATTACTTGTAATGGGAATTTGTCAAATATTTTTCAAAATACTTTAAAAACACCAATGATAAAAAAAACCATGAACTGTCTTGCAAATATTATCTACCCACCTCCAAGCTTGCATATAGGGTTGCATAATTCCATCGTTGCCAGTTCAAAGAGAGTTGAAAATCAATGTTAGGACCTTGACCTTAAAAATATATGCAAGAAACAAAAACGTCATTTTATTTATTTATTTTTATTTATGGTTATTGGCTTGGATACTTCAGTAGAAGTAGCTTTCAGCACTAAGACAAAGAAATGAAAGCATGCTTCTAATGCCAAGGTTTAGCCAAATCTGAATAAATATTTGTTACGCAAGATCTTCAATGTCAAAAATTTGGGGTATAATTACATTTTCATATTGTTCATATCAAAAGGGTTTTAAAATAACAATAATAATTGTGGAGCAGTGCAAAAGACAATCAATGCATACAAACGGATTGCATACTTCAGGTGGATGCTTTTGGTCGTTTTTTAAGTCTGCTTTTAACTTTTTTTTCATTTCTATCATTAATTGTTTCTGTTTGTCAAAATATGGACAAGTTAAAAATTATATCGAATGATTTTTGTTTTCACAGTGGTATGTTTGCCGATAGAAAAGAAGTTTAAAGTGTATCAGTGGTAAGAGTAGTTGCGCGGTTAGTTGCATGCAACTGGACCAAAAGAACCAGAATAAATGGTTTTGCTTTAAAGACCATTAATTGATCAATTAGATTAAGAAATTACAACTTAAGTGTTAATTATCAAATATAATTGTATTAATAGCAGTGTATGTTTTACTTGTAAATATAACAAAATGTGTTTACAAATTTTAAAAGAGCGATATTGTTTAACAATACATAAAACATAGTAAGAATATTGAAGTCAAGAAAATAATAAGAAATTACTAATCATTTTTGAAAACAAATAAAAGCTTAACTTATTAGGATTAAATATACAGATGTGACATTGAGATATAATATCAAAATTGGAAAAAAATATTTGATATATTAAAAAAATAGTGTAGAAGTAAATGTTTAATATTTTAAAGTGGCACGTGGTCAGGAATAATCAGTAATTTTTGTCTACTTGTGCTAATCTAACTATAAGGGTGAATAACTTTTAAATACACCTAAAAATGTGGTTTAAACCGAACGCAACACGAAAATATTTACAATTAGTATCTGTGATTTTCTTTTCTGCTTTTTGTTGAAAAATAACCGTGCATGCTCCCTCAAATCCCGTACAACAATTTCCACCTGCTCCCAGTCAACGTAACAACCGCTCGACAAAATTTTCTTTTTCCAAATGCAGTGCACACACAAACTTGCACCATATATACAAGCCAAAATTTCAACCTCTTACCCCCTATTTACGTTACGTAACTTTTTGACCAATAAGATTATTTTTTTTGCGCAAAAATTTTGTGGTGGTTTAGAACCTCCCCTTTAGACATTGGTTTCAAACATAGTTTCTAATTTTGAAATAGACACAATAGAAAATGTAGGGTGTGAAATGAATGAGTTTTTTTACTCTGTCTGGTCCCAAAACAAACTCCCACAAGAATTTAAAAAATCCTTAAATTTGTTTTTATATATCTAATGAAGACGCCTATATATATATATATATATATATATATTAGGAATGTGTTAATTAATAATATTTATTTATTTATGGTTATTGGCTTAGATACTTCAGTAGAAGTAGCTTTCAGCACAATATACTGTGCTAACTCTACCGTAGTCAGGTCCAAGTTTGGTTTTAGAAAAAGGAATGATTTGGGCGCAAGATTAGCAACTTGGTCCAAGTATAAAGATATTACTAAAGAAATATCAAGAGGAAACCATTTTATTAAACTGCGGCAAAGAAGTAAAAGCAGTATGATTCCGATGACGGGGTTTGGCAAAATCCAAGTAGAATTTCAATTTTCGATGTGCACAATTTTCAGAGCGAAACACAATCGTACAGAAAACGTTGGTTGCCCCATGCTCTTTATTTCGAATAGGTTTTGATATAAATCATGATAATACCATAAAGTTTGGTTAATTCTGAATAAAAACCAATAAAATAGATTAATATAAACAACACAACTCTACTACCTATTATCATAATACTTAGAGATATTCCTCTACCTGCATTAACAGTGTGGTTACATTTGTAGCAGAAATTTTTCATAACAAATTGAAAATCATCTTTTCAAAAATACAGTTTTTAGTTTTTCATTTAAAATTTTTTTTGCCATATGTTCTACACGAACTAAACTTATCCAGATGTTATTTCAATCATATTAATTAACAGTACGCACGTATATTCCAGTGCAAAAAGATGATTCTAAAAATTCAAACTACTCCTACGACTATTTTTAACACGTTTGGAAAAATTTGGTCAATATTTGTAATTTCATTTAAAGCAATTAGAATTGACGACACCGTTAAAACTAATGCTGTAAATGAGTTAATCTATTTATGTTTTAAACAAAAAATATCCTATTAATTCGAATTCAAGCAACAACAAAAAGTATTTCCAATTTACATAATTTCCGGTGGTTCGTTTTATATTCCGCCTTTGTTTATAAAGGTACGGTTGATAGTTTTATGCTTAAACCTTTCATTTATCTTAGCTTGTCCAAATACTGACTGAAAGAAGAGGAAAGGAGGTCAAAAACGTACTTGGATGGATGCTGTTCGGGACGATCTTCACACAATCTTGGTCGGCACTTTATCTTGGAAACAATGGCTAAGTCGATGAACTGACATACCCCTACACACCTCCAACAATCGTAAACAATGGAAAGGGATTGTTCGAGATGCTACGCGAATTTGGAATTAAGGACGATGTGGCATTGCCCCACTAACTTTTGTTGTTATCTTAGCACAATCTTCGATGTACAATAAATGGAAAAATTAAATCACTGATTTCTTAACAAAGTACTGTCCACTTAAATGTCTTAGATAGGTTGGAGTTGTGTACCCCACCACCGGATGATCCCTCATCTATTTATCATTTTTAGAACTGTAATATTGCAATATTGTCCAAATTTATACAGAATGTAATTTTATTTTTGTTACTTTATTTGTTTTACGGGAAACATTTTTGAGCAGTGGGCATTTTAGCGGAACCGATCGCATTTGGTCCCGATAGTGGAGTTCGAACCTATACCCAATCATATTCAAGTCGAACACTGTATCGCTAGACCACCCCGGCACACTCAGAAGATCAAACCTAGTCACCCCCAGGTCGAGAGGTGGAGCTGTTACCGATGAGCCATTCTGCGTACTTGATCATAGTCACTATTTTTCATATTGTAATATAGTTGTTTATCACATTATCAGATTTTACGCCCAAACCTAATTTACACCAAATGGCAAATATTTTCGACCCAACTTTTGATATCTATGTTTTAGCACTACTTATGCCATAATAAATAAAAATATTAAGCATCATCAAAGTGAAATCAAAATTAAGAAAAAGTGCTAAACTTTAAACAAATTAATCAGTTAATCAATAGTCTGTAAAATAGAACATTCTAAATCCGTAGTGGGTTGGGTTAAAGATGATTGAAACCAACTGCACCTATAGATAATCCTATTTTTCCGGTTAAGACTTAGAACGTTTATCTCAAGTTGCATTCTTCCAAAGTACATCGGCACCTAATTATTGCTTCAAGCATTTATTTAAAATTGTGGTCATTAATTAAAAGCGTACCAATTAAAGGTAAATGTTAAATGTATTCAGATTACCATTCAAAGTTACTGTAATTTCGAATTGAGATAAAAAATTACTATGATTAGCGAGGGCAATGAGCTGATAATAAAAATAAACAATAAAATACTTTTGCTTTTACCCATAACATTAATACAGAAACGTCAATGACTGAGGCGGATACCGACCCCCTATTTAACGCGTCCACAGGTGGCGGATAGTGGAACGGCCTTAACCAATAAAGATTGATTGTGAATAAGGCTGTACCAAAAGGATACTCAGATATTGTAAGGTCGTGTTGACAAGAAAGCGACAACGGTTATTGGTACCACTCGAAGTATTATCACCAAACAGTCCTATTTAGGGAGAACATTACTTGCTCCACGCGGAAATTGGCCTAAAAAAGGTAGTTTAAAAGTTGCTTGTCTTCTTACTAGGATGGTTAACAGCGGTTAACTGATCTATACACTCGCAATCGAAAATCTTACAAAAAAATTCGGTGGTCAACAGCAGATTTTGATGGCTAAATATATAAAAACATCAAGGTGGAATGACTCGCGACACTACTGTATGATTTATGAATATTACTTTGCGAAAAGGTGGTAGATCGTAAACAATGAAAAACAAATATTTGTCACTAATTAATGTATTTTAAACCGTCTTACCAAATGGTATTCCACTCTCAGCATACCTAATTTACCAATTTTGTTTCATCAATATAACACCCAAGTGACAAACTTGCAACTAATCAGCAGTCTTTCGCACTTGCTTACTATCTCAAGTAACCACCTTAAAATGGTTGTAGAAGAACCACAAAATAGCTCATTTGAAAAATCGGGTTCCTTTTATAATACCAAATAAAAATGAGAAGACGTAAACTGAGATAAATTCATTTCGTATATATAAATTCTCATATCTGCTTATATTCACACATTGAAACGTATTTTGTGTGCACAAAAACAGTTCGTCACTACATTGAACTTACCTTGGTCGTAATGTTTGTTTTACCATCATACGTCATGTGCAGCCCCCTTATGCATATAACCAAAAATTTTGTTTATGATTGATGAGAATATAGAAAATGAACTAATTTCACAATTTACGTCTTCTATTTTTAACCAGCTCATTACCTAGGAAAAATACCCTGCAACAGTAGAGGTTTATATGCTTTGCAGATCCTCAGTTATGCTAATTAGAGATCTTTCTGACAGGTTACCGACACTAGACACCACCAGCTGCTTGGCGATCAGGCCTTTCAGCAAAAAAATTTAGTTGATCATAATCGTTCTTATTTCAGTTAAGGCAGTACACTACATCTACCTGTAACAAGTCATATTATAGCCCTGTAGCATTATTGTACAATCGCGTTCACCGCTAATAATGATGATTAAGTAGGTACACAAGTTGAAACCACTAATTTTTCTCAGAAATACAAACATGTCATATTAACTGCTTTCTAAAACTGCACAATCCCCAGTAATTACAAAAACAAAGAATATAATCTCGATCATGTTTATATTAACAAATGCATTGCTTTAAGTATGTACAAAATATTAATTCGAAGTTTGTAACAGAGTTTTAGCAGTAACTGAATCAGGAAACAATTGATGGTAGTTGATTAGGGGAACATAAGCTGCAGTCACGAGTCGACCAGAAAAGTAACGACCATGGAGCATATTTACGCACTGAGTTGCTACAGCAATACTAGGACACTTCACATAAACGTTTCCTTGAGCACTGGTTTTGTCCACAAAGATGTGAAGGCATCCACCTACTTTATTGCATTCCTCGATTACATCATCACGTATTTCGTCAGCCAGTTTATGAGACGCTGAATGTGGATCAAACATACTCGAAAGCATAAAACATTGAGTACAAACTGGCGGTGCAGTGGCAGAAGTCGAACTGATACTACCAGCTGAACCGTAGGCAGGATTCCCTTGACCAATATGTAGTTGTGCCAAAGCAGATTTAGGAATTTCCAAACCGGTGCCTTCTGCTAATTTGGCCATCAAAGCCAAACGACCTGTAGTGCCCAAATCAACACC
Organism: Cardicola forsteri; assembly: GCA_025895645.1. Taxonomy (NCBI): domain Eukaryota; kingdom Metazoa; phylum Platyhelminthes; class Trematoda; order Strigeidida; family Aporocotylidae; genus Cardicola; species Cardicola forsteri. The sequence continues at coordinate 418,468 of JAKXYG010000241.1, read as the reverse complement.
AGAACGATCAGCGTCATCGTTATCTAATGCACTCAAACTGGCATACTCACCGCGCTCTGTAACATAGTTAACCTAAAAATAACAGTATACATAGAAGTAAAACCAACTTACCTTCATTGGACGTCCAGCTAACTCAAAGCCATTTAACTGATCCAACGCTTTTTTTGCATCATCACCATTGCCATATGTAACAAAACCATATCCTTGAGAACGATTTGTAGAAGGATCTTTTATAAGTTTTATGTCTTCTATCTTTCCAAAAGGTTCAAATATGCCTTTCAGCATTTCTTCTGTAATGTTGTAATGAAGAGAACCAATGTACAATTTCATAGGACCCCTACTTTGTTGAGTCGGACGAGGCAACATAGGAATTGAATTCATGCGATTTTTTTCTGCATGACTTTGCTGTATTTGAATAGGAACACCCAACAAACGAGTACCAGTAAGACCCAAAGCTAACTGGGCAGACTCAACTTCGCGAAACTCTACATAGGCAATTCCCTTGGAACGTTTGGTTTTGTTGTCCATGATCAAGCGCACATCTTTAATTTTACCAACGGAAGTAAAGAAATCTTCTAAGTCCCTTTGTCGAATGCGTGCGGATAACTGCCACACAAATACGGTTCTTGCGTCCCTCTCTTCGGGACTAAGATCCGGTCTAAACAATCTATAAAAATACTTAAATGAAACCTACGATTTTTGTCTTCTTGATAGTCTTTGATCACTATCCCTCGAATCATCATGACGACTAGAATAATGACGATCATCTCTAGATTTACGATCACTACGCTGATCATGTCGAACGCGATCCGAATCACCGTCTCTATGACGTCTTCGATCACGACTACGAGAACGTCTTACAAAAACAAAAATTAAAATAAACAATAAATTAACTTACCTTTTGACACGGTCCCTTGAACGTGAACGCGACCTATCCCGTCTGTGATGCCCGTTGTGCTTTGAATAGCCCTAACCATCGACAAATTAGCGAGTAACAGGATACAAAAAGGAACAAAAGACAAAAACGTAATTACACTTTTAAAACATACCTAAACAACTAACTGATAACTATATCAGGTAGGAAAGGGCCCGACGTCAACGAATATCGTAAACCCGAACATCCTAACAAAACATAAAAAATATCTATGAAGAACACATTTGTACGTAAAGTTAGCCGAGGAACCCTAGGATCTACTTTTATTTACTCACCTGGCGAGCATAATGATCATCAAGCATTGCCTCCACATCTATTTCTTCCGTCATCGCACGAGAACCACGACCAAAAATAATTCCAAGGTTTGAATTTATTGTATAAAATGGCCATTGTGTGTTAAAGCAACTAGGTTATTATAACAAAAGTTTATTTAGTAAAATATTAGTAATAATTTATTAGTTTTAAATAATAAATAATTTTTAAAAATAACTATGTTTTAATATTTTAATATTTTTATTTAAAATAATTTAATACATTAAAATAAAGAATAATATTTATGCAAAACATGTTGCTTACAAAATAAATTTGCAAAAATTGATATAAAATATTTTTTTAAATTAATTTTTCACTAGGAGTTAATAATTATATAAGGAAAAAAATATTAAACATTAATATTTAAAAATTTTCTAAATTTAAATAACAAGCTTTTAAAATAGGATATAAATTATGTTTTTGCTATTTAATATTGTGGTTGCTATCTGCATTAAAAAATAGATGCTACAATAAACTCTTACATGTAAAATAATATTTTAATGATAAAAATATTTTATTAAAAAATGTAAAGCAGTCAAACATATTTTACAATTTATTAATGTCTGATGATAGGGTGGGTAATTAAATCCACGGGGAAATCTAGTAACTATCCTCTGTACCCGATCTAGTCTTTAAATGTCAAATTTAAAGATTGGGCTTGTAATTTGAGCACAGTACTCAAGATGTGATCTTAAGTAAAATATATATAGTAAACCTAGGTATTTACGGGTAATATTCCAATGTTCCTTCTAAAGAAATTAATAAGCCTGTAGCACGTTTGAATAGCTTAAGTGTGATGTTCGGTAAACATAAAAAATGGGTCAAACAAGACTCCTAAGTTATTAATTGATTTAACTGATTTAATAAACTGAGTGTTGGGAGGAGGTAGAGTAAAAACATTGCCGCCCAAAAGTTATATGTATACATTTGGTTTTATTGAGCGGTAGCTGGTTGAATATGTTAATAATATTTGCTTGCAGTAATTCGGGGTTAGTACCCTAGTTTTTAACATTGTCAGCGTAAAGCAGACTGTTAGAGTAAATGACTAAAGAAAGATTATTAATAAAGAGAATAAATAGGAGGGCACGTAAAACAGATCCTTGAGGTACTCTTGAGGAGATATGACAAGAGGAGGAGAAATCCAACCCAACCCGAACTTTAAAGGCATGATTGGAAAAAAAATCTTCTATCCAAGATAAGGTAGAGCTAAAAATTCCTACAGCCCTGAGCTTAGAAATAAGAAGATTGTGAAGGACTTTGTCAAATGCTTTTGCAAAATAGATTGCATCAACACACCGTCAAGTATTTTGGTAATACTAGTGGAGTAGGTAATTAGGTATAAAGCCACGCTGGGTAGGATTGACAATATTAAACTTGATACGATAGTCGAGTAAATGGGATCTGATTACCCTTTCCATTATTTTACTCAGAATAAAAAAAATGCTGATTAGTCTATAGCTTTCCTGTTTAAACCTGCACCATCGTTTATGAATAAGTCTTATAAAAGCGACTTTCCATATAGAGGGAATTCGTCCAGATATGAATGATAGATAGAAATATGGGTCAGATGAGGGGCGGGAATATCCATGCATTTTTAGAATTTTGGGATAGATGCCATTAGCCTCACAAAACATGGATATGCGGTTTCCGAGATAGTTGAGGACTAAAAGACCACTTGTGGTTAGAGGTTGTATAGATGGACTAGCAGTACTTGCGAGAAACTGGGTACTTGAAGGGGCCTAAAATACAGAGTTGAAAGAATCCCATAAAAGGTCACATCTAGAAGGACCTGAAATTATACCTTCTTTAAGGTGAGAGTAAGATTTCAGGATTTTCAGGATTTTTCACGAGTTGAGTAGGCCAAAACGCCTTTTAGTACTCGGTTCTCAAATTGTTTTAAATTTTTAGGAGGAAAAATGAAATGGATGGTGAGGTAAAGGGGGATTAGTCACAGAAAAAATATTTGAAATTAAGATAAAACAAAAGGTAGATAGTGGAAGTTAACAATTATAGAAAATGAGCAAAATTATACAGGATACAGGATAATTCACGAGATTAGTAGGAGAAACTCCTTTTGATCCTCGGTTCTGAAATGTCAATATATCTGAGGGAGGGAAAAGAGTAAAACTGGGGAAATGTAAATAAAAGCTAAATGAAATTAAGAAGGGCATGCTTATCATAAGCTTGCTTAAAGGAATCAAGGGTGGGGGCTGAAATAATATGGGATGGCAAATTATTCCAAGCGGAAATGACCCTGTGGGAGAAATAACAACTACGGAGACGGGTACAGGCTCTAGGCTTGAAAAACTTAAACTTATGACCCCTTAACATTACCTGTGAGGGAACGAAAAATAATGCACTACGCCCAGAATGAACTAATTGATACACTAAAATAAGGTCGCCTCGGAGTCTTCTATCAGATAACGGAAAGAGCTTTAACCTTTTTAGCCGATTGTTATGATCAACATTTTGTAGGATCTTAGGTATTTTAGAAGCTTTTCTTTGAACCTGATTAAGTCTATGAATGTCACGTTTAAGGATAGGGGAAGTAACTTGAAGACAATATTCAAGATGTGGCCTAATATAGAGCATATATAAAAGACGTGTACAACTGATGGAAGTATTCCCTAGAGTACGCTTAAAGAAATTGATTAACCTAAAACCCTTTTGCGCAGCAAGAGTATGATGGGCAGAGAAAAGAAGGGAGGATGAGAAAGTTACTCCTAAATCTTTAATAGATAGTACTGATGTAATAGGAGAGTCATTTAAAGGAGATGCTCTAAAAATGTTCCCCGAAGGTTTCCCAAAGCAAATATGCTTACATTTTGAGAGGTTGAGAGGGAGCGAGTTTATAGAGGCCCATTCGTGAATGTTAAAAATATCTTGCTGAAGAACCTCAGGGCTGGTCCCCCATATCTTAACATCATCTGCATAGAGCAGGATGTTCGATTTAACTACCCCAGGCAAATCATTAATAAAGATGATAAAGAGTAAAGGGCCTAAGACAGAGCCTTGCGGAACCCCTGAAGAAATCGAACAGGGACTGGATAGATCACTACCTAACCTAACTCTAAAATTCCTACAATGAAGGTAATCTACTATCCAATCGTACAAAGGCCCTACAATACCAAAAGACTTCAACTTAAGTAATAATAATTCATGTGAGACTTTGTCAAAAGCTTTGGCAAAGTCGAAATAGATAGCGTCAACAGAAGAAGAATGCTCAAGAAGCGAAGTAAGGCTATCAGAGTAATATAATAAATTAGTTAGACAGGAACGATGGGGTAGAAAACCGTGCTGAGATAAACTGATAAGTTTATTATTAGAAATATAATCAATAATATGAGTCTTAAGTAATCTTTTAAGGACCTTACTAGGAGTGGAAAGGATACTGATAGGTCTATAGCTATCCGGGACCTGCCTATCACCAGACTTATAAATGGGCCTAATATAGGCTTGCTTCCAAAATAGGGGAAGACGACTACTCAGAAGAGAAAGGGAGAAAAGTTGGGAAAGAACAGGGGCTAATATAATAGAGCATTTTTTAAGAACCCTAGGATAGATACTATCAGGGCCGCAAGATGAGGAATTCAGCTTATTAAGATGATTAAAAACCTGTTCAGTACTAAAGGAAGGAGAAGAGATGGAAGAACTAGGGCACTGTAAGAAAGACGAGGTATTGGGGATAGTTGAGTGAAAGACCGAACTAAAATAATTACTAAAAAGATTGCAAACATTAGTCCTTGAAAGTGTGGATCCATCGTCCCCTTTCAGAGAAAGGAAAAAGTTATTAGAAGTCCTTTTGTTTTTAATGAACTTAAATAGAATACTTTTATTAGATTTGGCATTGTGTAATAGCTTACTAAGTTGATTATTCTTAAAAGCTCTAATCGCGTCTATACATTCATTCCGAAGGATAGAAAATTTACGATAAAAGATAGGGAGACCAGAGATTTTCCAGAGCTTAAAAGCCTTCCTACGTTTAGCGAGACAACGAATAATTTGTCGTGGAAATTTGGGTTTCCTATGCCCAAATACCTTAAAGGGGACAAACATCCGGGTAACTTCCTGAATGACAGTGACAAAATGAGTGTAGGCAGCATCAATATTATAATTAGCAGAAAAATCCCAATTGAAATTTGCAAGATAAGACCTCATACCTTTAAAGTCAGCTTTCCTGAAATCAGGAACAGGAGAACTAATAGAATTGGAAACAAACTTAGGAGAATATGGGACAAATACCTCAAAAGAGAGAACGAAATAATCACTTTTACCTAGAGGAGGTAGATAAGAAATAGAATCTACAGTTAAAGGATATTGAGTGAAGACTAAATCCAAACAGGATGGAGAGGAACCCGGTCTAAATCTAGTAGGGGATAAAATATGCTGGGTGAAAGAGTGTTCAATACTAAAATTTATTAAGTTGGAATCAAATGTCTTAGAAGAGCTCAGTAATGCCCAGTTAATGTTTGGTGTATTGAAATCTCCCATAATAATGTGGTGCTGAAAAGGTAAAGAAGTTAAAGAATGAAGTTCTTGTATAAGAACACCATCGGACTGTGAGGAGAGGGACGGAGGTCTGTATAGAATGGAACAGAGAACCGATACCTTAGAGGAGAGATAGATAGAAACATGGAGGAAGTCATATCCATTAATATGTTCATAGTTCGGTAGAGTACAAACAGAGAATTTGAATTCTTGCTTGATATAGAAAAGGCAACCCCCACATCTACCTTTCCCAGAATCAAGGTGCACTAAATTGTACCCAAAAAGAACTAGTTCACTATCTAAGACATCTTCAGTAAGCCAAGTCTCAGAGATACCAATAAGAAGAGGAGCTGAGTCAGAGACTAATGCCTGTACTTCAAATAATTTATTCCCCAGGCTTGAGGCATTAGTATAAAACATTCTAAAAGAAGTTAGAGGGTTAGAAGGGGGGCAAATTGTTTTACACGAAACATTGCTGGAATTTGAGGGCGACTCCGAGGCGCATAAAGAAAATCCTGACTACCTAAATTATAAGAGTCATTTATTAAATTAAGTGGGGTTAATTTAACTATTGGTACTGATAAATTTTCAATAACCAGGTTTTTAAGTTTCTTGCTTTCCCGCTCTGCTTGCGAGAGGTCTTTGGTCAGTTTGATCCCAGGGAACTGGGAACGGATGGACCTCCAATTGTAGATGATATCCTCTACGATCTCAGTAGAATTACAAGATACTACAATAGGAGGAGATGGATGATGTAGTTTACAATAGATCCGGGAGATTTTAAAGTTAGAAGAAACAGGAGAGCACTTCTTCAATAAGTCGGTAACAACCTCCCTAAAGTTAAGAACCGAGTCTGGTATACCTTTAACGATAACATTAGTGGCCCTTCTAGCATCGGAGGCGAGCTGCTTAGCAGCCGACTGAATTTCCTCTTGTGAGAGTCTGATTGCTGTTTGAGCCACAGGAGAGGATACAGATAGCTTAGCTACAGACTCTTTTAGCCTATTAAGCTCTTCTAAAATAGTGTTTGAAAAATTTTCCAATTTATCATCCCGACCCTGTAAATTGGATATGGCACATTCAGTTGAGAGATGTTGGAATTATTATCGATAGTAGAGGCAAGAATAGCATCTAGTTTAGGCAAAAGATTAACATCATGAGAGCAGGTTTCAACCTTATTGGAAATTCCTTCTAAAGGAGGAAGTTTTTCTAATTCATTTTCCCCTAGACAGTTCCGGCAAATAAAATCTATGCTAGAGTTAGCAAATCTCAGGTAGTTAGGGGATGTAAGGCCGGAACAGATTTTATGAAACCAATTTTCACATTGTATACAGAAGATTCCACTTTTCACTTTCTTCCTGCAGCCTCTAAAACCACAAGCGTCAATTTTAGATGCACACATAATTATGTAAAACAGAGATAACTAGTAATGAAAAATAATATAAAGTAACAAAATATCACAAAGCAAAAACTAAGTGACAATCTTTAAAAGAGGTAAAAACAAGGAATTAAAATTCAAAAATCAACTACGATTCATACAAATCGTAAACCAAAATCCAATTGTACAACAAATTGTACAATTGAAAACACTAAAAAACAAAACAAAAACAATAAAAAAATTTCAAACCTTGCACAAAACAAAAAATGGGCAGACACCAATTACTCATAAACTACAAACCACAAACAATATACACAAAAAACTACACAGAAAAAAACAAAACAAAAATAACACAATGACACGTAAAACAACGAGTAAGCGCAAAACAAATGCAACTTTTGATCAGCACGTCACGCAAGCGTATCGCAGTGATTCAAAAGTATACATAAATATATACAAAATATACAAAAAAATATACAAAAATAATAATAAAACAAGTTACGTATTACAATGCAAAAACACTGCAATAATCCTTAAAAAAAAAGAAAAGAGAAAAGGATAAATAACGCTCCAATGGATGTGTAGCGTGACGCGCGCCTTACCTCGCGAATGTGGTTAAATTTCTGTTTATTGCTAATAAATTTAAATAAAATTTTTTTATTGAACTTGGATCTATTTAGAAGTTTATATAGTAGATTTCCTTTATATCCTCTAATAAGTCTGGTGCACTCATTACAAGTATCTAAGTAAGTATAGTGGAAGCAAGGTAGCTTGGTGGCTTTCCACAAATAGAAGGCCTTGTTCCGCTTATGAATTATTCTACAAATATTTTTAGGAAATCTGGGATTGCATAATTGGGAATTGTAAGATCTCACTAAGATATTGGCCCTGATTTCCTTTGATTTAACTTTATACGGATAATTATCAACACCTCCAGCTAATTTCAATCAAAAAAGCTCTTGTGTAATCTAAATTATCGTTCTGCAATTTATTATTACAAAATAATTCAAAATTACATACCAATACTGTTTACCAACAGGAAAAAAACAGAAAACAATATACTCACAAAACCACAGTCACGTTAACAACAAACGTGATACATTCAAATACAAAAAGGCCCTTCAAAACAAGGTTCAAACAAAGTCAAAGTGTTTAAATGTACAATAATATAAAAATTGTAATTAAAATAAAAATTAATAATACTTTAAATATTTCATTCAACAGTAACAGGGATCCCAAAAGGGACAAAGAGATTAACCTCTTTATTAATTACCTTAATAAAACAGCAGACTTCCTCAAGATTATAGATATCTAGTAGTTCCCAGTTGGCGTTAGATAGAAAATGCCTGAGCCTACTGAAAATTGTTTTTTAAAAATCAAGTATGGGTTTTAGTTTGTGCTTACTAATGGTAAAGATAGGGTAAGGAAGGTGTACTTCAAAGAATAATAAAAAAGTGGTCGTTTTTACTTAGGGGTGGCAGGCAAGAGAGTGTGTGTATAGCTGTAGATTTATTGGAGAATACAAGATTGAGACAAAAGGGATTAAAGCCGGTTCTGTATCTTGTTGGGGAGAATACATGCTGTTTGAGAGCATGTACGATGCAGAGATTTAAAAATTTAAATTTAAAGAAGTTAGAAGAGTATGAGGGGAAACCCAATCAATAGAGGGGCAATTAAAATTGCTCATAATAACAAAGTGCTTAAATGGCAGAAAGAGGATATATTGAAGTTTGATCATAAGCTTAATATTGGAGTAATAAAAGAAAGTTGGAAATCAATACAACAGAGAACACAATGTTTTAGAAGTAGAAGTACTTACCACTAAGTGAAAAATGTTGTAGTCTACTTTGTTGACTGGAAAATAGACAGTGATAGTAAAGTAGGTTAAGTCTTTTTTAATGCAAAATAAACAACCACCATGTTTGTCATTGCGAGAATTATGCCGCACTACGCTATAACTAGTCACGTACAGTTTAGGATCAAGTGCATAATCAAAAAGTTAAGACTTGGTAATTCCAAATAAATATGTGGGGGGGGAGGAGAAGATAGAAACTGATAAATCTCATCTAGTTTGTTACGGAGGCTTAGAGCGTTAGTAAAATAAACTATTAGTAACGTGGGAGTGGCAACAGTGGGAAAATTGGTCGTAATCTGCAGAGGATTGGAGGGCGGGAAAAACTCTGGGATGCTAGCAAAATATTCTGACTATTAATATTAATGTCCAGCCTAAGGGGGGTGAGTTTAACTATAGATACCGCATAATGGGAAGGAATAGAAGGATTAGATTGTCTGTTTAAGCGTTCTAATAAAAGTAGGTTATTTATAAGTTTAATTCCTTTAAAAAGGAATCTAACGTTGGTCTAATTCCTAAGTACAGTTTCTTTATTCGTTAAGGATAAACAAGAAACAAGGATAGATGAGACAAGTGTTGTTGTTTACAAGGTAGTCTACAAATCAAAAACATTTTTGGCTTTAGGATAACATTTTGTTACAATATCAGAGACTAATTTTTTATAATTGGTTACGCCGATACCAACTTTTCTAACTATGAGATTGCGGTCAATTTTGACGTATTGAGCATGTTCTATAGCACTTTTAAAAATTTCTTTTTTGAATAATTTAAGGACGGTATTGGATACCGTAAAAAATAAGCTAAGACTAGACATTTTAGCTTTAAAGGAGGAGAATTTTTACTCTAATGAGTTAGATAGATTAAACAACAAGGAAATAATAAGCTCGGTTTTATTTAAAAAAATTGGATAAAAAATTTGTAACCGAATTTATCTTAAAGTCAAGTTTATCGATTTTAAAGGACAAGGAGTGACTATCAGTAACTAAATGCAAAATGTTGTCCAACTTGTGGTCGGTGCTCAAAGGTAATGTCCGTAAATCGGTTTTACATTTGCAATTTATGATCTAATACCGAGGAGGTAGAAATTACAGGGGCCCTGCAGATTAAATAGAATTTTTAATAGAAAAATATGGGCTATGCGTATTAAAAACGGATTTAAAATATTTGCTAAAAGTAGTGCATACCTTAGTTAATGGGAGGAAAAAACTATTATAATTTCACGTTGTTTTGCCTGTGTTTAATAAACTTATTGAATTTACAGCATAGCATGCAACTGCAAAATGTCTAAATGTTGGATTTTAAATACAATAGTTCAGAATTGGTACACTAAATTTTGACATAATTTGCATAAATCAGGACGTCAAATTTAATTATAGAAAACAGGACATTAATGTAAATAATAAATAACAACAAACCTTAAAAAACCTCTAGGGAACATCAAAGTTAATATTACTTAGGTATAAAGAAAAGTTACCTAATATTACAATAAATTGACAATTTGAAATCCAATTTAGAAGTAAAAGACTGATCCTAAATAAACTCACTACCTAGCAATGTAAAATTGGAAATTTTGTCAAATACTTTGTAGAAGTCAAAGTAAATGATATCAACCAAAAGTGAATGCTCCAATATGCTAGTGAGACTATTGGTAAGTGTTATTAGATTAAAGAGACAAAATCTCAATTGCATAAATTTGTGCTAAACCGGGTTTTAAGGTTATTAGCTATAATAAAGTTTACTGAATAAAACTTAATAGGCTTCTCCAATATTTTACTTGGTGCAAACAATATGTTTATTGGCTTATAGCTATTTTGTTTTAACTTACATCCTGAATTATAAATTGTTTTAATAAAACCCAATTTTTAAATTATGGGTAATTTACCCTCATTTATAAATAAGTTAAATAATAAATAAGGAGTCCGGGACGCAAGTTATCAGCATTCCGAATTGTAGATTTTAGACTAGTGTGGGAGCAATTAAAGGACATCAAGAGAGTAACGTTGGTTTTGAATAAAACTATTTAAGTAATCCGTATTAAAAACAGATATAAAGTTGCCTCCTAGGGTTTTGCAAATCTTATACAGTGAAAAAAAAACCGTTTTGATTTTTGAAAAAAGGGAAAAAAAGTTTAACCGATCACTTATTTTTTATAAATTTAAAAAGTAGTTTTTTAACAGATTTTGCATTGTTTAGAAAAGTATAGTCTTTAAGAATTGAATGCTTTAATACAAACCACGTATTTGTTACGCAAATCTAAATACATATAAAACAAACATAAGAGGCCCAACAATTTCTATTTATAAAATGCTGTGCTGCGTTGTTTAAGGAGTCAAGTTATATGGCTTGGAATTTTAGGCCGAAAATGTGTGGGGATTTGAAAAGGGATAACTCAATCTATAAATGTCTTAATAATGTTGAAAAAATTATTATACAAACGGATAAATTTACTTGCATTTGTGTAATCCTAAGTTATTTTACTGAAATAATTATGCATTTCTACAAAAACAACATTACAAAAAACTAGAATTGGCTTATATGTAGGCTAAAAAATTGACGCAGATGTAAGGACATAAATTTTATAGATTAGGAGAAATTTGTTATACCTTTCAAACAGAGGAAAATAGTTCATTTTATCTATTGAACAAGGCCGGTTAATAAAAATCAAGCCAAAAGATGAGAAAAAGTTACCCGTCCTATATCTAGTAGGGAAACATACATGTTGGGTAAGTGCTTGTTTGATGCTAAATTAGAGAAAGTTAGCTTCAAAAGACTTAAGGTAGGAGAGCACAAAGTTCCAAGTAATAAAGAAAACATTAAAATCCTAATTATAATAAAAACATCTAAAAACAAAAAAGGGATAAAAAAATAAATCATATAGCAAAATGATATAAAAAATTTTTAGGAAAAAAGTGAGGACAATATAGAATTAAAAAGAAGGCTTGCTCTCCTGATGAGAGATATACTACAATAAAAAGAATATTATACCTGTACAAGATAGTATCAAAGATAGAAAGAGGGGAGTAATTAATACCATTCTTAATAAAAAAACACCACTACATCTGTTTTTTTTATAGAATCTAAACAAACATAATTGTAACTTTAAATTAACAATTCAATATTATGTATTTTGTCTAAAAGCGATGTTTTGGTAATACATTGGTAATGGGATGCTAATGATCCTGAGGATTTGAGTAATACTTATAAAGTCTCAATTTCCAATAATGGTGATATTCCTGACTGTTAGTCTTCCACGTGGTGCATCCTGGATTAGGTGCCCCTAGGCATCTAGACTAATAACAGCAGGGTCCGAGTGCACAGCGGTATAACTGGGCTTCCGTTACGGCGGGTGGGTGCAAACATACACCCAGGATACTTAAAAGGTATCTAAAGGTATACGTATACCATATGTAGCCCTTGGGCTAAGGGAGATAACCCTGACAAAAAAATCAGGCGGTCTCGTCAATTTTTGCAACCAGTGGCGACGTCACAAGGATGCCATCTACCAGCCAAGAAACTTTGTTATTCTTCCACGTTTGGCTACGCTTGTCAAGCCATCAAAATCGATCGTTTTACATGTCGTATAAATATGGGAAATAATGAAGTTAAAGTAACTACTAAAGCCTTGAGCGGACAAATTTTTGGTATTTCTATTGGAAGAAACTATGTGGGTTTTTAAATTTTGCAGTTTTTCAACAGGCTTTCTTAACCTAATCTTGTTAGCTTTAAGTTTTTTGACTAAATTAATTAAAAAGAATCAAGCTTAGGATAGGATATTGGATCCACAAAAGTGGGGTCATCAGTCCACAAACAATTTTTACAAATAAACTCTAAGTTGCTTTTAGTAAAGTTTTGTAAAAAGCCTTAAATAAGCCTATAATACTTGTACAGCACCATTGATTTCACATGGAGCAGAGCATGCCTGTCTTTACTAACTTGCTACAACCTCGGCAGCCACACATTGAAGATTGAGAGTTTTCTATCTTTAGGCCTAAAAGATAAATGCAAAGGAAAGTAATAACCAATTAAAAAAAAATATATAAATACAATTTACACTAATAAACCCAAATAAATAAATAACAAATAAAACGAGTCACGTAAGCACAGCAACAAGCAGGCGTGAACGTTTTGCATGAAGAGTGTCAATAGAATAATTTAAAAAAATAATATAACTAAGTTTAATAATGGTCTAGTAGAGGTTTATAAATAAATTAAAAACTTTAATTAAATACAATTTGCACACCAATAAGGAGAAACTATTTGGCGCCAAGACCAGGGTAATCCCAAATGCTTTGGTCCCAGATGAAGACTCGCCATTGCATCTCGGCGCGTTAAAGTCTGCGACAATCCCTAATCGGGTTGCTCAAACATGTGGTTTATTCCAGTAGGAAGGTCTACGATTATTTCATTCTTGCCGGGGTGGTCTGAAGGTACAGCGCTCGACTTGGACCTGGGTGGGCATAGATTCGAATTCCACAACCGACACTAAATGCGGACCCACGTTCGGCTTTGTTAAAATGTCCACTGGTGAAAAATGTTTTCTGTAACGCATTTAAGATAGTAGACATAAATGTAATAACGCAATAATGTACTAAAATATTGTTATTGTTCCTTTATAATTACAGATACACCCCGAGGACAAATGCCACCGCCGAGAAAGACGACGGAAAATTAACTGTGATATGGTTGTTTAAATGGGTTGTTTGTTTTGGGAATAGCGCGTGTTTAAATCACTTGTTGTACAGTTTTTCATCACTTTCTGACTTACTGGGAATTTGTATCATTACTGACTAATTGAGAGTTTTCTTATTATAGATTAGTCAGACTTCGTTATCGTCGAGATAACGAATTACTGGACATTAGAAGACATTCTTGCAATTCTACTAATCTTCAGACAACACAAGCAAGTGTTTCGCAGTCGCTCTCCCAATTCACCAGTTTGTACGTTCAACAGAAAGGACTATTACAATAAATAATAAATAAATAAAATTTATTTATTAGGGTTTTAAAATTTTTTAAGATTATATGTAAATATATTATGATTTTATCAAAAAAGCTTAATAACAGCTGAAAACATATTAAAATAGTTTTACAGTACTTCGCATTTAGTAGCGCGATTAACACTTGATAAATTGTAAAATGTTGTTGCAAATATTCAATATGATGAATTTACGTTAAAATCAAACTTAAATAAAAAGATACTAAATTTTTACTTTACTGTTTTGGGTAGGGTAACCAGAGATGTTACTAACTTATGATGCTTATTAAAATGTAGAACATAGGTTTACGAATGTTAGCAGTTTTGTTAAATTAAATTTAAATAAAAGACTATTTATTATTTTGTAGCAGTAACTTGCGTATTTTGTGCCTTTTAAACGACCAAAAAGAAAAACATGTGTAATTCTGAAACTAGTTTCAAAATATGAAGATGTGAAACCAATAATAATTTTTTATCGTTGTAGAAAAAATTAAAAACTATTTTTATTAAATTTTTTACATTATTTATCTTGTATTTTTCACATAAATTTATTTTTTAATCTAAAATTTGTTAGATTTTATAAAACCTTTAAAATATATTGTGTCAATATTATCCCATTTATTTAGAACATCCGGTGTCCATTTTCTTACCGTTTTTAAATACAATTTCTGTTCTTTAGCAAACGATTTTTTTAGTTGTAGATTTTTAAATTATTTTTAATAAATTATTGAAAAAACTTGTGTATTAAAGGTTGAACTCTTTTTTAATTATTTATTGGGATCTGTTATTGGAATCTTGTTTTTGTACTTTTAGCGTTGTTTGTTAGAAATGTTTTTTGTTTTTGTAGCACAACACTTTAACACTCCATCTTTATCAACTAGGTTCGAAACCGACTATTATTATTATTATTATTATTTACAAAAAAGGAAGTATCAATCTAGAAATTTACCTGTTAATTAAAAAAAATTAATCATAATTTTTTATCAAAATTTTATTTTTATTATATAACAAATAACAAATTTAAAAATAAAAATAATCAAAAAATTATTATACTATAAAATAAAATAATAAAAGTAATAAATTCAATATTTTTTCTGCAAATAGCATTTGCTTTCTTTATACATCACCTAAAATGATATACAGTAAATGTATATCATTCCAATTAATTTTTAAGAATATTTTTGCTTTTAAAATAAATTATTTTATATTTTTAAAATAATAAATTTTTTTACACACTATTAAGATTTGATTAATGAGCTACATTGTTAAAAAAATGTATGACCTTGATACATACGCTAGTAATGTAATGCCTAAACTTTAACTTTTTCTAGTTAAATTTTATTAGATATTAAAATACGTACTTTATTGACAAAAACAATTATTAAAAAATATTTTAATTTTATATAATTTTTATTTTTAAAAATAATAATTTTTAAAATAAAATAACTGCTCACATATATACATACAAATTTACACTGTATTTTTAAATAAATAATTATTTATTTATTTTGAAATATAAACAATTTTAAAACAAATATTTTTCCAAAAAATTATTAAATTATTTTTAATAATTTAAGCACAAAGTCGATTTTTGTTTTCCGTTTCAAAATTTGTAATTTTGATAAAAAGATTTCTTAAATCAAACAAACATATGCACTTGTAACAAAATTAAATATTTTGGTGTAAACATAAATAGCATACCTACCTGGTGTGATCATGTAGAGCATATATTTTTAAAAACCAAATCCTTATGTTACTATATAAGAAGATTAAGAAAACTAAATGTTAACTATTATATTACTAAATTGTTGATTACATCATGTTTTTATCCTTTATATATTGCTCACCTATAATTTTTCCTGGTTTATTAAAACAGGATTATATTATTTTAAAAAGATGCATATCATTGGTATCAAAATCTGAAGGATTTAAATATTCTATTTTATTGAATGATATTGTTGATAAACATTTTAAATCCTGTATACAATCAGCATCAAGGATTGAAAGTAATAACAATCGCCCACTACATGCAGCTTTTAACAATTCTGAAAAAACAAGAACTTACCTGCACATGAAAGCTAAAAGTAATCAATGCAAAAGTTCATGTCTGCTCTACTTATCCAGAGTATTAACCAATCCAGAATCAAACAAAATTGAACTTCTAACAAACCTATCAAAGTAGAAATTGTTCCACCTACGCATTCATTTGAACTAATTTGGACATCTCACAGTACAAGTTGTGCCTTATAATGACTCATTCTATGTACAGCAATTTTGAATATATTTTTTTAAAATCACATGCATACTATATTGACTATATTTATATTCATTAACATATGACATTCAATTTCATTTTGATCCCATTATTTGTACTACTTCATTTTTTTATATTGATGGTAAAAATGTATTTTACGCTGAATGTATTTCTAGTGAGATATTAAAGCTTAATAAAAATAATAATTCCGCACACTTAATATTAATGGTTAAAACAGCTCAGCGTCGTTATTTGTCTTTCCATGATTATCAATTAGTTCAAAGTTTTTATGAAAGTTGCATAAAAGTTAAAATAATTGCCGAATGCATGAAAATAGATGTTTCAACTGTATACAACATTTTGAACAATAGAAAAAACCCCACATCACCCACAGTTGGAAGAAAATGTTTAGCGAGTAAACACGATAATCAGTTTATAATTATGCAGCTTAAAAAACACCAAACAATTAATGTGAAACGAATAATATAAATCAATACATAAAAAATTTTCATATTCAATTGTAAGAAGGAGGATGAAATCTGAAGGTACTTCTATTCAGTCGTGCCCATAGATTACAACGAGTGGAGTTTGCTAAAATGTACAAACATTATTTATCGTCATTTTGGATATCAATATACTTCACAAATGAGTGTGCAATATCCTATGAGCCATGGACTGAACACTCGAAGGTTATTTATAGTCCAATATATATTAGTAAAGTATTATCTAAGGTATTTATTAATAAGTGTTAGATATGTATGTTAGATAAGTAACAAGTGCTAAATATATTTACATTTTATAGTAGGTTAACATTGGAGTTAATTATGTCACTATATGTAACGTTTAATGTATATTATAATTTCGGTTTATTGTAAAAAAGGTACAAACTTTAACTGTTAAAAAATGTTAATTAATTATTTAAAAATTAAAAAAATAATGTTTAATTAATTTAACTTGTTTTATTTGTTTTTATGTTGCTATTTTATTTTCAAAATTAAATTAATTTTTAGGGTTAGACTAATATAGTTAATGTTAAAATTAGTCTTTAGTTTATCCAATGGGGTTTAGTTGTCACGTTACAAATTTTTGTTTATTTTTTTGCTTTACTTAATGGTTTAGTAAAATTAATTATTTTTTGTTTACTATTAGAAATTGTTAGTGTTTTCCTTAAAAAATAACAAATTAGTAAATTTACGTCCTTTTTACGTTCCATTTAAAAATGATGGTAAAATGTAAAAGCTTTTAATTTTTAGAACCTATACTGTCAATAAATTTTCCAATTATAAACAAAATACAATACTCAAGTTGTAAAATGTACAATTTTATTTTTACATAACAAATGTACAAATGTTTACTGGAAAACCAATTTACATACACACATACAAGTAAAGAAAGATAAATATGTTACAAGACATATTTTAGTCTATACATATAAAACATTTTTGTAATTTCTAAATATGGATTTTTAAGAAATACAGTATAAAATTAACTTTTAAATCACAGATTGACAATTAATTTGTTATGGAATGACTTAATAAGAAAATTTAAAAAAAATTGTAAATAAAATTTTTAAATTGCATTTTGTAAAAATGCACTAAACAAATTTCAAAATTTATTAGGTAAATGCAATATACACACATGCAAATAAAATATTGTTGCCATAATATTAACTAATGCGTAAAACAAACACAATGAATTAAATTTATACTGTTTAAACAAAACATATATATATATATATATATATATATATATATATATATATATATATATATATATATTCCCATAACTATTTTAAAAAAGTATTATTTTTTTGTCAACTTCTATTACAAAACATTTATTAAACAATTGATATTTTTTGCATTCGTTCGCGAATTAACAATCCACCATCAGCCATACTTGTTGCATTTCGTGCAGAACCGCTACCCACTTCGGTGTGTATTGAATCGGAAAATGTTGCGCCATTTGTTGTTGCGCTGTATTTGTTTGATTTGCGGCTTGATCGCCTAGTATTATTTCGATCGCATAAATGCTTCACGTCGTGTGGATGATGGTGGTGGTGATAATGATGGTAGTGCTGATGATGACGATGCTGATGATAATTGTGAAAATGTTGCTGCTGTTTGATTAGCATGACATCCGAAAATTGACAATCGTTTTTTGTCATATTTGTGTTGTCCAGCAATGGTTTTAGGGTGGAATGTGAATGCAACGTGGCATAACTGCTTTCTTTTAAGTTGTTGTCAGTCATGCTGTGTGCCACCTGATGCTTAGCTCCTGCCAATTCGTACAGCGGATCATCCATAGGTAATTCTTTACACCGTTTGCGTTCTCGAAAGTAAATGTGACCACCAATTAGTAGCAAAAAGAAGATAGCTACTAAAACACCAATCCCAATATGAACCAAATTGTAATTTGCTACGTTAATGGCTAAATAAAAAAATTAAAATGTTAATATTTATTAATTGTTAGTTTTACAAAAGTGCTATAAGTTTATCATAATTTATGTTGTCAACATTGTAACAGTTACAATTTAATTTAAAAATAGAAAATTTTATTTGGAATTGCTGTTGTAGTTTAAAAATTGATTATTTATAAATATTCTACAAATTGAAATATCTGCAAAATTTTAATAATTGTTTCAATATATTTTAAATCTCAAAATTGTATAAAAAAGTAATTTTTTTATTACCGTACAATTTATTAAAAAATAATTAATATTTAAAATAACCAATAGAACAGTTTAAATTAATCAAAAATAATTCATTTAAACTTAAAAAAATTAATTAATTAACTTTTAATGCATAAAATTTATCCTTAAACAAAAAGTTGAAACTAAAATTTTTTATTTTGCTTTTCAAAAATCATTCAATTAAAAGAAAGTTTTATTTTAACAGTTTACAACAATAACTATCCATAAAATTAATATTTTCGTAAAAAATGTATATTATATATTGAATAAATTAAGCTATGTTATTGTTAAAAGTGAAAAATCTAGAATTCAAATAAAATTTTATAAAATTATTTACAATTATAGTTATATAAAATATATGTAAAAAAATTACAAGTAATGATTTCGTCTGAATTGTCTAAAACAAACACTCCATCTTGTAAATGAAATCCACAATTTGTTACATTATTAAATCGTAATAGTTCCGAAATGCAATATTTTGTATATTGGCACTGGAACTTCAGACATTCCTCTAAAATAAAAAATAATAATATTGGTACTATTACAGTTAAAAAATGTAACATTTAATAAATATTTATTAACATTAAATTTTAAAATTAAGGTTTATAAATTAAAAATAATAAAACTTAAAAGTAAAAAGATTGTAAGAATTTTTGATAATGAATTATATTTACCGTGTTCTTTATTTCACATATAATATTTAAGTTGCGTCAATAGATCTTAAATTGACATAACCTTTATTACAAATAGTTTTTATAATAACATAAAAATTAACAAAATGAATCTACATAGAAGGAGATTTTAAAAATTATAAATGTGGTTGGATATTAAATTGCTTAAATATTTTATTACAATTTACTAATTTTACAAATATCTTATTTTTATCTGTTTATGTACAGTGCAAAAATAATATCGAACTAAAATTATTTTGTGCCAAATTTATTAATATAAATAGATATAACAATATTAATAATAATAATAATAATAGTTATTATTGTTATTGTTATTTTTGTTATTATGTACATACTTTCAAAAGCAAATAATTCAGTCCAAACTAATTGAAAACCTTTGGCCTGAACAACTTCGTTCATGGTATGCATTCTGAAAGTCAACATTTACAGATTATATTTATAAATTAATAATAATAATTTTATCTCTGCAGTTAAACATTAATAAACAAAATTTGTTATTTATTTTAACAAAACATGATTTATCTAAAGAAAGTTGTTACTAATATTTATTTAATTATATTTGTGTTAATAATAATAATAATAATAATCATTTGTCTAACTATTGTAGTTTCAATTGTGTACACTGTTGACTGAAATATTGTTGATTTTTTATATATAAGTATAAAACATAAAGTACAACTCCTAAACCAATTAGTGTTAAAATGCAGTTATTAAACTAAAACATTTGTAGCAATCACATAACATACAACAAGGACGTTGCTTTAATTATAAAAAGTACAATATTATCTGATAATTAGAATATAAATATAATTTTATAGATATACATTGTAACTAATAAAAAAATACATAAACATTAACTAACTCATAATCTAAGATTGAGCAAAATTATCAACATAAAATATAACGTCAAATATTAAAAAAAGCAAAACATATCTAATTTTTAGTGTTAATAAATTGTTTTATGTGTAATTTACTCCAACATATTAAATAATAACCACTTGTAACCACTTGGCTTAGGTATTTTGGTATGCTCTTGGTTAAAATATTGATATAGTTTTATGCAATTTTAACACAAAAACCTAGTTTAGACAAATATTTTTTTTGATTGAAACATGCATATACAAAAAACAAAATAAATATAATTACTGTTAGAACTATTAAATAGAAATTTTCAAAAATATAATTATTTTTAGTTAAACCTGTATTGTGTTCAATTAAAAATTTTTATGTAAATAAAATAAATTTAAATGCCATTACAATTAATTTTCTAAGATTATAACACAGATTATTGTTTTTATAAACACCTGTTACCCTGGCATAAGTAAATTACATTTTAGCTTAAAAAATATCGTCGTATTTTCCTATAAAAATACCACTGCTTAAAATGACTAAGTTAATTTTCTAAGTAAGGGTTATTTAATACTTTTTGTAAAACCAATTTAATATTTGTTGCTTTTATATATATATATATATTGTTCTAGCCGTAAAATTTTAAGTTTGTACGAAAATGTTTATACACAGCAACTTATTTTATTATCTAATATATTAATCCTCTTGAGTTACTGTTTTATTAGTTACAATTAAAAGTAATTAGTATTAAAAACAATTTTATTTTACGATTACAAAACATAATTTTAGTATTTTTATTTAGTAATAAAAAATTAATTAAACCTCCTGTAATAAAGAAGATAAAACATATTATATTTTCTACTTCTAGGTAACAAATAACTAAATTTGTGTTATTTATATTTTATAATTTAACCAAATAGTATGTTTTATTAAATTTAAGTTAAATAATAATTCTTTTAACAAACAAAAAATAAGTTTTTAATAATTTTAAGAAAATACCTAAAATATTACTAAAAACATTAATAGAATTTTCAAATCATTTTAACAAGATATACTACATTTTTAATTTTAATTTGTATGCAAATATTAATTTTTAACTCAAATTTAACAACAAATAATTATTTTAAATTAAAAACCAAAGCAACGTTTTCAAAGTAATATTGCATAAAAAATCATTTTTTAAGTTATTTCAATTTTTTGGTTATGATATTTTCTGGTATGGTAATTTCTATACTTTAAAAATTCATTATTTAAAATTTTAATATTAAAAATAATTAATTAATTAATTTTTTAATATAAATTAATTAAAAAAATTTTAATTAGAATGTTTTTTTATGAGGTAATAACAACGTAAATTTTGTGTTGTAAAAACATAAACTTAAGGTATTGTTGAATAATGATTTTAGGTACATTAATTAAAAATTTATTAACTGTTATTAAAAAAGTGTAAATTTTGTTTAGTTATTCCGTTTATATAAGTGTTGTTTTTAAAATATACTTTTTTGGTTAACTCGGCATTTTTAAATACGTAAATATGAATTAATTAATGAGTATGAAACATTATTTGAAGTCTTTAACAATTACTTTTACAAAAATGTATTAAGAGATAACAAATTAATTTAGATTAAATTTTCTTATAAACTTTAAACACTAATTTATTCAAGGGGTATATAATTAGTGTCCAAAATTTCTTATTATCCACAAACAAAATCTAATAAATATAATTATAATAAAAGTAAATCTTCTTTTATACAACACTTCCCTCTTCTCTGCATGGTTGCTGTTTTTAATCAATTTGCTTCATTTGGTTCGGTCAGTAGCGTTGTTTTTTGTTAATCTTTTTGTAGTGAATTTACAATTGTACATTAATTATTCAAGTTAACATGTTTTATATAAAAAGTAAAAAGTAATAAATAATTTTAAATAAATTTTGACATCATATCATAAACAGATCAAATTAAGCGAACGTATTATAAGAATTGTGTAGTAATAAAATACATTATTACATTACTGTAGAGCTAATATTACTCAGTAGTTAAAACTCCAGTTTTCCAATAAAATGGTTCAGAGTTTAAAACAACTTAATGTATAAAATTGGAAACATTGGAAACAAAATTGGATACATTAGGCCTTATATATCTTTTCCACTATTACGTTATTTGCAAATGTATCAAAACTCATATTAACAACTAGTAGTTGGTATAATTTTATTAATTCTAAACATAAACAATATTTTTTGGCTCTTATTATAACCAATTGTATAAAATTAGTTATAATATAAAAATAATCAAAAGTAAAAATGATTTACATTATTTTAAAAATGTTACAAGTTACCTAATAACTAAATGAACCGTTTGCAATATAATTGGATTCAAATTCTCATGTTTTCCACAAAATTCGAACAAATGACGCGGATTAGTGTTTTCGTAAATCCTCAAAACAGATACTGAACAATCTGGCAAAAAAATTGTAAATTTAATTATGTACAAACAAACCTAATAATACATAATTGCATATTAAAGTTGCAAATCAAATAATTTAAAAATGATAGCAAAATTGAATAAGAGTTATTAACATGCAGCAGATTATACATTGGAATGGACATACATCATATTAAAAATTTTTGATTTTTTTAATACATTATTTGTATTTTTAAAATAATAAGAAACATTTTACACCTAAAAAATCCATTTTGTTTTAAAATTGTAAAAAAAATATTTTAAAACAAAAACCGTTGACTATATGTAATACTAAAATTTTAATTACTTAGACTTCAAGGAAAGAAAATGTAGAAAATTTGCGATATTGGATTTTAAGAAAATGCACGAAACTGCTAAATTTGGTTTTTTAATCCGCCATAATAGATGTTTCATTTAGTTGCACACATAGATTAAAATTATTGGAGTTTGCTAGAAAGTATTAAAGTTATCTTTTATAATTTTAGAATAAGAAAAATCTGAAAATGTGTGTTGTAATTTATACATTTTTGCTTGAACATTCCAGAGTTATGTGTAATATGAATTTAACTAAAGATTTTGCAAAATAAGTTACTAATTTGTTTTGTTTACAAAGTTATTATGCTAATTAGTGTCTGGAGCTTTTAACATAGATCCATGTTAACAATAGTGTAAACAGTAAAAAATTTGTAAAAAGTTTTAACAAATTATTTTAGTTATTACTTTAACAAGAGGCCTCAGACTATTTAAAAATGTCTAGAATAATGCTCTAGTGTATACCCTAGAATTGGTAATATTTTTTAGTATAACTTTCAATGTACTATATGTTTGATTTACTTAAACTAGAAAAAACTTAATAAGGAAAAATTTACCTTTACACATTTGCCTTTTTGTTTTTTTTTGTTTTTTTAGATGGTAGGTTATTTGCTTGAAAGATAAACAATTGTAAAAAAATTATTTATGTTACAAAATTCGCGTTTTTAAGAATCACGTTAGTTCGTTGGTAAACAGCTTAACATAGCTTAAGTTATTAGAATAATAAAATTTGCTACGTTTATTATATATATTAAGAAATTTTTCTTTTTAATTTTTTGAGACAAATTACGTGTTATTATGTTTTTAGGTTGCAAAAAATAATGATATTGCGTTTTGTTACCTTAAATGTATGTTATTATATGCTATGAATAGAAATTTGTTTTAATAGATTACGCATTTTAATATTTATTAATAAATAATTATTTATTAACATTAACAATTTATTATTTATTAAAAATTAATAATATTAAAAATTTTCTAGTGACTAGAAATATTTTATTTATTTATAGTTATTTGTTTAAAATATTAATTAAACAACAAACGTTAATTTTTTAAAAGTAAACTTAGTCAAAACTTATAAAAACAAAAAGTTGTATATTTGTTATTATTAATTGCATGTCTAACAATAAAGATTTTCTAGCAGTTAGAACTTTGGCGAAAGCAAACAAAACACCGCATTTATTGCTGCTAGTAAGACTCAAACCTTTTATTAAACAGTTATGAGTCTAACGCTTTGGCCACCATTTGCAACACAAAAAATTAAAAGTACTTTCAAATATGTCAAATTGATAAAGTGCAATGTCGACTAGATTTAAAAATAAAAAATTACTTTCTAAATTAAACGTTTGAAAATGCAATTGTAGTTGACTGTTTGGATTGGAACTATAAATGTGCCATTCAAAATTGGAATTTTTAGGATAGGGATTTGGATAATTTGGTGAATTAATAAGTC
This sequence comes from Cardicola forsteri, assembly GCA_025895645.1. Taxonomy (NCBI): domain Eukaryota; kingdom Metazoa; phylum Platyhelminthes; class Trematoda; order Strigeidida; family Aporocotylidae; genus Cardicola; species Cardicola forsteri. The sequence goes on along the minus strand of JAKXYG010000241.1, from coordinate 393,821 downwards.
CGCCAAACTTTTGTTTATTCAAATCTAAAACGAATTTAATAAATTTCTGTTATGTTTTAAAAAATTAAAGTAGTTCAACATCCAAAATTAACAATATTTTGCAAAATTAGGTACAAACTATTTTGATTAAGAAAAAACATATGAACAAATAAATAAAAAAGTTTTTAAATACTCACATAAATAATTTAATTTAAATTTAAAAAATGAAATTGTAAAAACTACATTATATGTGCCGGGGTGGTCTAGCGGTACAATGCTCGAATTCGGACTTTGGTGAGCATTGGTTCGAATCCCATTACCGCCACTAAAATGCGGGCCCACGTTCGGCTTCGCCAAACTGTCCACTGCTAAAAGATGTTTCTTGTAAAACATTAAAAGTATTCAACATAAAATTATATATATATATATATATATATACCAATTTTATATCAGAAAGATTTAGCCATATTATTGTTATTATTTCATTTAATAAGATTCATTAAAAACTTTAATTTCAATGTATAATTACAGATAAACTGCTAACATTAGTAATAAGCGTTTTGTGAGTTAAAATCGATTTAGAAATACGAGGTTGTTCTAACAGATAATAGTAGAGTATAAACATAAGTTTGAAAGTTTAATTTTTAAAATGAATGGATTAAATATTATTTCTTTTAGCGGTTGTTTTATTTTTTAAAATTTAATTTTACTACTTTAAATGTTTTACGGGAAACATCGTTTAGCAGTAGACATTTTAGTGAAGTCAAACGTAGGCCCGCATTTAGTGGGCTGGTGGTAAAATTCAAGCTGGTGTTTACTCAGGTCCAAGTCAAGCGATGTACAGTTAGAACGTTTTTTGTATTATCTAAAATGACTAGTTTTTAAAGTATTTATAAAAGTACACGTATATACTAGAAGTGATTTATTTAAAATTAGGGTAAATTGTTGAAATGCTTAAAATATTTTGTATATTTAATTTTATGTAGTACTTAATTAAGTTAATTAAGTACTACGTTCATTAAAAACAATGTTTTTCCAATACAAATAAGCTTTCTAAACAATGTTTTAATTATAAAAGTGTTTATCGTTGTTATTTAAAAAAATTATAACAAAAATTGTTTTGTAATAATAGTTTAAAGTAATTGCAACAATAAACAACTAAATTTACTAAAAATCAGAAATTTTAATTTATTCATTATTTTTTGTAACTTATTGTATAGCATTAAACAAAGCAAAATTAGAAATATGACTAAAAACAAAATTTTAATATTGATATTTTTACAAATTACTTTAAATTCTGGTTTACTCGCTACCAACTTGGACAACTGTTTATTATTTATCTGTCTGTAAAACATCTGGAATAAGTTGCCTTTTATTAGGAAAACGCATAAAATGCAAAATAATTGTTACAGATATAAATAATATAATTTGTTGGTTAAAACAACATGCATTTCTGACATGGTTTCATGTTTCAAAAAATAAATAAATTAACAAAGCTGTCTGAGTAAAATTTATCAAGTAAAGGTTGCATTAGTTTTTAAGGATTTTGAGTATATACATGTATCCAGCAGTCAAAGTGTTAATCCAAGTAAAGTTTTGATATTTTATAAGTTTAGAATATATATCAAGTAGAGGTATAAAGTTTAAAATTTCTCAAATTGTCAAAATTACTGTTACAGTTTGGGAATAAATATTTTCTATTTTCATAATACTAATTTTTGAAAAAAACACGTTTTAAAACTTTAAACAAACATACCATTGGTTTGTGATGATTGCACTAATTTGGTTTGAACAACAGACGAAACACTTTCAAAGTCGTAACTTAAAGAAAATTTTAAAACGTTTGATCTTTTTTGCCTGTGCAAACGTAACAAAAGTCCACTGGTCAATTGATCCGATACAATTGGTCTTGGTATTCTTGTGCCGCAGAAAACGAAAATGGGATCCAATACGCGTTCATTGATGCCCAAATGTATTTGCAACTCGTGTTCCAACTTTTTCCAACGTTTAATCCACAAGTCAGATGATGTTTCAATTACAGATAGATAATTGATGCGAGTTGTAAGAGCACTAATTAGAATGTCATTAATGGGCAAATAAAATTGAATAATTTCGACAAAATTCTGTTAAAACAATAAAAAAAAACAGTTTATGCAAAACATTAAAGTGAATGAAAAACACGTTTTATTTTTAAAGTAAGCATTTCATATTTAAAATTTACGTTGATTAAAGGTTCTTCTCTAGTGAAAAATATCTATTGAGTAGAGAATGCTTGTAATATAAACTACCATAATAAAACTATATATATATATTATTTTATTTTATGTTTATTTATCCTATGTTTATTACTTTGAATGTTTTACGAGAAACATCTTTCAGCAGTGGACATTTTAGCAAAGCCAAACGTGGGCCCGCATTTTAGTACCAGTGATGGGATTCAAACCCATGCACACCGAGGTCCAAATTCGAGCGCTATACCGCTATATATATATTTGTATATGGATAAATTTGCATATATACCTCGTGACAATTTTCAGCGTTCCAAAAGTCATAAGAAATACGTTCGTTTGCTACTGTTTTCTCCACTGCACGATTCATTTCCCCAACATACCAGTTGTCAAATTTTAATCGAATCAGTTGATGTACTTCTATTTCTGTATATTTCTTAATATTGGACAAACTAAACATATACAAACAATCGCCATCTAAGTAAGTTGTTTGTGGATAATGAGGAGAACAAGTCCATCCTTTGTTCACTTTGGGAATATTGTGTTGTTTTGTTGATTGCTTGTACAAATAATGACATTTGCCAGAATTGATTTGTTGCCCCGGAATTCCAAAATCTATGAAATTTTAAAAAAGGAAACACATTTTAATTTTTTACAACAATTTATAAAACGTATAATAGCAATCAATAGTAGGATAACTAATTTCTATTGATGTTTCTACGCAAAATTTTAAACCAAAATTGTTTCAATATTTTTTCTAAACAAACGTACAGCTTTTGTTATTGTTTTTTAAAAGTAATTTGTTATTCTATGTAACATTAATTGCGATTTTTTGACAAAAATAATAAATATAGTATGAATATGTGAATCATAAATTTTTTAAAAGAAATTGTTTTTAAAGACAGCTAACAACTAACTTGTTTAAAAATTACACATATTTGTAAACGCATGCATGCAGAAAACAACTGGTTTATAAGATAAAATAGTTTGCCAAGTTATAACAAACGTATTTAAATATTTAAATATGTAAACAATATAAATCAAGAAATGGAGTTTAAACATAAAATGTAGGTTTTAAATATGTACTATTACATTGTTATGTGTACAATATATTTGTATTTATTAAACTTTTGACTTTCATGTATGTTAATTTAGACAACAGACCAATCATATGTAGATTTTAAAAATGTTGTTTAAAAACGTTACAGTATATTTCGTAATAACAAAAAGGTTAAGGTTTAATACAATGTAACAACAATTATATATATATATATATATATATATATATATATATATATATATATATATATATATATATATATATATATTTATAATGAATTTGTTAACAATTAAACGTACCTTTTTTAAATGCATAGTTTAAAACAAAATTTATTGAAAGACCTGGATACGGGGCTCCGGTTGAAAGAAATTTTAATATCAATATATTGTGTTTAGACAAAATGGGATAATGATTGAGGTAGGAATTGGTAACTGTTATGGAATCCAGTTGATTCAAACGATCGCATATAATTTGATCCGGTTTTTGTTGGGAATTAAATAATGTAAAAGCATGTTTAAAAGAGGGTTTGGTTTGCAATGGGATTTGGTCTGGACCAATATCCCAACTTCCATAAATTGACAATGAACCCTGATCACAACTAATAAAAATAGACAAGTACAATATAATAAATTTTTGTTTTACAGTTTGATTTTAAAATTTCTTTGTTTGAATAATTAACATTTATTAACTTATAACATAAAAATATAATTATTGTAAAAATGTAACGTTATTTTTTATTATTTATCGTTATTTTTAATAAAAATTATAATTTAAATGTTGTGTCTGTATATAGTTATAAATAGAATTAACCAAGACTACATTAATTTCAATTTTTGAGTGGGATATTAAATGCAACCAATACTGTACAATTTTAGATTTAAAAATAAAAATTAATTTTTACACAAATGTTACTTAAACGTTAAAAAATAAATAGCTTGAACAAGATGTTCAAGTGCAAAATTTCAAATATCGTTTTTGAGTAAAAACATTGCAATTACTGCAGTTGAGGTTAATTAAATATAAGCCTTTTGTTTTATTTAAAATTTTTATTCTTTAATATGTTGAAAGTACTTTTATTGAAACATTTACAACGATAACATAAATAACACTTTATAATAAATCACTCTTTTTCCAATTAAAAAAACAATTTTAAGCTTTTTAAATTGTTATATTATTTGACTTATTTCTTGTAAACATTATCATTCAAAATTTGTTACATTTGAACGTTTATCGTTTACCTTTGGTTTGGATATTTGGGTGTGGGCAAACTAATATGTTCAAAACCAACAGATACAGTTTTCAAATTCAATTCGTTTTGAAAACCGACGAAAATAAAAGAACATTCGTGATTTGGCATCAAAATTGCGTTATCTTTTGTAGGAGGAAATTTTAGCTGATTTGTTGCAGTCATATTTTCAACTTCGTCAATTACGTAAGTGCATTCTGGAAGACGTTTCGAATTTAGTGTTATGAAAATGATGCAGGAAATTAAAAAAAAGTATTTAATTACAATTTAAATTTTAAAAAGGTTAAATTTTATATATAGCAACCCTATTTTGAAAAAGTATATTTTTGTTAAAGAAACCAGAATATTTACAAAACGTTTAACATAAATTTAAAGGAATCATCTAAAGCATTTATTGATTGCATAATTACCGTTAGGTAAGACAAGAGTTAAACAAAATTTAAAAACAAAACTTAATAAAACTAAAATAATATCAAATACTCGAAATCCGGATGTAAAAGCTTTTAAATAAAATAGCAAAATAATTGCAAAACAGAATTTGCATTAACTAGTTAAATAAAAATAAAATAATAAAAGTTGTTTCATTTTAAGCACGACTAGTCAAAAAAATCAATTGCTACTGTTAAAGTTATACAAAAAATTAAATTATACTATATAAAATTTTAACAATATATAAAAACGTAATTATTTAACTTTTATAAAACAACTGGTTATTTTATTGTACATTAACAAAAAATCAATAATTTGCTAATTTCATTTACAAGTAATAAAATAAAATATGTAGCTTTAATGCAACGATCAATTAGTTTTATAAAAAACAAAAAATAATCTTTTATTTTACATACAATTTTATTGTAAATTAAAAAAAGCTTAATTTATATACAAACAAACATTTTATTGCATATTTTCAAGTATAATGTTACATTATATCAGTTTTTGTATAAGTAACTAAAAATGTTATTGTTTGAATACAAAAATAAATTGTTAATAAAATAATGCAAGTCTAAAGCAATAGAGTATATAGTGCATTATTCTAATTGCATTATATAGGCACACTCTGTTTAGTTTTTCTAAATGATGAATAAATTATTTTTCGGTGAGTTGAATATTACTGTAAAAACAATATGCTTAATTTGAATAATGTACAAAATAAACTATAAACTGAGTAAATTTTGTTGCATCCATTTTTTATAAAAACATTTATTTACCATATGTAAATCTTTTTTCATTAACCGAATTTTTTATAACATTATAAAAATATAATTTTTGAATTTTTAATGTTAAGGTAAAAAATACAATTCACGTTTTTTATATTTATTCAATAAATAAATATTTTTAAAAAAGAATTAACAAAAATTTAATTTAATGGATTTATCAATCACAGATTAAATATTATTTATTTGCGCAAATTCAATATTATAATTTGCATACAAAAATAACAATTTGTAAGAAACACAATTATTGTACAAAATTAAAAATAAGATAATTTATTTTACTAAATTTGGGATAAAATCTTTTTTCACCCATCTATATTGCTGTCTATATTTGTATTTGTTTTATTGACTAATGTTTTAAAACTTTTGAATAAATTTGTATGTTGTTTCTTGTATATAATAATAATTTTGTATAAAATATCATTGTTATTCTTTTTATTACTATTATTTTTATTCTTAATTTGAATAATAATTTTGAATTGAAATATTTAGTTAATTTATAAAAAAAGCTAATATAAATATTTTTTATTTTGTTGAATAACCCTTAAAAATATTTATTTAATGTATATAGAATACTTGAAGCTTAAACTGTTGTTTAAGTATTATAAAATATATGTAAATTAATTTCAAACAAATACCAAAATGCAATTGCACACATTATCATTACCGTATTCTAATTAAAAAAAATATTTTATAGTAATTATAATTAATTTTATTATTAAAAACTTATTTTCGGAATTTTGCATTATAAAATGTATTTTACTATTAACTAATAAAACCTGTTAAGAAAAACTTTTAAACAAGTTATTTTAATGATTAGAAAACACTCATATAACTTTGTTAATTTTTCATTTCCAATAAAACGAATTAAAAATATTTGTACGCCAAAAAAATATTCCGGACAAAATATAATTAGCAACTAATTATGAAAATTTGCACATTATACAAAAATTAAATAGGGCTTGTTAAAATGACGCAAGCAATTTATTGAAAAATGGTTTAACAGTTAATTGACTATAAAAATAAAGAATTAATTTTTTATTTATTAGATAATATTTAGTTAGAAGTAGATATTCTCGTGTTTAAATTAATTTGTTAATTGGTTATTGAAAAAGTTTGGATTTAATTATCATTAGTGGAAATTATTTGAATATTTTTGACTATTTAATTATTCAATACAAGTGGCATTTAACTTTTTGTAGTGCAAAAAATACATTAAATTATTTCAAGTATTTTGTTCAAGTATTCATGATCTAAATTTTAGACTATTTTAAACTCACAAACGAATTTTTCTGTCACAAAAAAGAGGTTTATTGCAATTAAATTTGACATATGTAAAACGGTTAATTATTAAGAAAATGCATTTAACAATATTCTTTCAAAATTTTGTGACTAAGGGTAAATTACTACAACTTGTATGTCCAAACGTTTTAAAATTGTAATTGATTTTAAATAAAATTTAAAGGTTAATTGTTTTCATTAATTATGCTACATGAATTGTTTCATCGCCAACTAAGCATATAAGCGTTTGTACGTTAACTGAGTATATATCTTAAATTGCATTAAAATATATAATTTTTATATTGAAATAAAAGTGAATGTCATATATATATATATATATATATATATATATATATATATATATATATTTATATATATATAATATTATTAAACTATATAAAAATTATAAAAAACAATGCATACAATTTAACAGTTAGAAACAAAACAATGTTTTTTAGAAAACCCAATAATTCTAATAAAAATTTATTTTTACCTGTTCCTGAAAAATGTCTCGCTCCAGGTAGATAAAATATAGGCAGCAATAATTTGCTAAACGTATAAATTAGTCGAAATCCTCGACGATTAATGCTAAACGCATCAAATTCATTGTTGAATTGAGGAGAAACGGTCCCGGTAAAAAACAATATTAACAAATTCTCGGTGTCCGAAACAATTTGCAACGACTGGTTGGTTTGTGGACGAGAACAAATTTTTTTGCCAATTATGTTGGCATCTAAATTGCTAAGTTCGAGTTCATTGTAAAATTGCAAATAATCTACTGGACAACTGGATAAATAAAACAAGATTATAGTAAATTAATTTCTATCTTACTGTATTTAAATATATATATAGTGCTACAAACAAGTTTAAGCAGGCAATCATAAGTAGAAATTGTACAATTTGACTTTTTTGCTCGATAAGTTAGACAATAGAAATATTGCTTATTTAAGACAAACAAACAAATAGTTGAAATAAATATATTTTTTAAACATGTGTTTATTTAAAATAAAAGTTTAACTATTTGTAATCTAAATATAACTGTTAAATTATAAGCTTTTTAATACTGTCACTCTAAAAAAGCTAGTTGTATTTACTAATTGAACACTAAGCTACTTAAATTTATAAAATATAATGTCACATTACTTTCAAATAATATTTTTTACTAAAACAATAATGTCAACATTTTATATTTTACAATCAATTTTATAAATAAAATTAAGCTATTAATTTAATAAACGAATTAATTTAAAAATAAAATTATGTATTAAAAAAAAGCTTTTATAAATTGATAAAATAACAAATAAAAAAATGCAACCATCAAAAATTTAGAAAACTAACTCAATAGTTTAACAAATATGCTATTATTATAGAATTAATAAAAATGATACTTAGTATAATTTAATTAAACAAAAGTTATAAAATGATACGTAACAAAATTCTTAAAGACAACATTTTTTATTATGATTATAAAAATATAAATTTCTAATTAATTAAAGAAATTTGATTGGATAGTTATACTAGTTTATATATATGTAGCTTGTTCAAAATCAAAAAAACTTTTGTTTTTCTTATTTAATTAACTTTATTCAGTTAATCATATAAAACATAATATTGATTTTTGTCATTGTTTTCCTCAATGTTACTATTTTTCATAAATTATTTAAACATGTATGTGACATAGATAAATGTCTTGAAGTGACAATTAAATATCTGTTCTATTTTTTGTAAATATTTAAAATTTGATTTTTAAAATATCAATGTTATATAAATGTGTTCGTAGATAAAAAATTAAGAACATGTATTTGCTACAATATATAATTGTTATTAAAAAGTATAAAAAACAGTCGATGTTATAAACGTTGTATTAAATTAATCAAGGCAAATTTATTAAATACTTGTTGCAGAATACTTAAATTACCCCGGGGATCCTGAATGTATGTCTATATCCAATATGTCTACTTGTATTCGTTGATTTGGCAAACCCACTATCTGATAAATGCACATAAGTCCGTTTGGATGATATCCGGGATAAGTTGGTGATTGAATTTCTCCAACAATTACGCCTTGGGAATTTTTTTGATGTTGTAAGGTTGATGCTTCGATGCGAAATTTGCATGACGTTATTGAATCCAAATTGGAATAAAATGTCAATTCGACTGGGGCCAAAACATGACCAGGATAAAAAGCATCTAAAATCAAAAATTTGATTAGAAATCAATTTATTATTTATATACAAAATGTATTTGTAATATAGTGTTTAAATGCGGGTTCATGTTCGGCTTTGCTAAAATGTTCACTGTCAAATAATGTTTCCCTTAAAACATTCAAGGTAGTAAAAATAAATAAATAATTAATATTTAAATGTAGAAATTTTGTTTGTTAATTATAAGACCTAAAATAAACAATCTTGGCACTATTTTTGATTAAATTTAGACAACTTAACAGGACGCATATGCGTACATAGGTGGTTCTTTCGGAATGGCAAAGCTGGCTAGATTGTTAATTTTAAATCTGAAGGAGAATGGATTGAAGTCATCGCCAAAATTTTTAACTAGCAAAATCTAGGAAATAATTATCAGTTGTGCAAAAAATTAAAATAAAATAAACGTAACAAATAATAAAAACGTTTTTATACAGTTTATATATTAAGATTGATTATTAAAACAATTAATATCTTTTGAAATAAAAAATTGCTACAAGTTAACTATCTTGTGTAAAAAATTAATTAAAAGTGTGACGTAAGCTAATAATAGATATATAACTCAATAAAAACTGTATATAATTCAACTATTTAAATAGGCAATACACTGATATTTTTAATTACGTAAATGCTTCATGTTACTCTAATAATGTGTTTGTAAGCAAAAAATTATTTACTATATTACGTATATAATTTAACTTTAAAAAAATATTAATTTTTATTTTGTTGTCTGGTAACTTAATTAATTAATGTATTTAACAACTTCACTATTAAAAATTGCCAAAATTGTTTAAGTACACACACAAAAAGGTACTTTGTATTTACTTAAATCATACATTATTTAATTAGAAAAAGAAGAATTAATTGATAAAATAGTATAAATTCAAAGCTATTTATCCGTGTTATTGAAACATTTTTTAAGTAAAATAGATACATTCTAAATTTTAATTTTTAAAAACAGATTAAAATAAGAATACTAATTATATTGATAAATCCGTAACTACATTTTTATAAATAATACGCAAACAAAATATTAAAAATGTCACATTGAAATGTATTAACAGTATAGAAAGTTAAAATTGAACTAGATAAAATATACATTAAATAAAAATTAGTTACAATGTACATAGAAGTTTTTAAACACTAATTCACTGTTATTACTAATAAGTGAAATGTATATTATTTGACATGGTTTTAAAAAATTGTAGTTCTAAACGTATACTGATGGATGCATATAAATACCACATTTAAGCAACTGTTTTTACCATTTTAATTAGCATACATTAGGGCACTTATAATTGTGTAAACAAACAACTGTACTAACAATAAGCGCTATAAAAGTAAAACCTAATTAAGTTACAGCATACATATTTCATTTTTGTCAATATGTCAAGTTAATGTTTATTATTAATTGACAACCATATCACTATTTTTCTTTTTAATACAAGCAGAGATATACGTCAAAATGGCGCATTTAACAACTTAAAATTTACAAAAACTCTATTATTATTAGTAGTATTACTTGAATGTTTTACAAGAAACATGTTTCAGCACTGGACACTTTAGCAAAGCCGAACGTAAGTCCTCATTTAGTGCCGATGATAGCGCTCGAACTTATACTTGTCTAGTTCTTTGGAAAGCAAACGTTAAAGTATGCACAGTAATTTTTCTCAAATTGTAACAACGTTAAGTAGTAGATACAAGTGAGTCGTTTTATAAACTCATTAATCGAAACAAAATTGTACCAAGTAATGATAAAAATGTTTCTAAAATACTGGTAATAAAAAACATTCACTGTTTTATAAATCTTGTCGGTTTGCTCGAATGTTCCTCATTTGTATAAAACTGTAAAAATAAAAATTAATGAATACCAACAAATTTTTGATTTTAAGTCAATAAATAATGCATCACTAGTTGGTAACATTGTATCCCAGTAATTAGGCTGTTTAAATTCTCCTACCAAACCAATTGTAAACTTTCGCTTTTTAAATTCTTTGTTTTGAATGTAAAAAAAACATAAAAACTGTTTTTAGAAATGTTATATTAGTATCGTCAGATTCACTTAAATAATAAATTTACTAGGTTTTCCAGTCAACCAGGAGCACTGTACAGCTGTTTCATCCTTATTTGGAATCATCAGCAGCGCATACCTTTCAAGTTTTACACACATAAACATGAACCCACGCCCTATCTGGTGTCAGGCCAGCGCCTTAAACCACTGAGCTACGGGTGGATGACCTTCGACATGTAAATTTATTATTTATAGTGAATCTGATCAATTCTAATTGTCCAGTGTCCTCAAATGCTGCTACGTTACTACCGGTTTAGCAAGTGAGAGAACCCTTTCACTAGGACTTTACCATAAAAACTGTTTGCTATTAAATAGCACTTTTATGTGTTTTTGGTAAATAATTTAAGTAATTTGTTGAAAAACTGACTACATTATTTTAAAATAAATAATTATCAGCAATAATAATTATTATTATAATATATAAAAAGAAGGAAACATGACATTTTGTATGTTATTTAATTTTTTTGTTATAGTTAATGCTTAAATTATTAAAAAAACGTTTTTAATAAATTTTTTAAACAATTAGTTTTAATCAACATGTGCATACGCTTTTACAAAAACTTTTCTAATTAATGAAATTAGTAAAATCAATTAGTTCGTATTTGTTTATTTTCAAACCAAAAAAAAATTAAAATAAGTTTTTTTTTGTGTTTAGAGTTATTGATAAATTGTTTCTTTTGACGGACATGAACATTTCAATAATTACACAAAAAAATGCACGACGTTGTAATTAAGGTTTAGAACTTATTTTAAATTTCTAAAAATAATTTTGTTTTTTTTGGTATATAGTAACATTTTCTAATATAATTTCAATCTTGTGTCCTCATTCTATTTATAATTATGTTGTAATTGACATATATATATATGTTCTTAAAAGTAATTTTTGTTACAATTAAAGCAATATTTCTAAATAAATTTTAATGGTTTTGTTTTCCGAGTAGTTATTTTGTAAATAAATGGTTAAAAAAATATTAATAATAATAAATAATAAAAGGTATTTTATTATATATAAAAATTGTTTAAAAATATATGAACAGTATAAAACAGATATATAAACGTAATTGTTAAATGCAAAAAACAATTTTAATAATTAATTTATAATTAATTTTTTGCTTGTCTGGTTATTTTTTAAAGGTTTACCGGTTAAATTATAAAATAAGATTATATTTTAAATAAATGTTAATTTTATTTTTTTAAAGTTTAGTCAATTAAATTGTGTTTCGTCATCAAAAGTAAAGCAAACATACATAATGAAAAGCGTATTATTTTAAATCATAAAATATCATCACACAATTAAAAAATGTCGACTGACATAATTTATACAAAAACAACTGGAAACTACAATATTACCAAACAAAAAAATTAAATAAATAAAAATAAATGCGTTATTGCAAAATAATACACTTTATAAAAATAAAATATAAAATAATTTTAATACTTTCTTACATTTTTGAATGTATTAACATAATAATTTGTCACATCGAATATTATAATTAAAGAACAGTGTAGCATTATTTTTAATTCATTTAAAATTTTACAATATTAAAAATGGATATTATCAACTTAATTTTCTAATTAAGTTTAAATAAAAATAAACATAGTCATTAATTCTAACATTGCTTATTTGCATAATTGATTGTTGTTTGTATTTCTGGAATTAATTAAATTGATTTTTTTAAAATAAATCGATAAAAATTTGTTTAAAGGAGTTTTAATAAACATTTATTTTATAAAGAATTGTGGTCTATAAAAAACTTAAAAGCGCAATCAATAAACAAGTTAATTTGTTCGAATAAATGAAATTTAATGTAAATATTGTAAACAAGGTCAAGGTTATTTTTTGATATTTATAATATTAAAAATAACAACATATTTTCTACCCATCTGTTTGATCTGTTCCTGTTTACGCTTGTATGTATAACGCATTTTGCTTTAATGTTTTAGTTTTTTACAGTCAAAAATATATTATTCAATAAATTTTAAAATGTTCAAAATATCATTTTTCTTTAAAAATAGAAACCTAATGCGAAATTTAAATATCTAGTGAAATGTAAAAATTACTTACTGTCGGAAATAAATTCAAATGTTCCATTGAAGCCAAATAAAGAATTTTGATTTAATTGACTTAATTGCAATTCGGAATAAAAATCGAGCACAATTTCACGATGCAAACTAATAAAACTGATAGAATTTTGTTTTAAATATTTGCCACAAAAGCGTCCCAATACCGCTGATTTATCCAAAACTGCCGAGTATACAGCCGCCGAAAAAGGAGTTGTTATTTGCGGTTCGTTTGAAGAAGCTCTAGTAAGTATGGCTGTCTGTCTGTCAAGATCTAGAGAAGAAGATGCGACGTCGATGTATACATCCAAAAAATCGACTAAACAACTAAAAATGGATAAACTGATAGTTATAATCTATTTTATGTATTGCATCCTGGTTTTAAATACTATAATAAAAGTACAAATCAATGTGTAATACAATTTACATTATATATCCATATAAACTCTTATTTTGGTTATTTTAATTTGTCGAAGTTAAAACAAACACAAAGTTTGAACTTTAATCAAAGTTGGAGTATTATTAAATTTTAAAATAAAACTGCAAACAATAAAAACAAGATAAGAAATACAAGCCTGTTTTAAGCAATTGTAAATTAATATGTTGTATTTGATTTTTGTTTAACATTTTATTATTTTGTGCATTATAAAACTGAAATTCTCATTGTGGTTAAATTGTAAACCGATTTTTTAAAAACTTTTTAATTAAAAACCAGACAACAAAACAATTGAAAACAAAATTTATTCAATTTCGTTTGTTATAACAACAAACAAAGCATTTTAATTTTATTAATAAAGCTTTTAAAAAACATAATAAAATTTATATTATTCTGATATTAATACATTAAATAATCAACGTTACAACAATAACTATTTCCAAGCCAAATGTAAAATTCTCCCTTTGTAAATTAACGTATAATGTTGATTAGATTATATTGAAAATACGAATTAAGTCTATTATGTATTCACAAATGTAGAATGCTGTTGTTTTACGTCATAATATATTGCAAATTAATAATTTTCGCTTATTGTAAATTTGAAATGTTTTATTTAATTAGCAATAATATTTTATTATTCTTTGTTAATTATTATCACATTTGTATATCCAGGTTCTATCTAATTCAATAAACACTAAAGGCACGTTATTAAATACATACATGTCGACTTGATTACCCATTTGTATATAGATTTAGAAGATTACGTAATTTGATAGATCGCCTATTTTATTTAGCGTTTCAGCCCTAGTAAAAACAAATTAACCACAAAATTGGTTTAACTAAATCAATAAACTGAAATCTATTCCTTTATATCGTGAGTGACATAAACGACTAAAAGACGCCATTTAATAAATAAATGGAAAAAACGCAATTTTAATAACGTGATTCATTGTGATTGTCAAAAGTAAGCTCAAATTCTAATATCCAGAATCTCCAATGCCAACAATTAAAAGTACAAATACATTAAAGAATTGTGTTACCCCGCGTGCTTGAGAACAAAAGTAACCAGAAAGAAATATAATATTTAATAACTCAACATCTCAAGCACAAATAGAAGCGTGCAAACGCTAAACAGAATAAATACTCACTCAGGCATTTTACTGGGCAATTCAAAATAGTCAAATTGGATGTGAACTTTTTCGCCTTTGTTGGCAACAAATCGATATACACATCGCGTTCCCGTCTGATAACTTTTAGGCCAATTGGGAGAGTAAAATTTGTTGTGATTTTTGAATTGACTATTTGAGTCTGAACTACGTACTAATATTTCTCCTGTATTTGGTTCGCATGTGTAAGATTCGGTACATACAATGTTCAACGCTAGGCCTAAAATAATTTAATAAGTCTGTTGTATTACAATATTTGTTAATAATTATTCTGCTAATGTTTAAAATAATACATAAAAAAATTATATATTATTATTACATACGAAATATAAAAAAAATATTTAATCAGAATGGTGCTTATCTAACGGATTGCAATGTTTTGCAAAACTTTACTAATTTGTACTCACTTCAATATACACAAGAGAAAAAATTTAAATATTTACTTTAAAAATATGCTTTCTCAAAGTTGATTTTTAATGTATTTTTGCATAAATTGAAATTGCTATAGTTAATAAAATATTAATAATATATTAATCGTTTATGTAATTAGGACTATAAAATATTTAGATATTTATAAAAATGTTGCGTTATAAAATATGGTACAAACCCAAAATTTGTTTAATAATTGATGTTATTAATATATAAATTATGTAGGTATATATATATATATATATATATATATACATAAATTTTTAAAATATTATGTTTAGAAATAAACATTATTAATTAAAAGATAAGCATAGTTTGCAAAAAGGCGTTTTAAACGTAAACAAACATTTGTAAATTGATGTTTTCTGCTTCAAATTAAGACATTTAAAACAGATAATATTAATTACTGATAAGATAGTATTTTGAATTTTAAAGGTGCCGAACCATGTTAGATAACATCCACCAAAATTGTATAGCAAATGTTCTCACGTTTTTACTGGTTAGAGCCAGTTTGTAATATAAAATATTATTATTAGCATTGTTATTAT
The DNA here is from genome assembly GCA_025895645.1 of Cardicola forsteri. Classification (NCBI taxonomy): domain Eukaryota; kingdom Metazoa; phylum Platyhelminthes; class Trematoda; order Strigeidida; family Aporocotylidae; genus Cardicola; species Cardicola forsteri. The sequence continues at coordinate 377,902 of JAKXYG010000241.1, read as the reverse complement.
TAACTCCGCCTAGTTTGGACTAGAAATGATTCAATCTAGCCAGTCCCAAGCCTGGATAAAGGAGGAGGGTTTAAGCGCAAGGTTGGCAACCTGGCCTCTGTAAAAATTTGTACTGCTGCGGAAAAAATAAAAGATGACGCCATTCCGGCAAACAACAACGTTTCTAGATGGCAAAGTTACCAAATGACAAGGTTGAGTAAAAGCCGAAAAAAAGCGCAATTTTCGATTTGCAGAATATTTAATGCCAACGAGACTTTGTTATTGTTGTTGTTGTTTTGCTGTAATTGTTGTCTTATTGCCCCATGCTTATTCTTAAAGCAAAAGGGTTTTGTATAATATTATAATAATATAATTGTTATTATTATTAGTATTATTATTATTATTATTATTATTATTATTATTATTATTATTATTATTATTATTATCATTATGAGAGCTGCTGCAATTACAGCCTTTTCTTTTCAAGCAAATTTTTATTATAACATAAATTTCTATTAATTACAATTAATTAATATTTCCATAATTAAAAATATTTACTTTTGTGGTTCTTTGTATAAATAGTGTTTGGTTGAAAATAGTTATAGTTAAATTTGTATAAACATTACATCAATTACGTAAAATGCTTACTGAACTACAATATTATACAAAATTAGTAGTTTTTTTAAACTCAAATATAAGCGCTTACATAAAGAAACACATGTGCTTTAAGCAACATTAATTTATATTAAAGGAATAAATAAATATACAAAAATTGAACACAAACGTTTTGTATTTTAAAATTAACAGATTGTTTTATTCACTTATTTTATTTAAACTGGTAAGCATATATGTACTGTTATGGTCCAGCGGTACAGCGCTTAACTTGAACCTACGTAGACATGAATTGGACACCCGCTACTAGCACTAAATGCGGGCCCACGTTTGGGTTTGCTAAAATGCCCACTACTGAAAAATGTTTCCTGTAGTATATATATATATATATATATATATATATAACATTTAGTTATTTAATGTATAAATAATAGTAAAAGAATATTAAAATTTTTTATATTGTATAATTATAAGTAATAAAAATTAGAAACTAGGTCTATAACGGATAAACCAACATTAAATGGAATATACCATGTATTGAATATTTTATCTACAAAAACTGCCTAACTTAGTTTTATACATGAGTCTTATTTGTGAATGTGTTATGTAAAGTATAAATTTTAAACTATGCAGTTTAAAATTATTTGTGGTATACATTTTTTAAGTTGGCATTTCTACAATTAAATTGTAATTATTTAAGTAACACTTAATTTACATTTTTCATAAATTATTTTAAGTTGGAGTATAACATAATGTTTTAGACTATTTACTGGTTTATAAAAATGACTCTATAGTCTATGATTAGAAAGAATAGCATAAATTTTAATCTGATTTTAAAGATAACGTACATTTGTGTTACATGAAACGTTATTTAGCAAACTTTTTACTTCAAAACGGTTACACTAGTAGACAAACAAACATTTAATGCAGTCGTTTCTTTTCAATATCGTAAACAATTAGGTGAATGGCTTCATAAGTAAAATTATTTAAAATAATTGTGTTGTACATAATTACACATTAGGTTATATATATATATATATATATATATATATATGTTTTTTTCCTATAAAGATTTAAATAATTTTGTGAAATATCGATTAAGTTTTAATCTGTTTTAACCGAAATAAAACACTTGCAATTGAATAAGATATGTAAGAAGCACATTTCGTAAATGTTAATTAATTAACCCGCTCTATTTTTTATTATTTTGCTTTTATTGTGTAATTTTTTTATATTAAAACGTTTTTATTATTTTCAATTTTTAAACAGTTTGGTTTGGTTTATATTTTATGTAGCATACAATTAATGTTTTTTGTCTTATTTTTTAAATTAATCAATAATATATAAATAAGTGAACAACAATAATAATAGTAATAATAATAACAATGTAAATATACATAAATATCAAGATTATACAAAAATACTAATTGTTGTGTTTATAATATTTATTTTAAAATGCAAACTTTAATATGGTACTTTTAAATCTTATAAATCAGTTAAGTTTGTTTATTATTTTTACTAATAAATATTTTTTAACGACACCGAATTTTTGTTAAAATTAATTTTTTAATAATGAAAAAATAAATTGCTATAATATGGTAAAATTCAATATCTCATTTATACTTTATAATTAAATTATTTATACAAAATGAAATCAAATTTTAAAATTAAAATTATTTTTTATGCCAATTGGTTTCTAACAATTATATTAGTGTTAATTTTTATTCACAAATTTTTCAAGGTAAATGTATTAATTTGGTTTTTTATTTTTATTAATATTCTATTTGTCTCGATATTGTGTTTAAACTATTTGCACACCAAACGTATGTTTTAGAAAATGGAGATCTGGTAATGTCTGAATTTACTACTTTTAGTGCGTTAGCACAAACGCAGAAAAAATATTAAAATATTTTATCTAATACAAAACAAGCTGGATAAACGAAAAATGTATAAACTTATTTAAAGTTTTATATTTATTTGTTTCTATTTATGCATATAGCATTTTTAATACTATGCTGTGTTACATATTTGTGGAATGTAAAACTATGTTAAAAATATATTTAAAAAAACTATTTTTATTGTTAATTTTAAATATAATATTTAGTTTTTGTTTATAACCAAATTTAATTTTGGAAAAAATTAGTTTGTCAAATATTGAGTGTCACAATTAGAATTATGACATTAGTATCATACTTTGGCATTTTTTAAAATATATAAAAAACATTTAATGGCAGTATTTCGGTTTGATATGCGTCTAAAATATTTAAAAAAATTTTTCTTTTATTTGTTTTAAAATGCAAGTTTTGCTAACCAACCTAATATTGATTATTTAACAGAGCAAATGTTTTTATTTTTACTTCTTTCGTAAATGTGGAAAACATTTATGAGTAAAAAGGCATTTTTTTATTTTCAATATAATACTTATAATAGTGTGCATAATGAGCGCTTTTATGCATCTTTTTCTACTTGTGCATCTAAAATAATATTAGCGTTTTGAATAAACAGATATAATATTTATTAAGTAATTGCTAAATTTAATTATTAAAATATTGGATATTTTAGCTATAATATTTCACAAAAAAATGTTAACTTTCATATAATATTGTTGAGAAATTGAAAACATGAAATTAAATTTGTTAATTCAATAAATATAATTCATTAAACAGTACATGATTAATAATAATGATTTATTATTGGTATATTTTAAAGCCCTTTTGTTTTGTAAAGTATAAAAAAACAAGATTGTTCCATATAATTGTATATTAAATTTTTGGCTTTAAATATTGTGCATATTAAACATCAAAATTTTATGTGGATTTTGCCAAACCCCGTTTTTATAGTTATGCTGTTTTACTTTTAATTGCCTTGGTTTAATAAAATGATATCCTTTTGTTGTTTCTTTGGAACTAGTTTTTTGAAAAATCAGGTTGCTAATTTTAGGCTCATACACTTTTCTTTTGGTAACCAGACTTGGAACTAATTACGGTGGAATTATTAAACATTACTAGTTAACTAATTGCTTTTTATTTACGTTTGGAAAAAATGGAACAACAGGATAATACAGTAAAGTGTGGGTGTTAAAAATTTTACATATTCAGGATTGAACTATCTTTTGGCTTTCTCACCCAATCCTGTTAATAGAATCGGGACGCCTTTATTTTTTAAGTAGTGTAATTAAGCGATGCATTTTGCTTTTCTTATTTTGTAAAAAAAGGTATTGCTGACCTCGAGCTGTAACAATTCATTTTTCTCAACTAGAAATGAGATTAGCTACGTTGAAGTTTAAATATTATATATATATATAAGTTTTATTTATTTATTTTTACTACTTTAAATGTTTTACGGGAAATATTTCAGCAGTGAACATTTTAGCAAAACCAAACGTTGACCCGCATTTAGTGCCAGTGGTGGGATTCAAACCTATATGCATCAGGTACAAGTTTAGCGAAGCAATTCTAGGCCATTCAGCACGAATATATACATAAATATTATTAGAAATAGTAAAATAAAAGTTCAAAACTTTTAGTAAATAAATATTAATTTAAAATAACAAAGATGTTTTTAAATACGAAAATATTATAAAAATTAATCTATATATTCATTTCATTTTGGTTGGTGACGTCGTCACCTCTTCATTATTTCCCATATTTATACGACAAGTAGAACGATCGATTTCGATGGCTTGACAAGCGTAGACAAAGGTGGAAGAATAACAAAGTTTGTTGGCTGGTAGACGGCATCCTTGTGACGTCGCCATTGTTCGCAAAGATTAACGAGGCCGCCTGATTTTTTGTCAGGGTTATCTCCCTTAGCCCAATGGCTACATATGGTATACGTATGCCTTTAGATACCTTTTAAGTATCCTGGGTGTATGTTCGCACCCACCCGCCGTAGCGGAAGCCCAGTTATACCGCTGTGCACCGACCCTGCTTGTTATGCCCAGATGCCTAGAGACGCACCTAGTCCAGGATGCACCACGTGGAGGATTAACAGTCAGGAATATCACCATCATTGGAAATTGAGACTTTATAAGTATTACTGAAATCCTTTGTGGATCATTAGCAAAAAATCTTAAACATATATTTTCGACTTAATTACTGTAGCGTAAATATATAAACAACATTAACTGATTTATTTGTAATAACTATATAATGATAAATTTAACATAATTTGTAATAGAAAAGTTATTTTAATTAGTTTTAATAAGTTTAATAAAACTGTATGATTACGTAATCTATAACAGGACATCTGCTGCCTTTTTACATAAAAATGTAGCAACTAAATTATTTTTTTAAAATTCAGTAATATATAAAACATTTGTATTTACTGGTAGGGTAATCTAAATGAAAATAAAATTTGTGACATCACGACTCCAATGTTAACCTATTATAATATTTAAATATATTTAGTACTTGTTACTTATCTTAGACATATCTAACACTTATTAATAAGTACCTAGATAATACTTTACTAATATATATACAGTAGGCAACGTATTTCATTCCATTTAATTTTTTTAAATATTTTTGTATATAAAATAAATTATTGTATATTTTTAAAATAACAAATTTTTTTACACATAAATATATTATTGATGCGTTACATTTTTTAATAAATATATAACCTTGATATATACACCGGTAATCCAATTCCCAAACTTTAACATTTTCTAGTTAAATTTTATTAAATATAAAAATATGTAATTTATTTACAAAAATAATTATTAAAAAATATATTTTAATTTTATATTTTTTTATTTAAAAAAATAGTTATTTCTAAAATAAAATAACTGCTCATACATATATTTACAAAATTGCACTCTATTTCTAAATAGTCAATAAACAATTTATTTTAAAAGTATTTTAATATAAAAAATTTTAAAACAATTTTTTTTCCAAAAAAATTATTAAATTATTTTTAATAATTTAAACACAAGGTCGATTTTTATTTTCCGTTTCAAAATTTGGAATTTCGATAAAAATGCTTCTTATTTCCGCTCATTTAATACTTATGGTTAAAACAGCTCAGCGTTGTTATTTGTCTACCCATGATTATAAATTAGTTCAAAGTTTTTATAAAAGGGGCATAAAAGTTAAAACAATTGCCGAATGCATGAAAATAAATGTTTCAACTATGTACAACATTTTGAACAATAGAACAAGCCCCAGATTACCCACAGTGGTAGAAAATGTTCAACAAGCAAACAAGATGATCAGTTTATAATTATGCAGCTTAAAAACAGAACAATGAATGTAAAACAAATGAAAAATCAATTCTTAGAAGATTTTCCTTATTCAATTGTAAAAAGGATTATGAAATCTAAAGGCTTCATTTTTAAAGCTGCTGTTACGTTACCTCGACTTAGTTATGCCCATAGATCACAACGAATAGAGTTTTCCAAAAAGTACAAACATTATTCATCGTCATTTTGGAGATCAATATACTTCACAGATAAGTGCGCAATATCCTACGAACCAAGGACTGAACATTCAAAGATTATTTATAGTCCTAATTTCCCACTCAACTACACTTGTAGTGCTATAAAAGTTGCACATCCTTCATGTGTCAAAGAATATTTTTTAATTAACTACAATCAGTCTCCAAAATGGAAATTTAAACAGCGCAGAATTTGCACAAATATTCAGAGAATTGTTTCATAATGAGCTGTTCAGAAATGCTACAGGACACTTAACAATTATTCAAGAAAATACTCTTGTGCACACTTGAAAAGTGGTAATGTGTTTTTTAACATAACTTACAATTTACTATACGTTTTCCTTATTTAGACGACAAAAGCTTTGAAAAGCAAAAAGTTTACTTTTATTCAACTTCCTCCATACAGTCCAAACCTCAATGTAATTAAAAACGTTTTTAGTATTTTAAAACGTGAGGTGAACCGCACGGTAACTGACGTATAATTGTAAGCGAAAATGAATCATGTTATAAAAAATTGCATTTTGAATGACTATATTGGTGCATTGATAGATTCCTACTCAAAGCGACTAGCAGAGGTTGAACAAAAGCGTAGATATCACTTAAATTACTAACATTATTAAGTTTGTTCCCTTAATTTAGTATATTTATGTATTTTAGTAGATAAAACTATTTTTTTAAACCAATTATCTGTGTTTGTTTTTAAGTTTTCATAATGGTGGTAATGTGCTTTATTGCTAAAACGAATGTTATTGTGTATTATATTCGAATTTTTTATGAATAGTATTGAATGTATTTATATTAGTAAGTACATTCTGGCATGTTTTATTAACAAGCAAGTTATATAAGTCTAAGATAAGTAATAAGTAAGCATAAATTTACTATCATGGTAGGTCAACATTGGATTCACTTCTGTCACTATCTGTATATATATATATATATATATATATATATATATATATAATATTAATCACGAAAAAATTCTTAATATAATACACAATAACCTTTGTTTAAGCAATAAAGCACAATACCATCATTATGAAAACTTAAAAACAAACACAGATAATTAGTTTAAAAAATAGTTTTATAGACTAAAATACATGAATATACAAAATAAATGTTGCAAACTTAATAATGTCAGTAATTTAAATGATATTTACGCTTTTGTTCAACTTCTGTCAACCGTTTTGTGTAGGAATCTATCAACGTACCAATATAGTCCTTCAAAATACAATTTATTACAACATGATTAATTTTTTCCTCCAAGTGGTTCACCTCACATTTAAAAATACTAAAAACGTTTTCAATTACATTGAGGTCTGGACTGTATGGAGGAAGTTGAATAAAACTAAGCTATTTGCTCTTCACAGCTTTTGTGGTCTAAATAAGTAAAATGTATAGTAAATTGTAAGTTATATTAAAGTACACATTACCACTTTTGAAGTATGCACATATATTGTCCTGAATAAGTATCCTGTAGCATTTCTGAACAGCTCGCCATAAAACAATTCACTGATTATTTGTACAAATTCAGCGCTGTTACTTGTCAGCACTTACGCATTTATTTTGGAGAATGATTGTACTTAATTATAAATATTTTGCAGTAATGAAAAAGATGTGCAACTTTTATTGTAGCACAGCGGTTGAGTAAAAATTTGAATTACAAATTAACTTTGAATGTCTAGTCTATGGCTCATAGAAATTTGCACACTTGTTTGTAAAGATCGATCTACATAAAAAGACAACGGATAATGTTTTTAGCTTCTTGGCAAACTTCTACCTTTTGTACACTATAGACACGACTGAGTGGAGGTGTTTTAACTTAAAAAAAAAATGAAATCTTCAGATTTTATTATTATTCTTACAATTGAATATAAAAAGTTTTCTAATTGATTTATATTATTCGTTCTACATTAATTGTTCGGGTATTTTTGCCGCATAATTATAAACTGATTAGTCGTGTTTGCTTGCTGAACGTTTTCTTCCAACTGTGGCTGATAGCATTTTTTTATTGTTCAAAATGTTGTGGCTGAAACATCTACCATGCATTTGGCACATTTTAACTTTATGCAACTTTCATAAAAAAACTTTGAACTAATTGATAATCTTGGAAAGACAAATAACGACGCTGAGCTGTTTTAACCATTAATGTTAAGTAAGCGGAATTAAGAAATCTTTCTATCAAAATTACAAATTTTGAAACGGAAAACAAAAATCGACTTTGTGCTTAAATTATTAAAAATAATGTATTGATTTTTTGAAAAAATTTTTGTTTTAAAATTGTTTATATTTAAAAATAAATAAATAATTAATTATTTAAAAATACAGTGTAAATTTGTATGTATATGTGTGAGCAGTTATTTTATTTTAAAAATTATTAGTTTTGAAAATAGAAATTATATAAAATTAAAATATTTTTTAATACTTGTTTTTGTCAATAAATTACGTATTTTAATATCCAATAAATTTTAACTAGAAAAAGCTAATGTTTAGGCATCACATTACTAGCGTATGTATCAAGGTCATACATTTAAAAAAAATGTAGCACATAAATCAAATCGCTATAATTTGTTAAAAAAATTATTATTTTAAAAATACACAATTTATTTTAATAGCAAACATATTTAAAAAAAATTAATTAGAATGTCATATATTGCCTACTGTACACTTTATACAGTAAGTCTACTTTTAAAACTATTAAAGCTATTTAAAATATAAATTGTAAATTAAAGTCTTTTTTCATTTAAAAATAAAAATATAGTATATTTAAATCTAATCTAAAATAATTGTTATACTTGTTATTTAAGAAACACATTGGCAACAAAATTATAGATATATTTTTAAATGCTAAATATTAAAACCATACAACATTAGAATAAATTTCTACACCAACTGTATTATTATCTTTATCAAAGCAGTCAATGTTTTTATTATTTTTGCTTTAAAGATTAGCATTAAAATACAAAAGAAAAACGTTTTTCTTAATGTTTTTGATACTTGTTAGTAAATGCATTATTACAAATATTTTTATGCTTTGTTTAAAACAATTAAAGTATAATTTTAAATTATGTATAGCGTATATTTTGCAATGTTTTAATTACGATATAATAATGTTTAATAACTAAATTTTAAATAATTTTTTTATTTATAGAAACTAATGGTTTAAAATTAATTAATTAATTAATCTTAGTTACTTTAGCTTACATGTTTTAAAATAATATTTAAGATTATAACGTATATATTATTAATTTAAATTTATTAAAATTATTTGTAAAAATAAATGTATTAATAATAAATAGATTTTTATTATTTATAAACATCCTTTTCAAAGGATGCTTTACATAATTAACTGTTTTCTTAAACATTAGCCAAGCAAATATAAGAATTAAATATTAGTTGTTTATATATATATATATATATATATATATATATATTTATATATATATATATATATATATATATATATATATATATATATATATATATATATATATATATATATAATGCATCAAATGATTTTTTAATTTGAATTTATTAGCTTAAATATATTTTCTGAAAAAATAAATTAATTTTATACTTAAATTTATTTATTCTTCAAATTTTTAATTAAAAAAAAACAAAGCTAACAAGTTTCAGTTATCGGAAGTTGGAAAATATATGTTTAAATAGAATTTATACAAAATTATCATGCTTTTCTAAAATATAAAAAAAATTTTTATGTTATTAAATTTTTAAAAATTAAACATTACAAAATAATTATATTTTTATATTTAAACAAGTTTTAAAATAATTTTTCGTAATATTTTATTTTTGTTAAAATCTGCTTGCTAAACCAACATTAAACATATAGATTTAGCAGAAAACAATAAGAAAAGAATTATACACGTTTTATTATTTAATTGAACTCAAACTTAAAAACATACTTTCCAAGCGACTTTTGCACTAAAACGCTAAAAATGTTTAATAAATAAAGTAAATTAGTTTAAATATTTATTTTTATTTACTGTATTTTTAATAACATATTGTTAACTATTACTTTAAGTGCACGTAATTAATCTCTGCTATTATTATTATTATTATTATTATTATTAAGAAAATTAATACAATTATTATTATTGGTTAAAATTAAACTGAACAAATTATATAAAATTTAGAATACATTTTTAATACATATATAGTTTTTATTTACGGTATTAACTGCTTAAATAAACTTTTTTTTTTAAATATAAAATCTAATAAATAAAGTAAATATTTTTAAATGCTTTCACATTTTCAAATTTATATTTTTATGTACAATTCGGAAATAAAAGATGTTTTATAAAATCTTTTTTTTATAACAATACTAATATTGATGTCAATGTTAAAAAACCTTTTAAAAAACTAATATTGTTGAATACATTATGAATATTATATATATATATATATATATATATATATATATATATATATATATGATACGAAACCAATCATATAATATAATACAACTAAACTACATTTAATTATTGCAGTTATATAAGTTTGTATAAAAATTTAATTCGTTTACGGAAATTAATATTTAGTCAACTGTCATTAATTTTTGTATACTTTTGCATTTTGTAAATATTATTAATAAAAAGTTTTCGAAATTAGTTAAAATATTAATGAAAGTAAATATACTGTATATAAACAGTTAATTCTTAATATAGTATTTTAGTATTTGCTTTTAAAAAGTGAAGTCTATAAACTGAAATTATTAAAAGTAATTATGCATTTGGGTTTATTACTTTTATATCTGAGCAGTTTTCGGTTAAAATCCAAATACACTAAAGTGTAGTTACTATATTTAATATTGTTGTTTTATGCCAATAATGTTTTAAAAGCAAAAATTGGGTTACTAACGTTTTTTTTTGTGTTAAAAAACACACGTGAAATTAATGGAAAATAAACAGAAGAAAACAAAATTGTTAATAAATAATAATATTATTTACATATATTATATTGTTATATATATATATATATATATATAATTTAACATTTAGTAACAAAAAAACGATTTGTTAGATTTAAATTTTGTTTACGTTTTTAAAATGCTCTCCATTTCAATAATATCAAAACATTTTTGCTATAATTTAAAAAAAAATATTTAAAATGTAAATTAGTGTTTTTTAAATAGATAATGCTACACTTTATCGTAACAGTATTAAAACACAATAATAGAAAAAATGTCTAAACAAATTAGCATGATTCATTATATTTCCTACCAGTCCATGTTTGAACAGTAACAAAATAACTTATAATCAATAATTTAATTTTGTCAGATATAACAAGTGAATTTTGTTATTAAAATAAAAGAAAGATGATTGACATGAATATAATGAACACAATTTAATAAGAACAGTTGATTCAAAATATTATTAATAATTTAGTATAATTGATAGAAAATGTACAATAATGAATTTATTATTATTATTATTATTATTATTATTTAGCTTTAATATCTCACTAGAGATACATTCAGCATAAAATACATTTACCATCAATATATAAAAAAAGTAGTAGTATAAATAATGGGGATCAAAATGAAATAGAATGTCAGTATATGTTAATGAATATAAATATAGTCTATATAGTATGCATGTGATTTAAAAAATATTCAAAATTGCTGTACATGGAATGAGTCATTATAAGGCACATTTAAAAAAAATTATAAGTAAGTAATTAATAAATGTTTTATTGTGTAATACAAATTTTAATAAAAACGTTTTTTTAAAAACGCATATTAACAATAATATAAATGTATTTTATATTTAGTTTATTAGTTATTTGCAATTATAACTAGTACTTTAAAAATTTATTAAAATTTTTACATAAAATATAACTCAGTGGTTTATATGCTCTTAGAATATAACCTACGTATTGATTTTAGCTTAAGTTTAGATAACTATAACTCTTAAAAAATAAAATATATTTTAACCACTATTATTATTATTATTAACAATAATAACAATAAGCTATTTTTAATTATTTATAATTTTTATCAACTAAATCTACTTATATAAATAGATTTAAAATATTAATTTAACAAACGTTTTTTTAGATTTATTATACAATAAAAAACAAATATATAATTAAATTGTCAACTATTGTAGAATATGTTTTAAGTCTATAATTATTTATTACACTTTTTAGATAGTAAACTTTAATAACTTTAATAATTATTATATTAAATTACATTAACTTTTAATTTTTATCTTTATTTTATTATTGTGTATTTTTATAAATTTTTAACAATCAAAATTTAATTAATTTTTCATAAAATTATAGAAAATCAATGAAACATTATAACGTTTTTTAACTACTTTAGATGCTTAACTTATATTTTTATGTAAACTTCAAAAATATAATACAGTTAGTTATAACAAATTTATTTACTAACAATAAATAATAATTTTATATTAAGTTCAATTTTGGTTTAAACATGCGCAAACACTGTTATTTCAAAATGTTTATTTTAAAACAGACAAAAACTGTTTTAAATTAATAATAAAAAATGTAATTTAAACAACATTTTATACGGTGATGTAATTATTGTATTTAAACTAACTGAAGTGACTTTATTCGCACTATAAATTTTGTTAATTTTCTAGAAATGCTAATTATTTTTAATAGACATATATAAATATTTATTATTTATTTTTATTTAAATTAGAAAAACATGTTATATATTTGTATACTAGTTGTATAAATTTGGTGTTTATAAATAACTCCTTTAAAGGATTAATTAATTATATTATTATAATAGCAATAAATTATCTACAATAAACTGTTTAAATTTATAGTTATTGGAATCTAAGTAATATGTGTTAACCAATATATGCATAAAACAAAAGAAACAAACTTTTATCATTATTATTATTACTAATAATGTTTTAAGAAATTTTTTTTAAACACTTTTTACCAAAAAACAAAATTGTTAAACAATTTTTATACATTTTTATAAAAAAAAAACGTTATTACTATTTGCTTTAATTTGCCAAGTTTGAAAACATTAAACTTGTACATATATAAAGCAGGTTTATAACTACAAAAATGTATAAAGAACTAATAGAAACATAACTTGAAATGATATTTACCGCTGTAAAAAGGATTACTGGGGTTTATAAAAATTCAGAAAAGGTGTAATTGTTGCCCAAACATGTTTTAAACGAAAAATTAATTTAAATTACATCAATATTAATTGATTATTAATATGATTAATAAACATTAATTTCTGTACTTACCGATAGTGTAAATCAAAGTATGTATAGTCCAAATGTTCATTTTTCTTTTCACTTTTAAAAAATTAAGCAATTAAGATTTGCGTTACTAAAATATGAGTATTTGTTATACAAATTTATGCACTTTGCAGCAGAAAAAGATATATGAATTCTTTGCATATTTATTTTTATAATTTTAAAAAAATTACAAAATTTTCCTATTAATCATCTAATGCATTATGATTTTTAAATTAATTTATAAAAACTATTTAGTATGTTAACTGATTTGTAACTATGATTTATTCATTTATATTTACAGTAAAATTTCTTCTTTTGGTCTGTTAACCCAATAATAGTGAATAAAAATAAAATTTATGGATAATTGGCAAAATTAGAAGGCCAATCAAAGTTAATAATTAGATTTTAGTGTATTGATTTTTTCAAGTTCTAGTTATGATTGGATATTTTTTTTGTAACGTGATTGGATAATGTTAAATTTTAAATGACTTGAAATTTACATTAAATTAAAAATAAAAAATAATCGTTTAAAAAATGAATATATACAAACATAATATTCCAAAAAACGTTGCATTTATTTATAAGGGTAAATTAATAATTTTTATTTAAATTTTAAAATGATAGTAACTAGTTATAAATATGTTTAAATAAATATAATAATGCCTATTTTTAAATGTACAATATGAAAAATAATACATTTTGCCGGGGTGGTCTAGCGGTATAGCGCTCGAATTTGGACCTCGGTGGCCATCGGGGTTCGAATCCCACCAGCGGCACTAAAATGCGGGTCCACGTTCGGCTTCGCTAAAATGCCCACTGCTGAAAAATGTTTCTAGTAAAACATTCAAGTAGCAAACATAAAATTAAAATAAATAAATAAATAAAAATGTAACATAATGATCAAATGTATTACAACAAAATAAACTTGAAAATTAAATATATATATAATATCTTAGTTTAATGTATTATATAAGTATTAAAACAGTTAGCTTATTTTCTGTTCCAACCTATTAAAATAGAAAATTAAAAAAACTTTTATCTTGTTAAATCACAAGTAGTAGTGGGTCTAAAGTCTGGTTAAAAAGGAAAAGGATTGAAACACTAAATTAATTTTTTGATCTCTGTAACATTAAAATGTGGCAAAGGCGTATAAACAGCATAATTCCGATAACGGAGTTTGGCGAAATTCGTATAGAATTTTCGACATGTACAATTTTCACAGTCAAGCATTTCAATGTATAATTATATGGAAAAATCTTGTTGCATCATAGTCTTCAAAACAATAGGGTTTTGAAATAAATGAAGACATAAATTGTTTATTACATGTATCTTATAGGCATAAACGTTTTTGTAAAATAACATTCACATTAAGGTTAAAACGAAAATTAAAAAATTGAAAAAATAAAAAGTTTTTGAACATTTGTTGACTTTTAGTTTTTTGTATTCATTATGTCAACTACGTCATGTTTTAAAATATAAAACATTAAATTTGTTTTGTTAATCTGTGTCTTTGCTTACACTAATTTATGTATAGTGTGCAAAATATTTAAAAGCCGTGTTGTATTAACTTTATCCTGAATGACAGATGTACATATTTGTTTTTAACTGACATATGAATAGTCAATAATTTTAACACGGATTAATTTGAGGTCTTGTTTAAACGATAACATTTAATTTAATAATAATAATAATAATAATAGTAATAATAATAATAAACTTTAATTGTATAAACAGTCACAATTATTATAAATAAATAAGAATGAACAACATGACTTAATTGTTAACATCTATAATTAACAGACGTTTAACTTAACAAAATTTTATTTAAAAAGTATAATTCTTTATTAAGATTATTTTAGCTAAGAAATTTACAATCCTTTCAACTATACAGGAAAAAATATTTTAACCTAATATTTATATATATATATATATATATATGATATAAATTGTTTGATTATGTCGTTTAATTTATTAAATTGAAAAATAAGTTTATTGGTTAAATATTTTATAGAAAACACGTGTCAGCATATTGACATTTAACATAGCCAAACCAAAGCTTATATTTAATGCCAATAGTAAAATTCATACCTATGCCCAATTATTTACAAGTCTAGCGCTCTACCCACCGTACCACTATTACTCAAACAACTGTTTTGAAAATAATTAAAACCTAGTGCTGGGGTGACAGAGTTTGTATAGTAAAATACTTTAAAATCATGTTATTAAACCACAGCAAAAAGAAAAAAAAACAGTATAAATCTGATGATAGGGTTTATCGAAATCTAAATAAAATTTCAAATTTTTAAAGCCGACAATTTAATATACAATCATATAAATGTTGCCACATGATTTTCAAAGCAAAAGGGTTTAAAAGAAAGAAAATAGAATGCACACTAATTATCTATCATTATTCATATATGTTGTATTTAACAAGATTTTTAAACAATTTAGAAAATACCAAATATTTCAAATATTAATTAATGTTTGTCCTATATTTAGTGTATTGTGACTGCCTTGCTTTGCAACATTTTCGATAATTTTGCTCTTTTACTGCAAATTTAACAAGCAGTTCGTCTTATT
Source organism: Cardicola forsteri (assembly GCA_025895645.1). NCBI lineage: Eukaryota > Metazoa > Platyhelminthes > Trematoda > Strigeidida > Aporocotylidae > Cardicola > Cardicola forsteri. The sequence continues at coordinate 362,045 of JAKXYG010000241.1, read as the reverse complement.
ACAACAATAAATAATAATTATTGAATTACAAAAGGTTAGAATTTTAACTTTGTTTTTAAAATACATTATTTTATATTTTTTAGGTAAAAATAGTTTCACACATTATAAAAATAAATATGTGTACAAACATTTTGTTTAATTTCTATAAAAAATACTGGTTTCATACATTAAATTATTTAAAATTTTTAAATTTATTTATAAAATTAATTAATTTTTAGAAATTCATTATTTAATTCCAATTAAAAAATGGTTTATTTCAAAATAAGTATTTACATAAACACAAATAATTCCACATACATTTAATACGCTTTAATTAATCCATCTAAAAAATAATATGATGCAATTTTTTTAAGATAAACCTGTTTAAAAATTGTACAAAAACACAAGCTTAATTTTAATTATTTTTGTAAATGCTTTAAATAATGTTTGTTTATACTTATAATCAGGCGATCTGTGCTGATTTCTCAGAAAGCCCAGAGCTGCTATTTGATCCCTGGTCGATAAAAAGAAGTACAATATTTTTTACAAAAATTGTATATTATTTATACAATCGTAGAAATATAAAAATAAAATAAATGTGTCTAGGGCATCATACAATTTCAAAAATGAAACACTTTTACAATTATCTACAATCAAGAAGTATTTTTTTATTGCTGTGACATAAAAAATAAAATAATAAATTTTAAAAAAGTAAATAAAAACATTTAAAAACTTTTTAATATTATATATGACACAAAAGTCACCATCTGTTTTAACAACTAATTGGAATGTTGAGAAATAGGTTTTAATTCAAGAAAAAGCTTTACAAATAACTACGTGTCTCTACAAAATTCAAAGCGATAAGATGCTTCGCGAAACACTCTTTTCAGCATTTGTGGTGTTATCTGTTAAACTGCATCAGTAATAGGATTTCCGACTTTAGCATCATCTTTAACTAATTAACTTTACGAATCGATAACTGAGGTTTCTATCCAAAGGCATGTCTAACTGAAGTATTTTTTTTCTCGCACGTCTACTTCTACTATCATTGTGCACAGATCTAGTCCTCTCGAATTTAATTAACAATTCACAAATATCTTTGTTTGTCGGTTCTTTTTTATGAAAATTGTTTTCAAAATTAATTTCTAATTTGTTCGTATTTAGTTTCTTCTATTTTCAGTGTTACTACGATTACTCGTTATTCGGTTTATTTTTCTCAAATGTGTCTAATAAATAAAACATAAATAATAGGTCATTTAACAGTGGTGTAAATCAATGTGCCAGTGCCGGTGTCAAACAAAACATACTTAGTGTGTCAACAGCCATATCACAAAACTTAATACTAAATAAATAAAATATCTAAAACTTTTTTAAAAAATACATAGAGATTTTGGGTTACCCGGTATATGTATTTGATTATCATATTTCTAAAATGTTATAATAATAATAATAATAATAATAATAATAATAATAATAATAATAATAATAATAATAATAATAATAATAATAATAATAATAATAATAATAATAATAATAATAATAATAATAATAATAATAATAATAATAATAATAATAATAATAAAATACTAATAATAATAATAAAAATAATAATAATAATAATAATAATAATAATAATAATAATGATAACAATAACAGTAATAATAATAATAATAATAATAATAATAATAATAATAATAATAATAATAATAACAATAACAGTAATATTAATAATAATAATAAAAATAATAATAATAATTATGATAACAATAACAGTAATATTATTAATAATAATAACATTAATAATAATAATAATAATAATAATAATAATAATAATAATAACAGTAATATTAATAATAATAATAATAACAATAATATTAATAATAGTAATAATAACAATAATAGTAATATTAATAATAATAATAATAATAACAATAACAGTAATATTAATAATAATAATAATAACAATAATATTAATAATAATAATAATAATAAGAATAACAGTAATATTAATAATAAAAATAATAATACTACTACTAATAATAATAATAACAGTAATATTAATAATAATTATTATTAATAATAATAATAATAATATTATTATTATTATTATTATTATTATTATTATTATTATTATTATTATTATCACCACTTATAAACTCAATAAATTATGTTTTGTAAAAATTAAATTATTTTCAACTTGTTTTGTTTTAGAAAATAAATAAAACGTTAAGATAACTAAAAATAATATTTAATTTTTGTACCATTAGTTATAGAATGATTAATTTTGCAATTATTAAATAGCAACCCATTTTTATTATACTTGTTTAATTATTTATCATTCAGATTAAAAGTTTATAAAAACCAAATCTTTGTGCTACTACATAAGAAGAGTACACTCACTAAATGTTAATACCTGCATTACTAAATTATTGGTTACTTCTTGTTTTTATCCTTTAATATTATATGCTCACCTGTAATTTTTCCTGGTTTATTAAAACAAGATTATATTGTTTTAAAAAGATGTATATCTATGGTGTTAAAATCATATTAAATAATATTGTTAATCAACATTTAAAATCCTGTATACAATTAGCATTGAGGTTTAAAGGTAATAATACCCACTCACTACATACAGCTTTGGATAAATCTAGAGTTTCCGAAAAAACGAAGAGAACTTACCTGCACATGAAAGCCAAAATTAATCAATAGAAATACTCATGTCTGCCATACTTATCCAGAGTAGTAACCAATGAAGAATCAAACAAAATTGAACTTCTAACAAAACTATCAAAGTAGGAATCATTTCACCCATGCATTTATTTAAACTAATTGGACATCCTACAGCCTTATTCGAAGTGTAGTAATTAAAAAAAATTTTGAACCACATGGTTACTCTGTTGACTATATTCATATTCATTATTATATGACATTCTACATTTCATTTTGTTCCCATAATTTGTACTACTACTTTTTTGTAACTTTGTTATTATACTTATTTATTTATTTGTTTTTATTGATGGTGAAAATGCATTTTTGCGTTGAATGTACCTTCAGTGAGATATAAAAGATTAATGTAATAATAATAATAATAATAATAATAATAATAATAATAATAATAATAATAATAATAGTAATAATAATAATTGCGAATTATTTTGTGATGTTTCAATGCTTTATAATATTAATTAAACAAGTATTTATTGGATTAAAAATTAGTTAATTTTCATTTTCTAAAACAAACCTACAATAGTTTAAAAACGTTTTAAAAATGGTTTTAATGCTAAAAAGTTGTTTTAGAAATGCTTTTTATAATGCAAAATTGTATTTTTAATTCGATTTTAATGTCTAAAAACCAACTTAATTTTCAAATGTGTTTATGTACTTTTTATAGTATCTTTATTTAATTTTTATTATTATATAAGCACTAAATATTAATTTACACACTTAACTACTTCTAAATATATTTTTTTAATTAAAAAAGCCTATTTAATTTGTAGGAGCTAAAATTAATTTTATTATTTAAATCACAGCATGACAGTGTCTATACTTTTTAGTATAGTGCACATAACGAAATACTTATCCTATTTCTGAATGTCTAACATGCACTTTACACCATTAAGTTAATTTTTAGTGTTCACATGTTTGGTCTAAACTATAATTTATAAATCTATAAAACATTTATAAATCACGTGACTGTTCAATTTGATCGACAACACCAAAAACAGTCACTAAAATTGAAGTATACATTTATGTGTGTGTGTGTGTGTGTGTGTGTGTATGTGTTTGGACTATAAATAAAAGGTTAACGGCCTGGTCTCAGCTGTAAGCCCATGGAACTGATTAACAATGACCAAAGACATCTAGTAGAAACAAATGAAAAAACTGTATGTAACATTTTTTTATCATTTTATCATACAACGGAAAAACCATGTATATATATATATATATATATCGATTAATATATATATTTTTTAAAATGTTTAAAATGCACATCAGTGTATAACCATAACACTTCACAATAAATATTAATAAATAATTAGTCGAATTGTGTTTGATTAATTGATAGTACATCGTAAAACTATTAATAGCTTATAAAAAGTAATTAATTAGAGAATGCAATTATGCAATTGTAACTTTAACATTGTGCGGTAGTTATTTGCTTGTGGTAAAGATAATGTAATAATGTTTGTTTGATTATACGGACTAATTTGGTAAATTAATGTTGATTAGAATCTAACATTTAAAAATGAAATATTTTTATAAATATTTGAATAAAATGGTACAGCCTAATTTCTAAATATGTTTTGAAATACGTTGTTAATATAACTTTATTTAAAATAAAATTTTTGATTGTGTAAATGTTTTCAATTAAGCAACACTTTGGTTTCGTATTTTTGTCAAATCATATAAACTATAAAATTTGATCATAAATTTAATATGATAGAGAAATTATTTTATTATATTTTATTTTTAACGATCTCATCCGTAATATTCTTTTTGTTTTTTGATAAATAATTAAGTGTACTCACTCAAAAAGCAAGTTTAAATACTAATTCAAATAAGTAATAACTATTATGCCAATCATGATACTGTACATTAATCTGTATTTTATGTTCACTAAATGTCTTCTTTTTGATGCAAATGTTCATATGTACTTATATTAATTTTTATTTGCTTTTTACTAATTAAATGTTCTACGGAAAACATTTGTAGCATGTGGATATATAGCAAAGATAAACAATTACCTGAATGTAGTGCCAGACGTGAGACTTGAATCCATGCCAATTCAAATTTGAGTCTATTGCTTTACTTACATATGTCACCCGTTTATTCACTTTTATTATAATTATGTTTTAGTTCAATCATGTTAAAGCGATATAAATTGAATAATATTGAACAATCTTTTACAAGCCTTTTAATTAAGCCACAAATAATTAATTATTTGAGTAAATCAGTGATACTTTAAAATAATATTTTTTAGACAAAGCGTTTTTCAATATTGTGGAAAATTGCACATGTTTAAAAAATTTTAGATATACTTTTAGTTATTAGTTATTTTATATTCTTTTTAATAATATATATGTATAGTGTATTTTAATATAAAGCTCGTGCTTTTTATTAGTAAAAGTATTTATAATAAAAAATATTTTCTGTTTGTTAAGCAATAAACTTAAACAACTAGATTCATCAATTTACTAATTAAATACTTAAAAAATATGTTATGATAATCGAATTATAAATGAGGCAAAAATATTTCAGTAATTTGGGCTTAATTCTTAAGAAAAAATCGCTTGGACCTTAAACCTGGACATTCTGTTCCTGTTTAGACTTGAGTAAACTAATAATATTATATTTTTTTATGGTAAAACACCGAAAGCTTTCAAACTGTCATACAATGTTTATGTTTAAGGCTACTATTAGACAAATATATCAGCTGGTAGCTATTATTTTTGTTGTAATAACGTTGTACAAAGCAAACGTAAATTTTACTGAATTTGTTGATATTAAATTCACTACTATTTTAAGGTTATTTAGAAATTTAAAAAAATTAATTTTATATTTAAAAAAAATTCTGAATTAAATCTTTCATAATCTGAGTCGTATTTAAAAAGAAAATCATAAAATTCTATTTTTTATATAACTTTAATAAATGATCATTATTTTGTAATTGGTTAAATGCATAAATTAATTATTCCAGTAATCAAATTATATATTTGGTTTTTTTTGAGTATTTTTAGTGAATAAATTATAATAAAAAAATAATTTAGTAATTGTTTTGTATTCAATAAGTGCTTCAGTTTTATTACTTACATAATAAACTTTTTATTACTTCTTAATCGTTAAGAATTTTTAAAACATGATATAAATATAGATAAAATCTGAGCAGGTTTATGAATTTTGCACATAACAATCTATTTACTAGGTTAAAGTTATTTTTATATTTTAAAAATCATTCAATTTGCAATTTTTTCCATTTATTGTTTTTAATTGCTAATTTTAGTTAAAAATTTATACTGATTTTAATCATTATTGTTAAATCGTTGCGATTTGGTTAAAACACATTTTATTCTAGTAATTTAATTATTTTTAAGTTCATATTGGTTTATAAAACCGGTTTATAAATTTTATATATTTTGTAAATAAAAAAATTAAAATGTTGGCTATAATAATAAAAATAATAATATTAAAACACAAAAAAGGAAAATAAATAAATTTTTTATATCACTTTAGTCATAAACATAACATTTTAATATATATATATATATATATATATATATGGAAAAAATTAGATTAAAATGTGCAAAAATTAACTTTTTAAACATACTATAGATAGTGACAGAAGTGAATCCAATGTTGACCTACCATGATATTGAAATATATATGTAGCACTTGTTACTTATCTTAGACATATCTAACGCTTGTTAATAGGCACCGTACATAATACTTTACTAATATCTATACATTTAATATTATTCGCAAAAACATTCGTTTTAGCAATAAAGCAGAATACCACCATTATGAAAACTTAAAAACAAACACAGATAATTGGGTTTAAAAAATAGTTTTATTTATTAAAATACATAAATATACAAAACAAAGGTAACAAACTTAATAATGTCAATAATTTAACTAATATCCACGCTTTTGTTCAATTTCTGCTAGCCGTTGGGGTAGGAATCTATCAATGTACCAATATAGTCCTTTGAAATGCAATTTTTTATAACATGATTAATTTTCGCTTCCAATGATACGTCAGTTTCCATGCGGTTTACCTCACGTTTTAAAAAAGTTTTCAATAACATTGAAGTCTGAACTGTATGGAGGAAGTTGAATAAAAGTAAGCTTTTTGTTTTTCAAAGTTCTTGTGGTCTAAATAAGGAAAACATATAGTAAATTGTAAGTCATATTAAAATTAACATTATAACTTTTGAGGTATGCACAGGAGCATTGTCTTGAATAATTGTTAATTGTCCTGTAGCATTTCTGGACAGTTTACTATGAAACAATTCTCTGAATATTTGTACAAATCCAGCGCTGTTTAAATTGCCAATAGTACGCATCCATTTGTGAGACTGATTGTACTTAATTGCAAAATATCCTTTGACACATGAAGGATGTGCAACTTTTATAGCTTGTACAAGTGTGGATTAGTGGAATATTTGGACTATACATAACCTTTGAATGTTCAGTCCATGATTCATAGGATATAGCACACTCATCTGTAAATTATATTGATCATCTTGTTTGGTTGTTGAACGTTTTCTTCCAACTGTGGTTGATGTGGGGCTTTTTCTATTGTTCAAAACGTTGTATACAGTTGAAACATCTATTTTCATGCATTTGGCAATTATTTTAACTTTTATGCAACTTTCATAAAAACTTTAAACTAATTGATAATCATGGAAAGACAAATAACGACGCTGATCTGTTTTAACTATTAATATTAAGTGAGCGGAATTAAGAAATCTTTCTATCAAAATTACACATTTTGAAACGGAAAATAAAAAGCGGCTTTGTGCTTAAATTATTAAAAATAATTTAATAATTTTTTGGAAAAATATTTGTTTTAAAATTCTTTATTTTAAAATACTTTTAAAATAAATTATTTATTGACTATTTAAAAATACAGTGCAAATTTGCAAATATATGTATGAGCAGTTATTTTATTTAAAAAAAATTATTTTTAAAATAAAAGGAATATAAAATTAAAAAATATTTTTTTAATAATTATGTTTGTAATTAAATTACACATTTTTATATTTAATAAATTTTAACTAGAAAAAGTTAAAGTTTAGGCATCGCATTACCAGCGTATGTATCAAGGTTATATAATTATAGAAAGATGTAGCGCATTAATCAAATCTTTATAATGTGTAAAAAAAATTATTTAAAAAATATACATTAATTTATTTTATAAACAAAAATATTTTAAAAAATTAACTGGAATGAAATACGTTGCCTACTGTAACAAACCTATTAAACGGATTATAATCAAGTCAAATTAAAAATTGGTTTTATACACATGAGTGAATTTTAATGCGTAATTATAATAAAGTCCAAGGAGTTCCAATGTAATTGAAACTTGAAAAATTACTAACACCTTTAAACGATAATTAAACTAAATTTCGTAATTCATTGGTAATAGATAACGTGTTATACAAAAACGTCATAGACAGTCATTTTCGTTCCACTCTTCAATAATCTCATTAGAAATATGTTGTTTAGGCCGTTTGTTCGAGCAACAAATTGTCCAACTAGTAGATTTGCTACCACAAATGCAACGACATCGATAAATAATCTACAAGGTAAAAATATTGCTTTGGCTCATTTTGATGTTAGGCAAGGCAACATTCTTAGTTGAATTGTCATTGTCATTCCAAACCTAATTTTGAAAAAATAATAATTTGACATAAACTGGCTTTTTCTTACTAGCGTTTTTAATACATAATTTTGTAACTTTGTGTAACAATTAATAAAATGCATAGAGTTATCTACTGTTAATTCTGGGTAGTCTAGTGATGAAGTGCTGGACTTGAATTTAGATAAGCATGAGTTTAAGTGCCACCGCTGGTACTAGAAGCAGACCTTTGTTTAATTATACTAAAAGTGCCGTGGTAGTCTAGTGGTAGAGCGCTTGACTTGGACCTGAGTCTGAATCCCACTACAGGTACTAAATGTGGGCTCATGTTCGGCTTTGCTAAAATGTCCATTGTTAAAAGATGTTTTCTGTACAACGAATTAAAATTAGTATATTTAGCACGAAAAAAACAATTTTCGTGTATATTTCTAAATATTATGTAGTTGAAAATATAGAAAATATTCAATATGAATTTATCCCACAGTTTACGTATTCTATATTCCTATTTGGAGTTAAAAAGGGAATCTAGTACTTTAAATGATAATTTATGTTTCAATTTTTGGCAATTTATCTTTTAAACTTTGAAAATTTGTTTTACCAGTTTTTAACAAAACATTAAGTAAAATTAATGTGTGTGAATAAAAAATTACAATATTAGATGTATTCCTTCAACAACTAATGCATATAGAAAAAAACATTTATTTTAGTTTAAGTTTATCCAATGTCCATTTGCTAAAAAATTGTTCCCCAACAAACATGCAACGAATAGAAACCGAAAAAAGGTTCTCTATCAGATCATTAATTAATTAATACACATGTTTGAAATATTGTTTTAAGCATGCTGGCTAATTTACTTTTTTACATGCAGTACGTTTTCATTGTTACTGTTCTAAATGTTTGACGCAAAACACCTTTCATCAAGTGGGTATTTTGGCCAAACCGAATGAGGACTAGCATTTAGTGTCGGTGGTGGATATTGAACCTATGCCCGCCCAGGTTTGGGTCAAGCACCGTATTGCTACTCAACTAACAAGATTTCATTTTAAACTTAAGTGTTGCCACATTAAACATTGCTTTTATTCAGTTGAAATTGAATTGCTTGATAATATTATTTGTTATTATTATATCTAACATTTAATAAACAAAACAAAAATCAATAAAATACATATTATTTAAACATTTAAAAATAAAAAATATATTACAAGCAGGTTAAACCTTACTATCATTTTAAATTTGATATTAAAATTTATATCTACAGTTTAAAAAATTGCATATACAAAAACACTGTATTATCTGTATTGAAAAAGTTAACCATTTCTATTCTATCATTTTCTTGCTTATTTACAGCAGTAACGCACATCATGTAAGGTCATTAAAAAATTAACATTAATCAACTTTACCCTAGATAATTTATAACCATCTATAGCCCAGTAGACTCGGTTTAAAATCTGTAGAATTGTAGGTTCGAGTCTTTGTAATTATTAAATTTTTTATCAACTAGTTTAAACCAAATATATTTATGATTCAGTGAATTCAACAATTGTAATATTTATGGGTTTTGAAGGGTGAATTATCAAAATAGTCAAATTCACTTGAATAATAAATCTACTTGCTTTTAGTTAACCAGGAGCACTGTACAGCTGTTTCAACCTTGTTTAAAATCATCAGCAGTGAATAGCTTTCGAGTTGTACACATAAACTTGAACACACGCTCTATCTAGTGTTAGGGCCAATGCCTTAACCACTGAGCTACGGGTGGTTAAAATTGACTCCGTAAACGTTTATTTATAGTGAATCTAGTTACCCAGTGTCGTCAAATGCTGCTACTTTACCACTAATTAAGCACGAGGACTTTTACCATATAGGTCATGGCATGCTGCACAGGTTTAATAACCTATATGGCACGGTTTGGTGAACCTGTACAAATGTTATAAAAATATATACAAACATTATACAAATATAAAAATACATATACCATCAAAGTTTTTATTATTGTATTCTAGATTATTATAATATATCACTTTAATATTTTCACAAAAAGAAATAATCTAATCACTTTTTATTGTAACAATTATAATATTATTAGGTTGTCCTAGTATACAACCCTGTTAACGAATACTTCTAAAAAAATAATTATTTAACTAAAATATCTCTAGAAACTACATAACCTACAAAAAACATCAGTTTATTTATTCAATATACAATACTAAACAATAACCAAAATTGAAGTGTAATTATATATATATATATATATATATATATATATATATATATATATATATAGAGAGAGAGAGAGAGAGAGAGAGAGAGAGAGTTAAATTATTAACATAAAATATCATGTCAAGTATCTTTAATAAATAAAGAGCACATGCAAATTTTTCACTTGCTAAATAATTGACCGGATTATAAGTTACAAAATGTTCAATAATCAATATGATCGCCTTTTTTACTACTTAATCCAGGCACTTCGGTATGCTGCCGATGAGACTGTTGATCTAGTTGTGTTCAATCACATGAATCCTCAATTTTAGTATACACATTGATGCTACCCTTTAGCATACTGAATAAATATTCAATAATATTAAGGTCCGGACTGTTAGGCTATAATTTAATAAAATACATATTGTTTTGATTTTAGCCTATCTAATGTCTAAATTTAAATATAAAACAAATAAAGTAAACCTGGATAAATATGACGTTACCGATTTGGACGTATAACACGGAGCATTGTCCTGAAACAGAAACATTTTGTTTACTATTAGACTAGAGACGAAGTGACTTGAAATTAATACGACTAAATATTGCTTTAGTATTTTACATTATATATATATATATATATATATATATATATATATATATATATATATATATATATATATATATATATATATATATTATATATATATATAAGTGATTAAATTTTTATGTTCTATTAAATATATGTTTCATGTTACACCACTTATTTTCGACTTACTATTATCAAATATGTTTATAGTTGATATCACATCAGAATTTTTAAAATGCCAATCTTTTGTGGTCTAACAACCAATTCTTATTCAAATTAAATTCAGTTTCAAATTGAACAATTCAAATTATATTTACATTACACTATGATTTATTTTAGTCCAAAATGCAACAAAATGAATTATTAATACAAGAGCTCAATAATTATAGAAAAGAAAAAATTAGATAATTTTAGTTTTTAATTGCTATTGCACTAAAATTATAACTAATTAATACTTTAGCAATTATTATTCTAATTTGCAACTTTAAGTATGCTTTTATTCAATAAGACTACCTCCTCTCCCCTATTAACACGATTAACAAGTGCAAAGCCACCACTCCATTATTTTCAAGTTAGTGTACAATTTTACTTTAAAACAATGTTTATCATTATCTAGATAAATATGTATAATTACAAATAAAAATAATTTATTGTTACATTTTTAACTAATCTTTTATTTCTATTCAACTAAAACATTCAATCTTTTTTCAACAATCAAGTTCGCCAGTCTAGTGTATGGAACATTTGAGTGGGATGTTTTCGTTACGGCATATATATATATATATATTATATATGTATAAAATTTGTAAGTGTGACTATCACCATTTACCCATTTGAATGCCATTTATCCAAAAATTCCAAGATACTCAACTATTTATAATTATAAAAAAGTTAAAAAACAATTAGCTTTAAGTATTGATAGTCCATATTATTTTAGCATAATTACTTTGTTCAAAAAAAATATAACTTTCAAGGTAAAACAGCAAAAATTGAAAAATAAGAGTTTACTGACAAGTACCATTTTGGACCCTGTATATATACAACCAAATAAAATTAAAGATAGTTTTATATAGTGCCGTTAAAATGTCGAAACTGAGGTAAAACGGCATATTAATGTGGAAACGGTATTTGTGAAACAGTATTTTGGTCAGGTACATTAGTTGCCCAATAATAAGAACTTTAAATTACTTTTGTTAAAGGCAAAACTATTTACAATCATGTTTTGTAGTTGTTTTCAAAAATATGATCCGAGGTATGAGTTGATTACGTTTTAGTTTTTTTTTTTGGTTGGTGATCACGTGGTTACCTCTTCATTATTCCCCATATTTATACGACATAGCAAACGATCGATTTCGATAGCTTGATAAGCGTAACACAAACGTAGAAGAATAACAAAGTTTCTTGGCTGGTAGACGGCATCCTTGTGACGTCACCACTGATCGCAAAGATTGACGAGACCGCCTGATTTTTTGTCAGGGTTATCTCCCTTAGCCCCGAGGGCTACATATGATATACGTATACCTTTAAAGTATCCTGGGTGTATGTTCGCACCCACCCACCGTAGCGGAAGCCGTTATACCGCTGTGCACTCGGACCCTGCTGTTATTAGTCTACATGCCTAGGGGCACCTAGTCCAGGATGCACCACGTGGAGGACTAACAGTCAGGAATATCACCATCATTGGAAATTGAGACTTTATAAGCATTACTCAAATCCTCAGAGTCATTAGCATCCCAACGTTTTAGTTAATCTAGTCGATATGCCTTACCCAAATTCTTTGGATCATCAGTATCCCTTATTCACACACACAAATTTTCAAGTACCAAATAGTGTTGTTTGCAAGCGCATGCAACACGCACGTATCGATTACGTATATACAAACAGACAAGTACACACCCATAGCAACATTCTCTAGACGACAATCAACTGGTGGTGCAACTTGAAGAACACTTTACATAGCTCGCTCACTACCCAAAGCCTCAAGATCATTAACATTCCAACGTTAAAAATATAATTAACTTTCTTGTTTAAATTTTAACAAGCTAAAATAGTACAATCTTCATATCTTTATAATATATACTCATATGTACACCATAATTAATTTTTATTAAATGGCAACCCTCATATGAAAATAATATATATATATATATATATATATATGTAAAACATTCTGCATATATATGCTTAAATACATTAATGTTACTAACATTTTTAAGAGTAGTGCTTTGACAAACTATAATATTGCTAACCTGACACAAGGTCGTTTGTAAATGTGTAACCCAAACTGTTTCCTTTAAGATAAAAACTACTAAATCGTTTCAATTTGAAACTAGTAAAATCTTTCTTAAAAACTTATTATATATATTATAAAAATTGTACAAACGTATGTACTTATATTGGATAACAATACGTTAACAAAATGACTTTATTTAAAAACCCTTTCGTTATAATAAGCATGAGACAAGATTGTTTCGTATAATTGTATATTAAATGTTTGACTCTATAGATAGAAGATTGGAAATTCTTTTCGGATTTTGCTAAACTCTGTCATCGGAATAACACTTTTACTTGATTGCCCTGTTTTAATGAAAGTGTCGTTTTGTTTTTTCTTCAGAAATATTTTTATAAACTATTTAAAATAAACGTTTATAATTCTAAAGCATTAAAAGATATATTAAAACACATTTGTATTCAAAAAAATAAAAAATGTAAACAATTGAACTTTTCTTGTCAATAAACCTTAAAAAACAAAAATATCCCATTGTCCGGATTACATACAGTTTACAAGTTTATCGATCATTAATGCGTTTCCTAACCCATTAATGTAAAATGATAATTGTATACGTAACTTCCAGCCTATACAAGGTAATGTATACTATCCTAAAATGCAATTGACCTTTACTTTAAATACATAACCAGTAAAAACAGTACAAGTTTGCCCTGAATAATATATTTACAATTTAATACAACGTACAAAGTGTCCTTCGTTTAGTAACAAAAATAAGACACACAAATATATACAAATATTTTAAAAAACTAAGCAGAAACCAACACATTCGAATCACATGGCTGGTCAATCAAATTTATCTTGTAGCATTGCAAACTGCACAACGACCGCCCAGTTTTCGAACATACATAACGACGCAAGCGGCCACATCCCATTTCACAATATCGAACTTCAGGCACAGAAATTTGTTTGTTAAATAATGCGAAAGCACTGCCACCATCGTCATCAGAAAAGCAAACAGCACAATTTGGTGTTAGCCTCAGTGAAGAAATTGAACGAATGTAGCCAGCCATCGGATCCAAAGTAGGTGCTTTGACTTTATGTTCGTTGGCGTTCAATTGAAAGCTTTGTACAGGTAGATTATTCATGTTTGTATCAGTTGGACCTTCTTTGTCAAGCCTTTTGGTTTTAGGTTCGTCATTTTCGCCTAATTGAAAATCAATTTTGTGATGTTGATTGGTTACAGTCAAATCCAAATGTTTTCGATCTTCAACAAAATTCGACTTAAAAGATTGAATGCCATTTTTATAATGACCACGACCCTTACCACGAGTACGTTTAGTATTGTTATCAATATTAACCTTTAAAAAAATGCAACAAGTATTATATTAGCAAACTTTAAACTTTAAAATGCACCGCTATTTTATTTCTTAGAATAAAAAGTGTACTTCACTACAAGGGGCTAGTGATGCACTGATAATTATCTATGTAAAGCGTTTTAATAAGATGTTTATATTAGTTACTACTAATATAAAAATAATTCATGCATTAATTAATTATAAATTCAATTTATGCAAAATAACAACAGTTACCTTCAATAAACGTTCAACCGTCATTTTCTTTTCCAGTTCCAATTTATGCTTTGCTGACTCACGACGTCGTGCAATCCGCTTTTGTTGAATATTAATTTGTTCCTTAGTCAGCGGTATCGTAGTTTTGGGTATGTTTACAGATTCTAGACTCAATAATGTTGAATTTGAAGCCGGTTGACCGGGTACTTCGTCAGAAATTTTATCCAGGTTAGAATTAATATGAATTGAATTACGTTGCGACTGTAGACTCAGCTGACGAGCTGTCAGCAATTTTGGATTTCGGAACGTTGAAAGTTCCACATCCTCCTCTTCCTGCTCATCATCATCATCATCATCACAAATATCATCATTTAAATTGGGATCATCGTTTTCTTCAATTTCATCATAAGAAACGAAGTCCAAATTTTGATTAATTTTCCTAATTCGTTGATTACGGCTTCTTAATTGTCTGACATCCTTACGTCGACTAAGTGATTGAGAAAATGCAAAAGAGCTTGGTTGACTGGAACAATTAACTGTTTTCGGTATAGAAGAAACATCTACATCCTGTTAATAAATATTCAAAATACTAATCAATTAAATAAAAATATCAAAAACGAGTAAAAATGTTGTCAATCCAACTCTTTATTAAACAAATTAGTTTATATAAACTACAATTATCATAGTACCAAATCATTAATATTTGCTGCCTAAAAAGTGAAAGCATGAAATAACTAGTACTACGTAACAAATAACGTTTTAAAGTAAATCAATAACCACCAACTAAAATAAAACAAACTAAACAATTATATACTTATAGAAACAAATAAATTAAGTAATAAAAATAATCACACATCTTAAGCATTAGCATCTCAAATTAAAAAATAGCTAATAAATTCACACCTCATACAATTATAAAATCTACTTACTTAGTAATAGTATAAACATGTATATAAAAATAAGAAAATGCTTATCCAATATATATATATATATATAAAGCTTATTTAAGTGCAAATAATAACCAAAAAATAAAATGTTGGTAATATACGTCCAACACATAAATCACGCTTAAAACAATACATAAACTTACATCAAATGTTTCAAGTAAACACTCGTCAAATTCAAGAAACCTAGAATTAAAATCATCAGTAGCGGGCAAAGTTGAATCTGAATCTAGTAAAATACAAGCCCATTTAAATAGGAATATACTACTTACCCGACATTGAAAACTTAAAAGATTGTTAATAATAAGTTTTTTGACCTGAAATATAAATATACTTTAGAAACAAATTAACATTAAAATGTTTTTCATAAAAAAATTTAAAATTGCCAGATAAATACTAAAATAATAGACTTAAGATAGAAAATTTCAAAATACAAACTTAATTCCTTTAGTTTTCATATATTATTACTATTAAATAATCAAAAAAAATACAAAAGTACTACGTGCAGACTTTTTTCTGAAATAAATAAAAACATGTATTTATCATTAAAATTGTGTAATGCTTACAAAACAAATATCTTAATACCTATAAACTCAATAAAAATAATCATATAAAATAAAAACGTTATATCTACTTTTTATAGATAAAATTATAATTTTGTACAATGCGAATAAAAACGTTTTTCGAATGTAAAACGAAATAAGAATAAACAAAAAATATCTTACTAAAGTTACAAATTCGAATATACTTTATAAACAAAAAATATCCAAGATCAAAATATAAAAATCAAGCTCATGATTGTAAAGTCAATCAACAAAGCATACCAACTATACGGCCGCGTATATATTAGGTAAACTAAAGGCCAAGGTCGTTCGTTTGTAAATGTGCATAATAGTTAACCACTTGTAAAAATGTTACTTAGTTATTTAATTTAATTGTAAAATTATCAATTTTTAAATATTTTTAATTATAAACATATGTGCATTAAAATAAAACAGAATGTATACTGTTATATGTTAATATCTTAGATTATTCTCCATTTTTAATTTAATTATTTTGAAAAAAGTTATTATTTAAAATATTTTTAAACAGTGGACATTTAACCAAAACCAAACGTGAGCCAACATTTGGTGATAGTGGTGGGGTTACCGGTTACAAGTTAATACACGAGTTGGGTTGGAGAAACTCCTTTTAAACTTCCGTTCTAAATCGTCAAAAATATTAAGGGTAAAATAAAGCAAGATTTGTACAGTTGTAAAAAATAAACATTAAAAAAATAAAATAAAAATAAATAATTTATAATTCAATAAAACAATGCACTTGTAAAAAGATTTGGAGGAACTGAAGATGGGGATTGAGAGGTAACCTGTTTCTGTAAAATGAAAAAAATTATGTTTTTAAACAAAATTAATTTATTGTAACAATTTAATTTTAGTTATTGTTAAATATGTTAATTTTAAAAATTAAAAATGTTTTCTATATATTTATTTAAAACAAAATTATATCCAAAACAGTATTATTTATATTTTGTTAAAAAAATTTTCATTGTATTTGCAGTAACTGTAAAAATTACTTTATTTATTTAATTTCTAAAAAAATTGTAAAAAAAATTAAATATACAATTTCAGTAACTAGAAACAGGAATGTAGATTATAGTAAATAAACGTTTCTTTCGATCTTCGGATTTCATTTCATTAAAAAATGTATGCTATGAATTAAAAAAAGTGATAAATATGGGTCTTTAACAAAAATAATATTAATAGTATAAAATAATAACTAAATGTTAATAATGAATGGATAATTAAAGAAGGTATTTGTTTATCATAACTGGACCTAAATAATCTGAGCAATTGATGGGTTATAACATGCTAAGAAAGCAATTTCTAGAATAAAATAATTCTTTATATAAAATAATGTTGTTTACAGGTTACAGGTTGGTTTACGAGTAGGGTAGGAGATAATCTTTTTTTGACCCTTTGTTTGAATGTATCGGCATTAAGAGAAAACGAAAATTAAACAGATAAATAATAAATAACTGGAAAATGTAGCGATAAAATTGTATAAAGTTAGAGAGGGCATAGAGATTATATACAGCCTTAAATGACGTAATAGATTTGATGTTGATTAACTTTTAAGGCAGACTGTTTCAGGCGTTAATAACTTTCTGGGAGAAGTGATGAAATCTCGGGGTTAATTAAGTTTAAAAGTATAATCCCTGCAAGAATTCTAGGCTAACTTAAAGAAAATATAGAAGGAGCCAGATGATAAAAATTAATATACCAAAATAAAATCATCCTAAAACCTTCTATTGTATAAAGGAAACAAGTTTAGAAAATGGAGCTTATCTTGATAAAGCAATTTAGGCTATTTGGAGTTCACCCTTGGGGTACACCTAAACTAATTTGGCAAAAAAAGAATAAATTTGTGACAATTCGGGCCCTGAAAGAGTGATTGGAAAGAAAATCTGAAATCCAAGTAAGGATTTGCCCAGTAATACTAAATTATTTTAGCTTATTTAAAAGTAGATCTTGACGTACTTTGTCAAACGTTTTTGCAAAGCCAAAGTGAATGGCATTAACTGATGGCTTTAAATCTAGTATGTTTGTAATACTACCTGTAGTGGTTATCAAGTTAGTGATACAGGACCTGTGAGAAATAAGACCGTGTTGAGCAGAGCTGTTTATTTTATATTTAATGATAAAGGTAGAATATTAATCGGTCTATAGCTCTTTGGGACAAATCTAGTATCCGATTTATATATCGGTATAATAAATGCTGACTTCCAGATGAGTGGAAGACAGCTAGAGTTTGAGGAGAGGGAGATTATATGAGTTAAGTTAAGTGCCAGTATCTAAGCACATTCTTTTATAACCCCGTCAACACGTCTTACGAGTTGCCTGAGAACAGTTTGAACATTCGGAATAAAAAGACTAATTAAGTGGTTTAAATCTTGGTAACGGGGAGAGAGAATTTCAGACAGTTGAAACATGGAGCTAAAATAATCTCTAAAACTATTGTAAGCCTGGGGTCTAGTCAGTAATAAACCCTTGCATTTTTTGACAAGGTAATAGAATTTCGGAGTTTTGTTTTTCCTTGATAAATTTAAATAAAATATTTAGTTGTTTATAGCTCTAACTAGATGTCTATGAACCATAAAATCCATATGCGATTTAATTAGTTTGAAACATTGGTTTCTAATTGAGATATAATTATAATAGAAATAAAATAGTTTGGTAGATTTCCAAAAAAAGAAACTTATTCTGTTTCTGAATTAAACGGACAATTTTCTTTGGGTAGCTCAGGTTTAGTGTGAAAGGGAATCCGAAATAAAACAAACTTATTGATACCTTTCTTAATTAATGCAACAAAATGTCGTATAAAAAAATCCCAGTTGGCCGATGAGAGAAATTGATAAAGATTCCTAAAGTCAGCTTTTTTAAAATCGGGGATAGGTGTTAAAAGCTTCAAGAACTACAAGAGGGGAGAGATACTTTAAAGGACAAGAGGATATGATCACTTTTCACAGGAGAGGGTACATATGAAATAGAATCAGTAGATGAGGACTTATTAGTAAAGACAAGATTAAGAAAAGGAGAGGAAACAAGCTTATATCTAGTAGGTAATAGAACATGCTGTGTAAGAGCAAGTTTGGTGCTAAGATTTATAAGCTTATTTTCCAATAAATTGGAGGAACGGGAAAGAGACCACCAGTTGAAAGAAGGACAATTAAAATCTCCCATTTGGATGCGATGTTTGTAAAGAAAAAAAATGGAATATTTGAGTTCTGATATAAAAGCCTCACTAGAGGCTTTTAATAGTAAGGGAGGGCGGTAGAATATAAAGTAAATAGTATGAGAACTTAACGCTAAATAAACAAAATTATATTGTTCCTAATAAGTGCTTCGATGCAAGAACATAATAAAATAAGATATATCCTCATGGACATAGAAAAGGCATCTTCCACATTTCCCCTTACATAAGTTTTATTTAGCTATGCTATAACCTGTTAGAAGTATTTTATTATCTAGTATATCATCTGTTCTGTTATTCCTACAATGTGTGGAAGGGTTGCACCAACCAATTTTTGTAATTCAGATAATTTGTTAGACAAACTCAGCGCATTTGTGTAATATACCTATATAAAAGTAAGGTGGGAGTAGAGAAGGTAATTGCCTGAAGCGGTGTATGATCGGGAAGCGAGTATGACTCTGGGGTAAAAACCAAGAATTTTGTAGATTTGCATCATCCAGCTGTAATAGAATAAGTCAAATTATTGGAATTGTGTTGTTTATGGGAGTTACAGACCTAGAAAAACTAATAACGCGCTCATTCTGTAAGAAATCTTTTAATAGGCTAACACCAGAATAATTAAAGCGTACGCTAAGTCAACTCTTCAAAATGTCTGCCTTAATGAGTACAAAAGTGAAAGTAACTAAGATATGGGAAGCTAACTGAGAATGCTTGCAGAAAAGTTTACATATTTTTAAATGATTAATCTTAGAGGAACATGAGAAAATGATATCGGATACCAACTCTTTATAATTACTGGCATTACCTCTCGTACCTTTAATTATAAGATTGCAATTACGCTTCGTGTTCTCAACGTGTTGCTTAATGACAATCAAAATCTTTTCTTGAGAAAGTCTTAAAACCGATTTAGCAGCTATAAAAGATGGGCTAAAGTTAGTTACTTGATTTTTTAGAAAGTTTATTTCTGCCATTACAGTGTTGAAAAAATGAGAGATAAAAAAGTTTATTACCTTGGTTTTAGTTTGAGATTTAAAATGCTTGGAAACCATAGTTAATGTAGTAAGAGATATTTTCTCTAACTTGGTGTTAAGATTATGTATCTTGAAGAAAAAGGTCTTAAACTGTAAAAATGTTTCTAAGATTTTATTCAGTTTGTTGTTGTTAGCAGCGGGCGGTTGCGGTAAGTCGATTTCACATCTGCAGTCTATGCATTTATAGTCGATTGGACTATTAGCAAGCTGCGAATAATGTACCAAGGAAAATCCAGAACATAATTTGTAAAACCAATTACTGCAAAGTGCACAAAAAATGCCAACTTTCACAAACTTTTTGCACTGTTGTAAACCAGATTTGGATAAATTGGAGAAAGTTATATCCAGAAACAATAACTAGGAAATAGATGTAACAATCATACAAAAAACCACAACTAGAAGAAGGCTAGTGATATTTGTCTAAAGGACAAAAATAGTACTAGTGTTACTACACGCTGCATAAGCTAATGTACAATAAACAACTGGCATACCAAAACACACCAAAACAAGGAAAACACACACAGACATATATAAATATATATATATGTCTGTGTGTGTTTTTCTTGTTTTGGTGTGTATGTATATATATATGTATATATGTATGTATATATATAATTTCACACCAGTAACACCAAGAAACGCATAACAAAAAGTAAAAAAAAACGTAACAATGAGCACAATACAATTAGCAAGCTACTTTTGATTCGTAACGTCACGCAAGAGTATCGTACAGATTCAAAAAAGCAATGGTATTAAGTAAGCTTGTTAAATCCCGTCTATTACTAGTGATATAACATTATTTAATTTGATACGGATATTTATCAACATCCAGATAATTTCATTCTCAAAAGCTCTTGTGTAATCTAGAATGTTGTTCAATGCTGTTTACCAATAGGAAAAACAGGACGTGACAATACTTACAGTCACAGTTACGTCAACAACACACGTAATAAATTTAAATACAAAAAGGCGTTTCAAAACAAAGTTTAAATAATGTCAAAACTGTTTAAATGTACAACAATATAACGATTATAATTGAAATAAAGATTAGTAAAATAAGAATTTTAAATATTTCTTTTTTACAGAAACAGTTCTTAGTTCAAAAAATTAAAGATTTTATAGAAAACAAGGAATAGAAAGTGAGAGTAAATAATAATATATATAAATAAAAAGCTGAAAAAAAGTAGTGGAAACAAAGATGGATTAGATTAAGCTCAAGAAAACGTGTTTAGTATTAATTGATTTAAACTTTTGGGGCTTGATGATGGGATTTGATGTAGAGTATATTGAGTAGACAAACACAGTTAGAGAATATGGTATCTAGATTGTGTCTAAAAACTGGATAAAACTGAAGCAAATTTGGCAGGCTTTTGTGTAATAAAATAAAAACCTGAGAGTAAAGATAAACATTACCTCCAGGTCTTTAACCGATTAGACTAATAAAATCTTTGGGAACTCAGGTAAAGGATAATTGTAAATTTATTTTGACTAGATTTTTCAAACGTTAGAAAATTGCATTTAGATTAGTTTGACGAGAGTCTATTATCTATTAACCACTTTTAAATATTATTGATTTATTGCTGCACTAGTTTGGGATTGATAACCTAGATTTTAACGTCATCGACTTAAGACAAAATGTTAAATTAAACTATTGTTTATAGTTTCGTATATAAATAGGATAAATAAAACCAGACCTAATAACAATTTTAAAAAACCTTAAAGCTGATTTCACAAAGGAGAAACAATTTAAATTTGGATGAGGTAATTTGGTACCGGGGTAGTCTAGCGGTACAGCGCTCGAATTTGGACCTCGGTGAGCATAGGTTCGAATCTTACTACCGGCACTAAAATGCAGGCCCACGTTCGGCTTCGCTAAAATGTCCACTGCTGAAAGATGTTTTTAATAAGACATTCAAAGTAATAAACATGAAAAACAAACGCTATAGCAATGATTTGATAGAAAGTCGCTATTCCAATTGAATAAGAAATCCGTAGTACCTTAAACAATTAATTTTGCTAATAAGAAAATGAGAGGAATTATTATTAAAAGTTTTTGCAAAACCTAAGTAAATTGCGTTAATCAAGAGGCTTTAATTTAAAAATAAGTTTAAGTTGTTTGTCCAAGATAATAAATTAGTAATACAAGAATTCTGTGGCATAAACATGTGCAGTGCAAAGCTTATTAAATTATTATTAACGGTAAAACCCAATATGTGTTTTTTGATAATTTATTCCACAATTTTACTAGGAGCAGACCAAACCTTTATTGGCCTAAAATTGTTTTGTAAAAATCTGTTTTCTGATTTAGAAATAGGCTATATATAGGCCTACTTCTAAATATAAAGAGAAATTTCATTTTTAAAAACGTGGTCGAAATATTAGAAAGGATGGGGAACTCAAATCCACACATTCCCTAAACACTCGTGGGTAACTGATATTAGGTTTTTGTGAATGCCGGAGTAATCTAGCGATAAGCTTGACTCAGAACTGGGTTCAATCCCCATTGCTGAAAAATGATTCCCATAAAATATTTAAAGTTCTTAAAATAAAACAAAACAAATCAAATAGATTTTAAATTGTAAAGGCAGCTTGATACCAAAATGTTAAAGGTTTTGGGAATACCAGAGATTATGGAGTATTCCTGATAAGATACGTATAGGCTAACCATATTAAAGATGGGATTAAATTATTTAATAAAAGTGATTCACATTTTGTATGGTAAGGAGAACAAACTATTGTCATCTTTTAATTTAATAGACGTTAAAAGATTTCTCGTGTTTACTAAGTTTAAAAAGCACATTTTTATCAAAATCAAATTTTATTAGTACTATGTGTAATTGCTTATTCTTATGTTTTTTAAATATAATGGATTAGGAATTGTGGTAGTCATACCCTAGTGTATATAAAGATGCTAAATAAAAGAAAATTTTAAATCTCTTTATTGAGTATGAAGATGAAACAAGAATATAGCAACTCAATGTTACTCACGTACAGGAGGCTTCAATTTACACTTCTAAAAAAATTACACAAACCAGTACTCTGTTTGTAAAACTGTATGGAATTGGCTAATTTTTAGGCTTTAATACCTGGTCGGTAAATGACCACAGAGAGACTTTAAAGAACAAAAGTAATGTTATAACCTGGGATAAAAATAAAAGTTACTCGAAAACCAGGTCTCAGTAATATATAAAATATGAGGTAATTTTTTTGCAATCAAATTATAAATTTTACCTATTTTATTAACCAAACATCTACGTAAAGAACATATAGTGCACAGGATTAATAAGTAATAGTGTCGATTTTTTTACAGTTAAGTGCAAAGTCTGCAATACCCTTGATTATCACATTGTATAATCGTTTAATATCTACGGCATGTGATTGTGCGGCTGCTAAAATGCTTTTACATGAAAGATATAAAACAGCCTCAGTTGTGGGAAAGAAAGTGGCTAATTCTGCTGCAAATTTTTAAAAATAATTAAATTCTTTAATTAATCTAGAAATAAATCCTAATAAATTCCTTTTTAACTTAGTAAAGTGTTAACTAATTTGATTTAGTTTATCTTGAACGTAGAGTCTGCAGGAGAAAAGACAAATTGGAGGTTACTAGTGTATAAACAGTTCCTACAAATTTTATTTATTTTTGTTTACAAAACCCTTTTGCTTAAAAAAAATAAAATAAAATAAGCATGGGGCAATAAGATAACAATTACAGCAAAAATTAACATCAAAGTCTCGTAATTCAAAGAGAACTTGAGACAACAAAATGTTTCCATGTATTTGAACATTCTGCCAAACGTTTTGCTTGTGCCCATGAAACATTCATTTCAATTAGATCTCCCCGAATAGTTCTTAGCCAAGTTTTCTTTGGTCTGCCAACCTTTCTTTTGCTATTTACAATTGTCTATTCAAAAACCGTTCTTGCTGGTCTTTCGGTAAACGTAGAATTTGACCAAGTAATTTTCTTCGTCTAATTGTAATGATGTTATGGAGTGAACGAGAGTTAGTTCTTTTCATGATTTCATCATTTGAAATGTGATCGCGCCAGGTAATCTTTAAAATACTTCTAAGACACCGGCAATGAAAAACATCCACCATCTTATCAATCTTGTCCGTACGTTTCCACGTTTCATTCCCATATATTGCCGTAGGAATAATTATTGATGCGTACAAACGAAGTTTTGTCTTTAGGCAAATGGAAGAACATGACCATATTGATTTGAGTCTATTGAAGACTGACATTGCCTTACCAAGTCTGGCTTTAACATCAATTTCGGTTTGTCCGTCTTTACCAATGATGCCATTTTAAATAACCTTGTACATATTTTGTCAAACTAATTATTGCTTAAAAGTACAACACGCCTGACTTTACTGAATATTTTGCTAATTCCTCGTTTTCCGTAAAGCAAAATATGTGATATACTCATTTTTTATAAGAATAGAATCTACAAAATAAATTAGGGGGCTTGTCACTGCAAATACAATAATAATTGAAAGACAAATATAAAATGGCAAGCTTTAACTGGCATAAATAAAACAAAAAGCAACAAAAAGAACAATGCAATTAAGCAATCCTTGCAAAGTGAGCAAGTCAATTTTATTTATATATATAATATTTGTTGTTAAATATAAAAAATGTATTTAGTAAAGTATTACTTCCTATACAAAATCTAAAACATAAACAATTTTTATACAAACTAATGGTAAAAATTGCATTAACCCCACCAAAGTATTACTAAAAATATCTAAATTTATTATTTTTACTAATTTTTATTTTAATCACAACTTTTATGACACAGTACACATATAGTATATAGCATACTATATAGTATATAATGTAGTATACATATATATATATATAACGTTATTTAAACCTACGTTTTAAGACGTACTGATTTAGAATTTGTTAGGTATGTTGTAATTGTAATTTTAGTTGAGTACTGTTACTTCCTGATATTGTTGTTGGTAAACAGCATTAGTCTGTGATTAATTATGTTTTGTGATGATAAACTACAGAACAATAGTTTAAATCACACAATATCTTTCATATTTAAAATTAATTTTGACGTAGTTTATTATTCGTATCAGGTCAAAACCGGAAAATTAAAAAGCATAAATCTGAGTGAAATCTTACAATTCCATTACCCACATTAAATGCAAGCCTTTATTTAACTTTTCTTAATATCCACAATTCCGCCTAAAAAAATAAAAATGATTCAAACTGGCCAGTCCCAAACCTGGATAAAGAAGGAGGGTTTGAGCACAAGCTTAAAACCCTGACCTCTGTATAAAAACTTATACTGCTACAGAAACAATAAGAGGACATCATTTCAGTAAACAATGACATAGAAGTGATAACACGACACGGATGACAGTGTTGAGTGAAAGCCGAAAAGAAATTCAACTGTCGATTTACAGAATCGTTGATTAAGCGAAGAAAATTACTTAATCAAATTCTACGTTTACTGCCCAAATATCAATAAAACCGGTCTTATAATAGACAATTGATGATTAACATGAGCAAAACATGGAGACTAAATTAATATAAAGTTGTACACAATTTACAAAAACAAAATAAACCTCGAAAGAAAAATTAGAATTATAAAGTCTATTTTATTAAAAGCAAATTTAAAATACAAAATAAATAACTGTTTGATAATTAAACAACACAACGTTTAAATAAATAATCTAATAAAATGTTACTAATTCACATATTTAAAAATAATTATTAGTCATAAGTTAAATTCATTACGGAAACAGTCCGATTTTGTCCAATGCATCGAAGTTGTTTTAATGACTCAACATCCGATAGATTTACCGAAGTTTTACCCAATTTGGTTTCACTATCATTGATTGTAATCGTTATTGTTTCTTTTTGTTTGGATTTAAACTTTGATAAACGTTTTTTCCAAATTATTTCAATTATAAAAGCAACAATACTTAAAATAGTGAAAATACACAAAATTATGAAAACACCAGATACATTTTTTATATTCAACTTGTAATCATGAGGTTTGGAATATGCATTGTTGTTCACAGAAATCCATTTGTTTATTAAGCGATCGATAATACCACTTTCTCTTAATTGATACATGCTGTAATTTAAAATTAGAAAGTTATGTATTTATAGTGTGTATATACACATATTTTCTGATATAATTCATTTTTAAGCAAACAATTTGCTTTATTTTTACTTTTTTAAATATCTGATTTCTTGTTTTTGGTCTAAATTACAGTTTAATATTAATAATGGTAAAAATGTCAGTTTTTGTTCATTTTTGATTAATAGTGCTACGGTAATATTTAAAGTACATTTAAGTAAAACCCAAATGTTTTTTATATTATGAAGTAATGTTTTAAAGACTAGTTAATAACAAAACATTGATTTCGACACAGAATAGTTCGCTTAGTATATAGGTATATAGTAGAATTATCATTGTATCTTAACTGGATATATAGAACAGTGGTAATACCATAAAAGAAAAACTCCCGCGTTTTCTTTCTATCACAATACAAACATTTATAGGTAGCAATTAAATTTAACTTCATATTTACTCATTTGTTGGCATAACCAAAAATGTTTAAAGCCAGTGTTATAAGCTTATACAATAATAGTAAAAAACAAAAATAATTAAGAAAAAATAAATTAATAAGAGTGCCTTATACTGATCACCCGAAACATTTAATCATCATAGTAAAAAAACAAAATAATAGCTGTAATTTAACTAAAATTTAATAAAAATGTTGAAATAATAACTCATTACAACACTATTATTTAAATAAAATAAAATAGGTAAGTAAATGTACTTTCAAAGTCAAACGTACAATAATTTCATTGCCCGATTATAATTTTCATCCAATCTGGTGGCAAAACCAAGTTCAATTTTTTTGTTTTTTTCAACTACAAGTATAACTTTGTCTTGGTATTTTTTAATTTGTGAAGAAAGTGGAATCTTTTCACCAATAAATGCATATCCCTGACCGTTCAAAACTAAATTTATGCCTTCTTCTGTAGTGTTAAAGTTTTGGGTACTGTTTTTCAATTTTTGGCCTACTTCTTTAAATGCTGTGTTGTTTGCTGCATTCTTAATAAATAATATTAACAAAAATGATTTATTAGTATACATAATAGTAGTATTAAACACCACTTTTACCTGTTCTGTAAATAGTAAGTTCTTCAAAATCGTTTATGGTTCTAATACGAAAATGGACTTAACATAATCTTGCATAACTGTTTTTTTAGTTGTTCCACTACTTCTTGATGCATATTAATAATTAATGGCAAAAATATGTTTATGTGCTAAATACATTTCCAATGAAGATCTAAATATAACTGTATTATTATTATTATTAATAATAATAATAGTAATAATAATAATAATAATAACTTAAATATGCAAAATAAAAACAAAAATAAACCTCTCCTTTACATTATCTTATTATTTAGAATTTTATAAAGAAACATAAGTCTAAAAAATGTTAATCAAGTTAAAAACGCCTTACGTATTATTAGCATATAAAATCTCGTCATCACTAAAATAATTTAAAAATTAGTATAAAAATACAATTTAAAATGTATTTTAAAAGTTTTCCTCAATTAATTTCATGAATATTTTACGACTAGCAGTATTTAGCATATGGACATTTAATCAAAAGCAGAAATCATATTTATTTATTATTTTTTCAAAATTTTATTTCTTTTAACCACTTTGAATGTTTTACAAAAAACATCTTTCAGTAGTTAACATTGCAGCAAAGTCAAACATTAGCCCGCATTTAGTACAAGTGATGGGGATCGAACTAATGCCAACCCAGGTTCGAGTCGAAGGCTATTTCGCCAGACTATTCTGGCAAATCAAATCCATTTCTACCCAGATACCAGTCCAGTGATTTAACAACGTGTGTTATCGCTAAATTTGTGATAATTTAAGTGACAGTTCTCATAAATTTGTTACTTAAACATTTACAACATGTGTACTTCTTTAAACAGTAAACTACATGTATTTGAAATAATATAATTAACAATTGCTGATACATAAAATGGTTGAATTTATAAACGCGCTTAAAATACACTCTATTTTTCCAATAGTAATTTGCAAACATCAAATCGTTACTAGAATTTAAATGCTTACCTCAAAGTAACTCAAAATACTAGAACCACTTATTGCAATGGGTTGTAAATCATTTAAATAAGCCAAATCGGAAACAGATGAAATGGGAATAGAAATTGTATTTTTGGCCATAAACGCCGTTAGGTCTGCTTGCCAAGTTGTATGAATTACAGATGCCGTTAGCCAAAATAAAACGGTTACAGCTCGCGTGGACAATGCCAGCGAATGACGTTCTTGACCTATAAAAATACACAAATACTTGATGTACTAATTTTTCAAAAACACACCAACTTTCTCAATACACTAGAAAAATAGTTTTAACTAAAAATCAAAGCAACGCTAAAAATCACACAAACAAAACTTAATTAACAAATTACACCTTTGGTAAATAATAATAATAATAATAATACAAATATAAAAATGGGGAAACCTTGCAAATTGATTCCACCAATTGCAAACCACAAATTGTGCATAAAATTAACTTCATCAGATGTTGCACCAGGTAATTCTTGGTTCCAGGCACTATGTGGACTAAATTTACTGAAAAGCCACGTGGCAAGTGCTGTAAGAATGACAGAACAAATGACAGCTATCCACATGTCATAGTTAAACGGCAAAAACATTTGAAATATGCCGTGATTGAGTTTATCGTAACCAATAGCAACAACCAAATCGTCTTCCATAAATGGTCCAACAAAATGAATGTATTTTGATCGTTCAACGTTGATTGTAACAGCTGCAGCAATTAAATCGACTTCCTAATGTACAAAAAGTGCAACATGTAATTTTATGCTTTAGACTTTTAATATACCATATTAGATATTTATATATTAGAACATTTATTGAATACAACTTTTAATATATATATATATATATATATATATATATATATATAATTTCTGTTTTCATATATATAACACCTCAACTTACTTTATTTAATAGTTGACCCATCATTCCCGACCAGGTACCGTTTTTATAATTCATTTCATAATTATTATCGGGGGGTAAAAATAACCGATACCTTTATAAATGATTATAAAACATGATATCTTATTTTTATTAATTGTAACTACATGTAACTACTTGTACGGTCTTTTTAAATAAAATATTGTTGGTAATTATATCCAACCAATATTATTAATTTAGAAATGTTTCATAATATTTAAAAAATGCTTTCGGTTAATCATATGCAATGAATAAATGATTTTTTTGTTTACATTTATTTCGCACTGCATTTACATTTCTACAGTTACATTTTTACGTGTTTCTTCTTACCATTTAGAGCAACATTTATCTAAAATGCTATAAATAAACTGTTACATTATTCATTTAAATTTAAATAAATAGTTAAAATGTTGGATTATATGTTAAAAGCCCATGGTTTAAACGTTAGAACTGCACTTTATTTAAAGTTGAACTCTACAACAGTTTTCTAAAATATTAATATTAATTTTTGCTGCATATGGTGCAGATGATTGAACCAATTTAACCAGTTCTAAGCCTGTATAAATGAGAAAGGTTTAAGGCAAAACGGAAATTAGTCAGTAAAAAACCTATGCCAAAACTATTTAATTGTCATGATACTTCAAATTGGTTCAATACAAAATCAAACAGAGAAAACTGGAGAAAAAGTAATGCAGGCTATTATCTCTACTTCAATATATAAACTAATCTAATAAAAACATCCCCGATTTCTTAAACAGAAACCATAAATTGGATATTTTGGCTGATTCGAAGTTGTACAAAACTAACTTCACCACTAGTTAGTATTATTCACTAACAATGATAGGCACAATTGAAGAATAGCGTTACAAAAGTTTCATATAACATCATATATTATGTGAATATAATCCTGTTAAATTGTCCAACTAGTTAAAATTAACAAAAGTTGCAGATTCCTAAGCCATAAGATTGTTATCTACTGGATTCACACACCTTTCATTTTATAGGCGAAGTTTTTCAACGAATATGTCATTCTTGCAATTTGTCATTTAAATATTATTAAGTAAATTTAACAAACTTACTTAAATTTAAACCTGTTCGCAAACTCATTTAACAAATCAATGACAAACCCAGTGGCATTCAATATTTCACCCTGTTCCGTTGTTTTAACTGCGTATACATATGGTGGAATCTTCAAAAACAACCATAAATAAAGTAGAGGAAAGTACAAATAAAATTAGGAAATGAGAAATGCAATTACTTACAAAAACAGGTGTAAGCAACAAAAATAAAAATTATTTAAATTGATTTTTATGTTACATATCAAACATTAAAAAATGGCATTTATACAACAAAAAATGATTGAATTTATGAAATTGGAAAAAAACATACAATGGCTGAAGCTACATTCAACATTTTTCCCTTAAACGAAGTAAATTCGTTCAAAAACAAGTTGCTATTTTCACTATTATGTTTCAATTCCTCACCATATTTCGTTACCAGATAATTATTGCTTGGTGTAAATTTAAAAGTTTTGAAAAATTTATGTTTTGTTTGATTACTTTTCAAACTATAAAAATACAAATTATCCCATTTTTCGATTTCATAAAGCTGAAATTATTAGAAACAAAAGTGAATAATTAAATACCCGAAACAAGTTTTAAAATATTTTTATTGTAGTTTGAATGACTGAAGGGGTAGTTTGGTGCCATGGTTACCTTTTCATTATTTTTACATTAACAGGGCTCATCAAAAGATTGTCTCACAAATTATATAAGCAGACAATATTGTTTCTCGTCTAATAAGCAGCATCCATGTAGCAGTGCACTACTTACAAAATTAACAAGGCCGTCTAATCTTTTGTCAAGAATTGTCCTTTTAAAGTCAATGGCTACATACAGTATACGTATACTTCAAGATACACCTTTTAAGTGCTTTGGGTGTATGCTTGCATTCATTTACCAAAATATAAATCCAATTATACCGCCATACATTCGGTTTCTTATCCGCTTATGTCTTAGTCCATTCTACAATACATAGAGGTACAACATTAGAAAAAATTACCATTATCGAAAATTGAAACTTTGAAAACATTAGTCAAATCCTCAGAATTATTATTTTATTTTATGTTTATTGCTTTGAATGTTTTACGGGAAACACCTTTCAGCACTAGACATGTTAGCAAAGCCAAATGTGGACGCTTATTTTAGTGCCGGTGGTGGGATTCCAACCCATACCTATCCAGGTCTAAATCGAGCGCTGTACCGCTAGACCACCCCCGCACCGACATTATATTGATAAATTTATTAAACATTTATTTTTCATATAGTTAAAATAAGATAAACGTTTTTGTTATTTAAACATTTAACATTTCAATAGATTTGTAGATGATATTACAAAATGGTAATCATTCTGTTAAAACTGCTAAAATATGACATTTAATCGTTAATCTGACGTTATTTAAACTCGCACCAAAAATGGATTAATTGATCGTTTTATGTTAAATGTTTTACGTAAAACATCTTTCAGCAGTGGACATTTTAGCGAAGCCAAATGAAGGCCCGCATTTAGGCTGATGTGGGGATCAAACCCACGCCCAGCAAGATTTAAGTCAAGAGATGTACCACTGGACCACTTATTGTATTGTGCTTCCCCACTAATATCTTGAGTAAAAGGTGAACAATTTATCTACATTTGAGAAAATATATATCTATATTTTTAATAAAATATTTCGACTTTTATCATGTGTTAAATTAATTTGGGTTATAATATATAATAAAACAAGATTTCTACTTTAATATTTTCATTTAAAATAATCAATACAATGTGTCCAATTAAATATCCCAAGGTGGAAATGTTGGTAGAACGCTGGACTCAAAACCGCGTCCTACCACCGGCACATATAATCTAAAAGCATTTTTATATTCATGCTCAAATAATCAATGCAATGAGTCTAACTAAATGTAAACTAAATTTTTCCCCCCCCCCCGCAATGTGAACATACTCTCATTGACGTTCAGCATCTTACATGTGTTATTAATAAGCGTCAAGGTTATATTTACTAGAGATGGCATAGTCACTCATACCAAACAAATTGAATGGAAAATATCAAATTAACAGTGGTCCACACACTACTTTGAGAATGTACTTTTTAGTTGAAGTCTCAGGGCTAAATACCTTGATTGTTATCCTGTTTCCTATGGGAAAACTTAAAAGTATCATTGCAACATGCAAATTATATGAAAGTCATGTAACGATAACAAATGGCGCTTACTGCTAAATAATATATATCTATATAAATAAACGATTATAATATAGTATAAAAAACTCACAAGTTGTTTTCCTATCTCATAATTCTCTATTTAGTAATCAATCAAGTGTATTGAAGTAACTTGTTTAACTGAAAGCTACAATAGTTGTAGATTGTTCAAATCAATTAGCATACTAAATGTATTAATCAGCTTAAAATTAAAAATTTTTTAACTAGAATATTAATTGATTTACATTTCCTATTATTGGCATGCATACAAGTGTTTTAAAACAACTGGTACAATTGTGTTTTGTTCTTTATTACAAAAATGTGTACTTTCTCTCAATTTGAAAATTAAAGCAAGGGTATACTAATAGAAAATATGAATTAATCACATATGGTTAATTTTATGTGGATATCTAATATAATGCTGAACTATTATAAATTCAATTTTAACACAACCAGATTTTAAAAAATAAATTTCTAAAATGTTGATATGTACTACAAGACTTACTATATTTAAATTTTTGAATCGATTAATAGTTTCAACATAATATTTATTTGAACTAATTGAGCAGTTCGAGGGAAAATTATAAACAATCGGTGAAATGTTTATATTTGAAGGGTGTCTATAACTACGCATCAATATAATAGCAGCAAAAACTGCGATTAATTCTCGTTCCTTTAAACAAATTCAATGTACATTGTTTTTACATTTAATAAAAATCGTTTATAGGCAAAAAAATATTTATTAATGAAAAATGCTAACTGTACAACAATATAAGGTATAATTGTAAACAATTTACACAGATTACAGACCAAACAATTGTGTTGCATTTTGAGTATTTAATTCAGAATTTAAATGATGTCATATATGAAAGCAAATCTATGTATATTATGTAGTTGGTGACGTGGTCACTTCTTTATTATTTGTATATTTGTACGGCATATTAAACAGTTGGTTCCAATGGCTTTATAAGCATAATCAACATAAAAATAAAACGAAATTTCGCGTTTGTTAAACGACATCTATGTAACGGTGCCGCTATTTAAAAAGATTGACAAAACTGTACATGGTATATGTTTATCTTAAAATACTTGCAGCCATCCACCAAAACGGAAACCCACTTATAAAGCTGTGCACTCGATTAGTACCGTGCTAGTTTAGGTACTTTGATGCGCTATGTAAAGCTGACAATTAAGAATATAACCATTATTAAAAATTGAGACTTTGTAAGCATTAACTAAAGCCTTAGTGTCAATACCATCCC
This sequence comes from Cardicola forsteri, assembly GCA_025895645.1. NCBI lineage: Eukaryota > Metazoa > Platyhelminthes > Trematoda > Strigeidida > Aporocotylidae > Cardicola > Cardicola forsteri. The sequence continues at coordinate 327,828 of JAKXYG010000241.1, read as the reverse complement.
ACGTATATAACATACGCTTCATCAATACAAGTAGCGATCACAAATATAAAACTCAAATTTGTTGGTAGCCTATTATACTAATGATTCAATGATTATATAATATTCCGCTAACTCGCAAATTTAGGGACAAATTACTAAACTGCATATATATATATATATATATATATATAATGAAAAACTTACCATATAACGTTCCATATTACATCGAGCTGCATATGATGCTAAAAGATAATATAATTTATTACTACTTGAAATACAATCGTGGAAGTTGAGTATAGGAAAAAATCGGAAAAGTCCTAATTGCATTAACAAGCGTTTATTAAGGGGAAGCATTGATATGAGATTTTCTGGTGAAATATCCAACAAGTTTCCAAAAAGCCATTTAAACGGTTGTGTCAAATTGTGTGCTGTAAAAATCTGAATTTATAAAAATATTACAAATTTAAAGAAAACGGTACACGTAATATTAATATTTTTCTTTTTGTTACTCCAGTAAAGCCCAAAAAAATTGTCATATCGATGAATTCAAATATAATTATTTAAATTTGATTAATTTAATTTTTATAAATGTTGTTCAATCAGCACTTTTCCAAAAAAATCGATAATTATTTTTCTGTGCCGATGTGGAGCAAATGGATAAGGCGCCAAATTTGTAACTAGACAAACATGAGTTCATGTTTGACTACCAGTACCGTTTACCTTTGATAAATTTTCGCCGACTAAAAAGCGTTTTTTTTGTCGAACAGTCAGGCAATAAGCCGGGGTGGTTTTGCGGTACAGCGTTCGATTTGGACCTCGGTGGGCATGAGTTCGAATCTCACCATCGGCACTAAAATGAGGGCCTTTGCTCGGCTTCGTTAAAATGTCCACTGCTGAAAAATGCGTTTCTCGTAAAACATTCAAAGTAATAAACATAAAATAAGAAATTTCTTATCAAGCAAATAAGTTGTTTCAAGTACACGTATAATATGTATTGTTACAAAAAATGCATCACAATAATTTGTAATTCCGCTTTGAAAAGTCCTAAGTCACAATAAAATAAAGGGTTGAAGCTAAGCGCTAGCAAACCAACCCTAATAAACACATATAATTCCACTAACGGAATAAACAATTTACAAAAATAAGCGTTCTTATTAAAATAAACATCAAAAAATAACTTAATGTTCTTTACTTTCTTCCTCTAAAGACAAGAATAATTAAATTAGATTACACCAAGTGTTATTTAGAGTCTAAATAATACTAATGTACAAAACTTAAAACATTTTTTAAATTGTGTTTATATTTGATTGTATAGAAAACTGTAAGATACAATTGTATGCTAATTTAAGCTCTAAACTAAACCAAATACTTGTTGACATCGATATCTCCTATCGAAAGAAGGTTATAGACAACTACCAATATTACAGTCGTAGTATATATCTATATACTGCTGAAAGCTACTTCTACTAAAGTATTTAAGCCAATAACCATACATATGTATATATATATAACCAAATCTTGATGCAGCTGCTTCTACCTAGCTAAAACATTCGATTAATAGCATCAATTCAACTTTTTGACGTAGTTGATAGGTTCTATCGGATAAGATTTAAAATCTATAATCGTTTAGAATTGCGCAAAATTTTCACTTTCTAAATTGTTTCTAGCCGTCAAAATGTAAAGAAATCGTCATAGATAGGAAATGAAAAAAAAAAAATTTTGACCAATTAAAATAGCCAAGTTACCTCACGAATTTCGTCGGAAGTTAGCGAATAGGGTTGCAATAAAATGATGTGACTAAAAGTGGATACGTTTGAACGCGATAATGTTTGAATATAACCTTTCATGGTTTTGTATTTATTATTATCCTCATTATACATTCCAGTATTATCTTTGCTCATGTAACGCTCAATGAAAAATGTTGGTGCAAAAACATTGGCGGTCATCTTCTTTTCCAACACCAATTCCATTAATGCATCTAATTCAGCTATATATATATATAATACTATAAATACGCAATTAATGCAAAAAATATTACATTTTTACTTTTGTCTATAAAATGCATAGCGATATGGTGCTTAAATTTCTGGAACAACAAATTTGTTGTGTATTGTAAGTAAAAAACTTGTTATGCAAGTGAATTTTTAAAAATAAATATTGCCATGATGTCTACCAGTAACCGTTACGTGCGTCCAAAAATTAGCAACAAGTTCTCAATCCTCTAAAATATTATGATATATTAGTGTTTGCATCAGTTACATTATCAAAAAATACATGCACTATTCTATTTTGACTATGTTAACAAAATTAGAATTCAAATACATGTATTGTTATCTAAAGTTACTGTTATCTAACCACAAAATGAATCTAAAATTAATTAGTGTACTAATTTTAAATAATTATTTTATAAATTGAAAATAAATGTTTTGTTGATGAGTTTATTAAATATAGGACTGTAAACCAATTAAAATCAAATGTTTAATTGTTTTATTATTTAACAATGCACATTGAAGAAATGTGTATTATAGTATTGCATATTGTATGAAAACAGGTCTTACTTCAAATTATTTTTTATCTTATTATACAAGTTTGAACATTTGTTGTCATTATAAAAAGGCGTTCTATCAAAACAACGATTGAATAGAAATTAGAAAGTGTATCATAAGAATAAAGCATAATGGCTCACATTTTAACAATTGAATTAAAATGATTGTGTAATTCTGTTTCTCGACCAATGTTTCTATTTTAATTAAGCACAAGTTGCCTAAACAGAAATACAGATCGTATAAATAATACCTGGTGCTACGTGGATTAATGTGACAATGAGCAACTTATTATGTGGGTTAGTAAACCCACTCGTCATAGGGACCAAAATAAGTATATAGCACAAAAATACAGACCAAAATTAAATATTTTGCAAAAATATAGACAATATATACAGGAATAAATTTACACAACCAGCCAATTGGCTGTTGCTTTGTTGTGCTTGGCTGTCTACTTCGCTTATTGATCTTGGTGTGGTGTCATCCTAACAGCACTATTAAATGCTGGAGCATGTTTCCCATAATGGGCCAGTAAGAAGAGATACAATTGAAAGACACGTACCACTCGGTCCATCAGTCAAAATTGCAACGTTCAAAATGTGATCCAATTCTTTCAATTCCAACAAAGCATTGGCAAACTGTTTCGCATCTGGTTGGATCCATAGTGTTGTCGTCGGTTTTGTTCTATTCGCCAACGTACAAGTAGGTTTTGGAATAGCCACATGCATCATACCGTATCCAAATGCAATCGATTCAATATATTCGGTCGTAAAACAGTTGGTAAAACTGATGATTGATCTGATTCCCATTTGGTAAAATTGACATACTAAAAAACATGACACTTTATTTTATATTCTCTACTAAAATGGATAAAAGGTTCGAAGTATTCATTCTTTCATCTATTGGCAAAAATTAAATATTTAAATATGGCATTTGTACGTATTTTAGGAATGTTTTTTAAACCGTTTTTCGAAAACATTTTTCAACGTGTTTTTAGCAAAGTCAGTGGTGAGACGCAAACTCACGTCTAGTAGCAAACAAATTTAATTCCTAAATGTAGATCAATTTATAATTTTCAGTAATTCTCAAAAAGGTACAATAATGAAGTACTGTCAATAAAAATTGTTAAACGTTTCTAGAAAATAATACACTTACCTATCTAACTAACTTTGACCAATTGGCTGAAAGCACATTTGAGACATTTGGTTTTTATATTACTCATCGTCGAATGTCGATTATAGAGAATTGTAATAATCACAACTGTTTAAATTTTATTGCCACTTAACGGGATAATTTAGAATTAAACAACTCCATTTTATAAACAAATACTGTACACATGACACGGAGCTGGCTGCAATGACGAAAACATTAAACCTATACGTAAGTGGTGATTAAATCCATAAAATTAGAGCCTTAATATGTCTAATGTAAGAAGCAGAGCAAAAAAAACGTTTTCTTTAAATCACTAAACGTTTAGTCGCCTTTTTTAATAAACAAGGAAAATAACAAAATATGTTTTGTAGAAAGTTCCTTTTGTCAGTTGAAACATTTTGGAACTGTTTTATAGTCAACCAAACGATGATTTGAAAAGATTAATGCTTTCATTACCGAAAGAAAATATTGTGCAAAGCTAACTGTGTATATACCTTCTGCTAAAACGGTTGAAAATGGGCCTACATCTAACAAACTTTGTATAACACATACTACCGTCAGATTGCCCATTATACTTCACTGTGTAAAAAACATGTTAAAGCTAAAATGCAATACACTTGTGGAGGATTTACTGTTGTTGTTTAAAAAAAACATTAATTTATATTACATTAAAAACAACTTCAATTTTATATAAAGTTACCTTATTTATATATAAATTTAATTTTATAAGGAAAAATATAGAAGATATTTTTCCATAAATTTCCACTTCACTATACGAACATAAATGTTATTTTTCAACATCCAAATTACAAAATTATGTGTCTTTAGCCACTTTACTATTAAAAATGAAACGATATTAACAATCTAATTAAGAGCAAATCAAGCCATTTAAGTCAAGTGGTTACAAAATAAATAATTTTCAAATTTACTATTATTTGATTGTATATAATATAGTAAATTTGGACAGACATTGTAGCATGCGAACTCAGTCCTTTTATTTATGCTAAGCCCCCTCGTCCAAATAAATTATTTAAATGGGCGTCCGTTTGTTTACCCTATGCAGCCAACAGAGATCATTGGAGGGGTTTAACTCGGGATGTAATTAACATTTAATGTCAGCACACCTCAAGTGTCGTTCTTTGAGTACACACTACAAAAGTTGACGTTTTGGTTTTTTGGACTACCCTGAGTGATAATAACCGGTGGGGGATGTTTATCTCCGATGATGATGATGATGATGATGAGTAAACTGCATTGCAACTGAGATAATAAGATATGCCTCACACTTTTTATTATTGAAATGGTAATAATTTGACTTAACGCTTGATAATAAACCAGTTTACATTTTATAATAATTTTTTATCATTAATAATACACATCAATAAAATTTTTTATTTAGAATATTCTATACTGTGTAATAAAACTGAGATCTCTATTAAAATTATATATATATATATATATTCAAAAAATATTTTTCTTACGTTGATTAAAATTAAATTTTTTTATTACAAATTCTATATTAAATTCTTGATTTCGATCTGAAAAATATTTATTTCCCAATGTTCTTACAGCCACAGTGAAAAGAGAAAATATTTGCGACAGATTCTGACGACCGTTGTTGTACATATCATCATAAATTATTCCTTTTATTGCATGGTTAGAAATAAATGTATTTAATTTAAAATATTAAAATACAATAAAATATGTACAACAATAAACATTTACTGCTTTTTAACACAATGATTTTTGATATTATTATATTGAACATTTTAATATTAAGACTACATAATTATGCTATTATAACACTTATATTTTAATTATCTAACGAAATCTCCAATATACAGTTTAAACTAAACTGTAAGTTTCAAAGTAAATAACCAGTTGTTCAATCTCGATAACTTTACTTTCCACACTCAACTTAATATTCGATTCTAGAATTTCATTCTTTAGACAATCTAGTAGCATTTTTAACATGTTACAAGCAGTAAATTGATAAAAATAAAATTGTTAACAGCGTATATTAATATACAAAATGTGTAAAACACACAATCACAACCAACTGAACCCATAGTGTCGGCAATACTTTTTAAAATGTATTATATCAACTGGTACAGTACATTTAAAACAATTTTGAAAGGTTTAACACTTTTGTTGCTGCTATAAAGATATTTGAATACACTATTGAAAATTGAGCATTACAATTTTCAATTAGACTTTCTTTCTTTGTGATCTTTAAATTTCTTTTATATAAAACATTTTGCAGCAAGCGTATACTTAGCTAAAACCTGCATTTAGCTGGTTTCAAATCTAGCGCTCTAGAAACCTTTGCCATTCCGGCACATTAAAAAAACACAATTAAACCGCTGTTTTAAATTATTTAAACATCTTGACTAAAATCCTATAATTGGTCTAATACTTACCTATCCTTAAAGTACATTAAATAACTTAAACTTATCATTCATTCATTGTAGTTGAATGTTAATGTTCCTGAGGAATTGAGTAATGCTCATTAAGTCCCAATTTTCAATAATGAAGATATTCCTTACTGTCTTTCCCCAACGTAATGCATCCTGATCTAGATACCCATATACGTTTAGACTAATAACAGCAAGGACCGAGTGTACAGTATTATAGCTGGGTTCCCGTTTTAGTAGGTGAGTGCAAACATACATCAAGGATGCTTAAAGATTTCTTAACGTATACAATATGTAGCCGTTCGGCTAAGGGAGATAACTGACAAAAAATCAGACGGCCTCATCAATCTGTACGAACAGTGGCGCCGTCACAAGAACGCCCTCTACCAGCTAAGAAAGTTCGTTATTCGTTTGTTAAGCTTATGAAGTCATTGAAACCGATCGTTTTATATCGTATAGAAATGAAAAATAATGAAGAGATGACCACGTCACTAACCAAAATGAATGAATGAAAAATGCAGTTAAAAATCTAGTCAGCTCTTTATTATTTCTATTTTTGAATAACGGTTGATCGCTATGTATTTATAGGTATAGCAAACGTAGAAAATAAACGAAGCTTCGTGTTAATAGTTGGCATTCTTGTGACAATACCACTGCTCACAAAAATTGACAAAGCTGCTTGATTTTGTTAAAGTTATTTCCCTAAGCCCAACGGATACTTAGACCATATGTAAAGCTTAAATTCCTTCAACTATTCTGGGTATATACTAGCACCTATCTGCCAAACCCGATGTCTCGTTATATCGTTAGATGTGCTCTATGGTGACAATCAGAAACATTACTATCATTAAAATCATAACTTTATAAACATTATCCTAATCCTCATGATCATTTACATCCCATTTCATAAATTATATCATATTTTTATAACATAAAAATTGTACACTCACCAATTAGGGACTTTTCAGAACACGAAAGACTTTGAATAAAAATTATTAATATAAGTGACAAAGATTTTTTTAGATGTAACATATTTAAAACTTCGGTTTTATAAATCCTTAAAACATTTTTAAATGTTCATGTATTTATATAAGAACAAGTAAACCAAACTTGTACATATTTAAACCCATTGTCTTGGAAACTAATTGATCATCATATGAATTTTAGTGTCCTCAAATGCTACTCAATAGAATATTGTGCACAATTTAAAATACGAAGCAAACTATTTTTTTAAGTTACTTAATTTGTATCCAAAACATCTGTATCTGGCAAGTAATATAAATACAGATTAACCGTTGAGATTATCATCAAAGACTGACATTAGAAACAAGCATGTTTGTAGTGTCAATTTCCAATAATAATGTTCCTGACTGTTCCTCCATGCGGTGCATCTTGTAGTTGCTCTAGGCATCTAGAATAACAGCAGGAACCCAATGCACATAGGTTAACTGGGCTTCCACTATAGCTGTGCAAGCATACATCCAGTGCATTTAAAAGGGATCTAAAAGTATAAGTCTACCATGTGTAACCCTACGGCTAAGGGAGATAACTCTTACAAAATATTAGGCGGCCTCGTCAATCTTTGGGAAGTGACACTACCTACTAGCCAATTAACTTCATTATTCTTACACGTTTATTACACTTATCAAGCTGTTGCAATCGATCATTTAATACACCGCACAAAAACAGAAATAATAAAGAGGCGACTGTCACCAACTACAATGAAAAAGAAACGAACATTCAGTGATTACTTTCATAAAACACATTGATGCAACAATGAGGTGATGTAAACGTAAAAAGCATGTCCTGACATCTTCTGTAGAATAATTGAAAAGCGACTATCTCAATACATTTTACTTAAAAACAAAACCACACAACCAATTTTTCAAAAACAACTAAACCATGCTTACATAGATGTCGAAAAAAGATTACCTATTAAGTCTCATAAACAAATAAACATATTTGAGCAAATTGGTTCAAAGAAAGCAGTTTTTAGAGCAGTGCAAAGAATTTACATTAGTGCAACTAATCAACAGCAGATAGGTACAATGAATGCAGCTGTCACTAATTAAATAATAACCAAACTACTCATAAGTAATATACTTTCTAATATTAAAACAATCCTAGTGATTGAGAGAACTCATAAAATAAAATCATTTTGGTACTGAAACGTTATAAATGGCATTGTTCGAAAATTATAGCCACTCCATAATAAATAACAGATAGTAGATCGATAAACTAACTGCTATTGTAAAAATCTAACACAGAGAACTACTAGTTACGTTGGATCAAGATTTATTTCTCAGACACATTCGTAATTATCAAAAACCACTTTGTAATAACATTAAAAATATAAATGCAAAAATAACTCTATTTCTCATCAACAAATACATAAAAAGTGAAATAATTACTTCACAAAATAAAGGAATTTAAAAATTAAAAATTCGCGTGTGCGCATATATGCCCGATAAAACATTAAAAAAGTTTATATAAAATTGGATAAAAATAAAGTAAAATATTATCAAGAATAAACGATTGTACATATAAACAAAAACAAATAAATTATGCTCCAAAACTTAAAAAAATACGAAACAACATCAATCAGGGTATCGAAAATGTTGTCAAACCATTAGCATCTGTTTTACACAACCCCAAACCCAAAATATGATTCGTATTCAAACCAATCACATCATTCTTGGCGTTATTTTTTACAACAGAACTTGGTGAAATAACTGCAGTCGAACATATCGGAGACACTGCATTATGAGATCGAACTCGATCGAGCATCTGTAACTGGTAAAGTTTTTTAAGAGCTGTCTTAGCAGGTCGCAGACAATCCTTTACTTGACCACCATCATTATCATCTTTTCTTCTAACGTAACCATTCCTATATCGTACATTTGAATGACTTGGTGATGATGCTGACGCGTCACCAAACAAATTATTCTGCTTTGACAATAAATCACCCAAAGTGGACGGCAAATCGGTATCGTCATCATTATCGTCGTCAGATGAACTCCAATGACAGTCATCCAGACGGAAAGTCTGTTCCAAATCACCCAAATGATTTGTCACACTGTTCACTTCAGCTTCCATTACGTCAAGCGCATTTTCTAATGGCCGAACTACAAAACGGTCCAAATAATCTAATTCTGATTGAACGTGAAGCAACTTGTCGCGATGTTCACTGGGCAACTCATCATCAATAGCATATTTGTTGTCGTCACTGTCAATGTTGATCATTGCTCGCGGTGTTTTCGGCGTTGCATGAAAAGCCTTCGACTGGACCAATTCGGAAGACAAATTGTGATACGTCACCAAATCGTTGGACAAACGATTCGTATTGCTGTGATTCGTATTTGCCTCTAGCCATTCCATATCCAAACCGCACTCAGCTAACAAAAGTAAAAAAACTGCGTTAAACGTTCAGTAAAAATGTATAATTAGCATTATTTCATTAATACAACCATTACTGAAAGCCTTTCCAAAATTAAACATTAAGGAATATAAAGTTGTATGCAGTAATGTTTGTACAAAATAAATAATTAACTAATTAAAATACACAGAATTATATATATATATATATATATATATATATATATATATATATATATATATATATATATATATATATAAACACTCGTGAAACAACACCTAAACTTAAAATATTTCTAATTAATATTTAATAATTAATTCATTTCTAAAATAAATGCTCACATAAACGCATGCGCATTTAGATTATATTTTTAAAATAATTTTATACAAAAAAATTTCCACCGAAAAATTTAAAATAGTACTACGTAGCACGTTCAATATTCATCTAGGTACAAAAGTTTTGGATTTTGTTACATATACCGTCGTTTTACATCACTTTATATGTATGCTTACTAAAAGATAATCGTCCTTATTTAAACTCTGCCTAATACAAAATTCCAAATTTTCTATATAAATGGTGCAAATGTTTATAGAAATTTAAAAAATATATCATCATCATCATCGGGGATAAACATCCCCCACCGGTTATTATCACTCAGGGTAGTCCAAAAAAAACCAAAACGTCTGCAAAAACGTCAACTTTTGTAGTGTGTACTCAAAGAACGACACTTGAGGTGTGCTGACATTAAATGTTAATTACATCCCGAGTTAAACCCCTCCAATGATCCCTGTTGGCTGCATAGGGTGAACAAACGGACGCCCATTTAAATAATTCATTTGGACGAGGGGGCTTAGCATAAATAAAAGGACTGAGTTCGCATGCTACAATGTCTGTCCAAATTTTCCGTTGGCCGCCTGGCCTTCTTTTCCATCCGGGTAATGGGAGGAGACCGACCCCTACTTAGCGCGTCCACAGGTGGCGGATAGTGGAACGACCTTTAGCAATAGAGGTTAGCTGTGAATAAGGCGATGCCAAATAAACAGCCGTGGACCAAACGGATACTCAGGCGTTAAGGTCGTTAACGCGTTGACAAGAAGGCGACAACGGTTATCGGTGTCACCCTGAGTATTATCACCAAGCAGCCCTATTTAGGGACAGCACTGCTTGCTCCACTCGGAGGGGCCTAGAAAAGGTGGTTTAAAAATTGCTCGTCTTCTCACCAGGATGGCTGGCCGCGGCTAACTGGTCTATATACTCGCGGTCGAAACTCTCACAAAAATCAATTAAAGGCCGTAGTCAACAGGGCTGAAACTGATGACCAAATTTAAAAAAACACCATTCTCAGAGCTCAAACAAGGCAGAATGTGACTCGCGACGCTACTGCCTGCTCTGTGAATATTACTCGCGATAATGCACCGGTTATTAAATCTAGGATTTGCCCATTAAAAAATATATAAAATAGACATGTCTAGTATGTACAGTGGGTAACGAAATTGAATCCTGTATTGACCTACTATGATATTTAGCACTTTTTACTTATCTTAGACATATCTAACACTTATTAATAAATACCTTAGATACCATTTTATCAAGAACTATATAAAATATCATTCGAAACAACATTGTAATTATGATATACAACAACAGTCGTTCTAGGAATAAATCATAATACCACCGTTTATTAAAATTTAAAAACAAGCACATGCAATTTGTTAAAAATAGAATTTTATTGAACAAAATACATTTACATTTATAAAAAACGTTAAACTTTGTAATGTCAACAATTCAAGTAACATTCACTTCTATTTATAACTTCTGCCAGCCGTTTTAAATCTGAGACTATCAAGGCAATAAAATCCTTTGAAACTCGATTTTTCATAACATAAATGGTATAAGATGCTAATGATTCTGAGGATTTGAGTAATGCTTATAAAGTCTCAATTTCCAATGATTGTGATATTCCTGACTGTTAGTCCTCCACGTGGTGCATCCTGGACTAGGTGCCTATAGGCATGTAGACTAATAACAGCAGGGTCCGAGTGCACAGCGGTATAACTGGGCTTCCGCTACAGCGGGTGGGTGCGAACATACACCCAGGATACTTAAAAGGTATCTAAATGTATACGTACACCATATGTAGCCCTTGAGCTAAAGGAAATAACCCTTACAAAAAATCAGGCGGCATCGTCAATCTTTGCGAACAGTGGCTCCAGGATACACTTTAAAATTGGTAGTTTTTTTAATATTACTTACTATTTACTATGGGTTTGATTTATTTAAACCTTCGTACATTTGATTATCTACAGCCCGGATTTAAACTTTAATAACTACATTTTGGGTTTTTTTAAAGGCTAGGTTAACAAGGTGTAAAATAACGTATCACTTATTGAGAATACCATTTATGTTATGAAAGATTGAGTATCAAAGGATTTTATTGGTAGCCTTGATAGTCTTAGTTTAAAACGGCTGGCAGAAGTTATAAATAGAAGTGAATGTTACTTGAGTTGTTGACATTACAAAGTTTGTAACTTTTTCTATAAATGTAAATGTATTTTGTTCAATAAAATTCTATTTTTAACCAATTACACGTTTGTGTTTTTTCGAAAAATGGATAATTTTGTTACATTTGGTTTTAAAGTTTACCTTAATAAATGTTCCATTAAACTATAAAAAAGATTGAAATTAATGGAGTATTGTATAAAATACGAAGATTATCTATGGTTTTAGATAAATTAAAAACTTTGCTGTTGTTTTTATAAATTTTTGGATTTAACCTTTCAGTAATTTAAGGTGGATTTTACTGGAAATAACAAAATAAGTATTATTTGTAAAAAGCCTTATTTGTTATGAAAAATTAAATTTCGTACAATTATATCAGTACGTAGATAAACTCGGATTCTAAGCGGTTGGCAGAAGTTATAAGATAGTAAAGGTTATTTGAATTATCGACATTATATATTCATGTATAAAAATCAATAAAATTCTTTTTTACCAAATTGTTTCTAAGCATTAATAAACAAAGGTATCACGCTTTGTTATAATAAATGTTGTACACTATTATTAGAAATATTAGTAAGGTATACATTAATAAGCTCTATATATATAATATAAATAACGAATGTTAATTACCCTAAAATATTGGTAGGTCAGGTTAAAATAGTTTCGTATCCGACTGTAAATTCAAATAGTTATATAAGGAAAGGTAGTATTGCAATCCTAAATCATCATACCAAATAATGGAATACAAACTCCAGTCGTTCTATGTTAACTTAGATAGATTAGAAGTAGAATTTAAGAACTTATAAGAATAATACTAATAACAAACACGTAGTTAAAGGAAATCAAAACTTTTACTCACATCAGTGAATAAGCAAAACTCATAATGCTTTAAACACCTCAGTATCTTTATATTTACTAAAGCATTTAAATGAATAATAACTTTAAATATAATCGCAATACAAAAAAATCAACCTTGAAAATAATAAACAATTTCAAACGTACAGACTACACAATTTGAGCTTGCATAGGCCTTGGATAAGCTCTGAGATCGAGATAACGAATTTGAAATAGGAAAATCTTCCGTCATTGAACCTTTCAATAGGTCTGACATGATGGACGGTGCTGGAAGAGAAAGGCTAATCATTTCATTTCCATTAGTCTGTTCTAAATGATCGGTTGAACCACATACACTTGACCGAGAACTAACAGTAAGAAAAATACATTTTAAACACTAGAAAAACCCTTAACCAAATAGCAATCATATGTTATCTCCCTTAACCCAAGGGCTACATATAATATACATATACCTTAAGATACCTTTTAAATACCCAGCCATCGTAGCCGCTGTGCACTCAGTCCCTGCTGTTACTAATCTAGATGCCTTTCAGCACCTAGTCCAGGATGTACTACATGGAGGAAAAACAGCTAGGAATATTACCATCATTGGAATTTCAGATTTTATAAGCATTACTCAAATCTCCAGGATTATTAGTATGCCAAATTAAAACTTTATAAGCATAACTTAAATCCTTAGGATCATTAGCATCCCTAGTTCAACAACATGTAATATCTTAAAACACTTTTCAAATACCATGTATGCACCCATCCAACAAGATAAAGCTGTTATATACCACTGTACTTTGAATCCACATTCCGTAACTCAAAATTCAGCACAACTACGGAATCAGTTTATAAAAAGTAGTAACTTATACTTTGTTCAAAATTTACCATCTCTAAAAATAATCAATGTCAATTTAAAACTCGATATCAAACGCACCAATGTATCGAAAGCATCAAATAGGAATAATATATAAAGTAAAATAAAATAGCATCGGCAAATATACAGTTGGTTTTAAGCAGCTCTTACTTAACCCAATTAAATATTTCCAAGCCATCCATCCTACAAAGATATACATTTAATATTTCCATCCATAGGAATAAGAACTGACAACTCTGAAGTTAACACAAAGCATACTCACCTTTCGTACAAAAATCCCGAATGTTCATGCAAAGCACTAGAGCCCAAATGTGATATAACATTTGAAATTTCATCAGACGACAATCGATTTGGGTTAGACGAGGCTAAGTCGCAGACACCTTTGTCCAATGTATTGCAATCCACATGTCCTAGACTGCTTAAAACAGATAATGACCGAGCGTCTTTTACAGGAGTGACACTAGGGGAATATATGTGATTGTTAATCTTTTGACTATTTGAAAATTTATGTAAATGCTGTGGAGTTGACAATGGCGTGTCACACGTAGATACAAATCTGGCAACTTTAAATATTTCGTCGCATTCATCTAATTGACTAGGAATAACACCGTTATCATCAACTAAACCGTCATAAGCAAGATTAGAAATTTCGGGTATAATGTCAGGATCATATTCTTGAAGAAAACCTGATAACTCTTGCGCCGCAATACTGTATGTAGCGTCTCCTGGTTGACATACAAGAGATTCTGATGATCGAGCATTCATAATTGTCTCAGAATGCTCATCAATAGGCCAAGGATGAGAACAATCTAATGAAAATGAATTGATATCACTAGAAAGTTCATTGACGTTACCAAATGCAATGCCACGTAGTTCCATATATAACTCTAAAACAAAAAAGTATAACCAATAGACTAGGTAATGCTAAGGCATACATCAAAATGTTTATCCGGATACAAACAATACATTTTACACGTAATCAATAAAAAAATAAAATAGGTGATTTCTTCAGTAAAACCTTACAATCCAGTACCTTGGTTAAAAGATATCTATTTACCATATGTAGCCGGTTAGACTTATTAATCAGTCAACTGGCGTCAACCACAAAGAATAGAGCCTTATCACAAAGAAACGGTCTTCTAGCCAAGAAACTTCGTTTAACCTCCTCCCCAAGATCAATTGGCATCCGACAACCTCACAATGACTGTTTAGAGTAAAAAATCTATAACCATTATTATTTATGCTATCAGCATAACCATGTGGTCCAACATTTGAAAAGTACTCAAATCTGTCTTTGTTTAACTTTGCATTGAAACCACCTATCAATATTTTAAAGTCTCTTCTTGGAACATTCATTCATTTCCATTTTGGTTGGTAACGTGATTACCTCTTCATTATTTCCCATATGTATACGACATGTAGAACGATCGATTTCGATAGCTTGACAAGCGTAGACAAACGTGGAAGAATAACAAAGTTTCTTGGCTGGTAGACGGCATCCTTGTGACGTCGCCACTGTTCGCAAAAATTGACGAGGCCGCCTGATTTTTTGTCAGGGTTATCTCCCTTAGCCCAAGGGCTACATATGGTATAAGTATACCTTTAGATACCTTTTAAGTATCCTGGGTGTATGTTCGCACCCACCCGCCGTAGCGGAAGTCCAGTTATACCGCTGTGCACTCGGACCCTGCTGTTATTAGTCTAGATGCCTGTTGGCACCTAGTCCAGGATGCACCACGTGGAGGACTAACAGTCAGGAATATCACCATCATTGGAAATTGAGACTTTATAAGCATTACTCAAATCCTCAGGATCATTAGCATCATCATAACATCATCATCTAACAAACTTTGTAATTGATCGTAGAATATATCTATTTGGTTCTCCTCAGTAGCCTCGTAGGGACATAGACTTGAACAATTGTTATTTTTGCAGCACTTTTACTCAGCATAATACCAACTCCATAAATATGTTCTTCATGTCCAGAATATAAAATAGATGTATCTCCACTCGTATTTCGCTAATACGCGAAATATATAGGTTGTACTTTTTCATTTCTCGAAGGACTTGTTCTGTCTGCTACGTAAAAGTGTGCAACGATTCCATATTCCAACACTAGTTAAGCTTTTGATATTCAATATTTTGCAAATCCAAGATTGAGCTTACTTTCGGTTTTCACTCAACCCTGTCATCAGGGTACGTGAGATCACTTCTTTGCGGTTGTTTGTCGGAATAGCGTATAATTTTTTTACAAAGGCCAGGTTGATAACCTTGCGCTCAAACCCTCATCCTTTATCTAGGCGTAGGATTGACTAGATTGAATCATTTAAAAAGCGATATTAAAAGTGAAATCATACACTGCAGTAGCGAGATCAGAAATCTTACTAGTAACATTAACCATTTTTTGAAACAAGCTTGCATAATTAAAATTTAAAACAAATGAAACAATGGATGCATAAAATTGTGAAATAAGAACATGCTTACTGTTTACTTGATCTTCTGAAGCTTTCAAATCATATAATCCACCTTCTGTGTAACCAGATTTACCATTTTTGCAAAATAGATTAAAATCCAAACTAGTATTTTTAGCATTTTGCTTATAAGAATAATCTATTGATGGTAAAACCGTTGCATTTAGAATATTTCGCCCAGTAACTAATAAAGGATGTAATTGATGTGTCTGTTCTAAAATGTACATAATTTTTGAAATCAACTTTCGACTGGTAATCGGCAAATCAATGTTGGTATTCTTAAGAAAGGCCAGTGCATCCCACCCACTAACTTGCCATTCATTTTGACGTGATTTGCGTCCAGATCCAGAAACCATGCGACAACCATCACATACGACCACCGAAGGTAAAAAACATTTAGATTTAAAAGCATCAGTGGATAGTTGGTAACAAGACTGATGAAACCAACGAAGACAATGATTACATTGGACAATATTAGGAGTAGATTGATCAACAACGCCACATACACCGCATCGATGACATGATAATAAATACTTTTGTTTTCCAGAATGAACTGTACTCGGTATTCTACAAAAATATGAATTAAACAGTGAGGATGTAAAACAAAATTTAAGATGAAATGTATTTAAGAAACAATAAACTTACGAATTAGTATGTCGAAAAATTGCTTCAGATATCGAAGTTTTACAATAGCCTTGAGAACTTTTGAAATTCACTGACTTGGAGCACATATTTTTATGATAGTTTCGTAAATGAATACTCAACAACTTGGAATTACGCAAACGACGTGGGCAATGGGGACAGGGAAAAACCGTCGGTGGTGTTAACTTTAAAGGAACGGTCGTATCTGCTTTGGTCGTTACAACATGCGTGGAAGAACTTTGATCAGTGAGAGCAAGGCAAGGTTCAGAATTTACATTCACTGACTGTTTGGAATTATTGAAAGTAGAAACTGCTTTCTGTATACAATATATGTATATGATATATATATAATTATAAAACCCAAACATTTCAAAGATAGCTAACCACTTTCCAGTAATCTAAAATCTATTTTTAAAACAAATTTGTTTCTAATTAATTAGTTTCAAAACATTGATACACTTTCAACTATTTTTTATATGAAACTACGAATATGGTAAGTTTTGTTCACCAAAAAATAATATCGTTGTCATAGAAATTAACAAAAGCTTTTTTTCTCACAAAAAAAATTAATCAAATAATACAAATTGTAAATGAATCAGATGTATACTTTTGTATTCACAGAGGAAGCATAGATATGCTCGGTTCTCACTTCACTTTAGTCTAAATACAAGGTGTACATATATAGACTAAGGTATCATCAGATCATTCACATTGATAAAAATGGGACACTTAAAACCACAATCATCACCATCATCACAATATGTCATCTGAAAGTGTCAATATCCTATTATTTAGAATTGTTAGTTTTGAACAAGCATATTTTCGGACCCTAATTACTTTACTCAATATATCTATTCCATGTATCATAATGATATCCGGAGTGACATATCTAATTTATTTTCATTAATTTTCGTAAGTGATATAATCACTTCTTCATTATTTTCCATATTTACAAGTCATATTCAACGATCGATTTCGATAGCTTGATAAGCATAACAAACGTAGAAGAAAAACGAAGTTTCTTGGTCAATAGACGGCATCCTGGTAGCGGCGTTACTATTCGCCTGATTTTTGTCAGGGTCCAATGACTACATATGGTATATGTATACTGGCATGTATGTTTGCACCCAACTGCCGAAGTGAAAGCCATCATCATCATCATCGGAGATAAACATCCTCTACCGATTATTATCACCCAGGATAGTCCAAATTCCAAAACGGTTAAAAAATTAACTTTACAATGTGCACTTAATGAACGACACTTGAGATGTAATAAGTTTGTGTTAATAACATCTGAAATGGAAGCCCAGTTATACCGCTGTGCATTCAGTCCCTCCTATATATATGTCTATAAGCACCTAGTTCAGGATGTACAACGTGGAGTAGGGATAGCCAGGAATATCACCATCATTGGAACTTAAAACTATAAGCATTATTCATATCCCCATGATCATTAGCACCCCTAACTGCAACAAGCATATAAGAATAAAAAAGTTTATCCGCTAATAAACAGCATCCCTGTAACGGCACCTGACAAGGTCGCCTAATTTTTAGTTAAAAATCTCCTTGACCCAACAGCTACATATAATAGATGTATACCTTAAGATACCTGAGAACATCTGGACTTCCGCTTCTGTGGATTAGTGCTAGTAAAAGATTTATTAATGTATACGCATATCGCATGCAGCCATTGGGTTAGAAATAACTCAGACAAAATTATGCGACCCCGTCAACATTTGCGAACAATGGCAACGTCAGCAAATAAACTTCGTTATACTCGACGTTTGTTACACTAATAAAACCGATCATTTGATATGTAGAAATATAAAAGTAATGAAGCAAACACGTCGCCGATCACTATTATATATAATGTATGCTCAGTTAAAACCTAATTACATGTATTTCTACTCTTATATAAACTACCCAATTACCAATAATCTACATTACATCTCAAATTTAGCAAACTATCAAAAGTATCAAAAATACAATGAGTTACGCATACAAGATTAACATACTTGATCCTCTATTTTCACATTATTATTAGAATCTATCTGAGTAGAAACTAACTTGCTCTCAAAAACATCCAATTTTTGATCAACCTTTGAAATTTTTAAAATGACTTGTTCTAATTCTCCAGATGATTCAATAATTTCAGGTTTTGGAGGTTTGTTATCGAACGAGCACTGGTTAACGGTTTTAAGCTCAGCCTCTATAGCCTGTCTCTTAAGTTGGCGTCGTTTGCGACAAGCTTCACTAAATTGAATTGTGCTTTTATCGTAAACCATTTCATCTTGTTCAACAGATCCGTCAACTGTAGAAATTAAAATATTCGGTTTTTTCTCATCAATTGCAATAGAGCTGTTGCGAGTCAACCGCGGTTTACAACTCATTTCAACTTTTCCATCAAGCTGCTTTTCCGATTTCACATTAACAGGTGCAATCTTCACTCTTTTTGAACCGAGATGAAAATCATCTGTTTCAGATACCGAGTCACTCAAACGATTAACCTCTACTTTGGATAATTTTTCGGGTGGCTTACTAAAACTGACGTTGTTATCTCGACAAAATTTAAAAACATAATCAATTTCATATTGAGTAGCTTTTCTCAAACGCGTAACTGATGTCCATTCCATTACACGATCCCAAATATATCTTAACCGATACTCAACTTTGTTACCGTGTCGCTGACGATGAGCAAGTACTTCCGCAAGGTATTCAAATTCGTTTCGCCATTTAGCCATGACATAAGTTCCGACATCAAAATAACTCTCCGTTGTTCCAACACCTTTTTTGCAACCGTTTAAACTGTTTGCACTTGATTTCATTTCTTTCAAAACCTAAATCCCAAAAAATTCAAATATAATCTTAATGATTCCTATACACCACTGAAAACAAAAAATGTTATCTACAACAAATTACACATATTAAAATCGTTATCGCTAATCTACAGAAAACAAATTAATAAAAATTTAAAAATGTATTTCATAATTTAAACTCTAATACTAAACAAATATAAATAATTAAAATTCACAAATTTGACAACTTTCGTTAATCTGTAATTTACTAAAAAACATTTAAGAAGTACAAAAAGCTTACTATCAACAGTAATTATATTTATTATCAGAGGAAGTCTATATTATAATGTAACAAAGCTAAATTTTACAAGTTAAAAACAAAATAATAACTAAATAAAGTAGAAATGCAAATGATAATTAAAAGAAATAAACATTCAAACAACTATCAACGATCATCAATCGCTTTATAGAACTTACAACCAAACCAAATCACGCATAATTAAGTCCTTATAACTTCAAGTAACGTTTCCAATATTAGCTCATTTTCCCAAAAAAAAGCGTCCTGATTCTTTCATTTTGCATGAAGCAATAAAAACAATATCTTAAAACAGGTTGTTACAAAAGTGAGAGAAACTCCTTTTAATTTGAGACATATTGCAATAATAGAACAATTAATCTTCAAAAGATAAAAAGAGAATACAACATAATGCTCCATTTGACGCGTGTGGCAATTATAATTTATTAAAATTAATTATAAACAACTTGATAATCCAATATTCAAAACGTTCCTAAAACATCTATTATGAAAACGTGTTTTCCCACTAAAATAACCAGTAATCATACGCGTCCCTTAAAAATAAGTTAGCATATATATATATATATATATATATATATATATATATATATATATATATATACTAAAGGGTAGTAATATCTGAAATAACACTACATAGTGATATTTACCTGGTACTCACCAACAAAAAGTAAAATAATCATAAAACATAAATGCCATTATATGCACACACAAAAATATTCCATTAAAAAATGACAGTTATTATATGAATAAAAACAAAAGAGTCTATTACAGTGGGAATGACATTAAATTGTACTGCAAATACTGAACGACATGGATGTAGAAGTTTTTAAAACGCCGCAACAGAAATTGTTTAAAACAATTATTAAAAATATTGTATTTTACATATTTTTATGCAAAACATTTTAATTTTTTATATAAAAAAATTTTTGTTTTATTTATTTAATATTTTAAAATAAAACTATTACGTTTTGTATAAAATTTTTAAAACTTTTTAGAATACTTTTTAAAAACCTTTTTCATTCTGTTTGATATTTATTATAACTAAACATTTTAAACATATTAATGATACTATTTTTATTTTTTATAAACATACTTAATTACGTTACAGTTAACAATAAAAATTTATAATTTGGTGAAGTAGTCTATTGGTACACCGTTGCTTAAAAGACTCAAAACTAACTACTAGATACTACTTGGTGTAATCACATTTTATACAAGTGTTTCTGTTGAAAAAAAAGCTTAAAATTATTGTTATTAATTTTTTTTTAGTTTTAAATTTTTATATTATTGTACATTTCAACAATTTTGACTTTGCTTGAACCTAGTTTAGAAGCGCCTTTTTGTATTTAAATTTATTACTTTTGTTGTTTAAGTGTTAGTAAATCCATAAATATTGTAACATTCTGTTCTTCCTGTTGGTAATTTTTTTAAAAGATTATCACTGGTCTTTCCCCAGAGGTAGATTTTATTTTATTTTATTATTTTATTGTTCATTTTTTACAATGTTTCACATTCATCCATCTGTGGCCTTCAACGATGCAAGAGGTCTGTAAAGGTTAGCATTTTCTGCGCCACCTGCAAAATTGGTTTTAGGAGGCATGTTTCGGACTGTCTTCGATGCATTATTCTCAACTTGCAAATAGTCCTCGGGATTGCAGATGTAAAATTGAATTACAGTCATTACCTTCTAGCACCGACCACAAGTCTAATAAGCTGGACAAAATTCTACATTTAGTTAGATATAATCATTTTCTGTCCTCTAGAGTTGATGAACGTGACTTTAAAAATAATTTTGTTACCAACCTTTTATTTAGCTTGGTAGACAATGTCTCTAATTAATCCTTTAAAACCGAGCTAATCATAATTATCTAATCTATCCAACTCTCTGTCCCAAGATAGCTTTTCCCTTAAAACTCAAGTTTTTAGTTTTACCTACCCCTCTACGGTGTCCAAAACCGTTCTCAAATTATCCCAAAAGAAGATCCTTAAAAGAGCTAAAAATTGTGCTAATTGCGTTAAACGCGACCGTAATCTTCTAGTTAGAAGTGTTAATCTTGACGTAACCAACTAGTCTCAGATATTGTAATAAAATGTCATTCTGAAGCCAAAAAATTCTTACTCGGTAGAGTATTCTGTAAACGACAGTATTCGTCTTTACTTATCCTCGTTTTTTGTTCATCCTTTATTAATAGTGCAATTGTACTTAAGAATTGGACCAGCGTCAAGTCCCAATTTAAAGGAATTAAAGTTACGAAAGACTTACCTCCAACGAAACATTCAGCTAAACAGTTTAAACCTTGTATTCCTGCTCACCATGCCCAACCCATAGTTGAACTCATTCTCGTTAGACTGGACATTGATATTGATAGTCAGAATTTTCGGCTTAATCACCAGAGTTCTCCCCTGCCCAAACCTCATCCCACTGCTGCCACTCCCACGGCTTTAAATGTTTATTTCACTAACGCTTTAAGCTTTTATAACAAATTACATAAGATTCACCAGCTTCTATCTTTTCCCTCTCTCCCACATCTATTTGGCATTACTAAGTCCTAAGCATGTGCTCTCCCCAACAAGATTTAGATCTGGCTCTAAACCCTATTGCCTTGATCTTGTCTTTTCAGATAAATCTATAGATATTGACACTCTATCTTACTTGTCTCCCCTTGGGAAAAGCGACTACTTTTTATTAGCTTTTGTAGTTCATCTTCCCTACCCTGTTTCACCACTTGTGAGCTCAATCTGAAATCCATACTTGATTTTAGGAAATCTGGCTTCAGTGGGCTCAGGTTTTTCCAATCTAATGTTAACTGGGAAAACATATGTACTAACGACCTTGAAAAAGCCTACTTTTTCTTCAACAAGGTACTTAATAATGGAGTTAATCTCTTTGTCCCTTTTAGAATCCCTAATCATACCAATCCAAGACTTCCTAGAAATACCTGTAAACTATAATTATTTAGATACTCGTAATAAATGCACTAGACTTATTAAAGGATATAAGGGAAAACTACTTCATAAGCTTTTAAACGGAGTTAAATTTAACAAAAATCTCCTATTTAAGTTTATCAGTAATAAACAAGAATCTAATTATTCCTACCCTCGCCTCCAAAATCAACAAAAAGGAATAATCTCAGGACTTTGTAGTTGTGACCTGTTTAAGGACTATTTCAACTCCATCTTTTAAGCCCCAATGTGTATCCAGTTTTTCTCTAGCACTACCAGTCCACCTACACAACCTCTATCCCTAAACGGTATCCTAGTTTTCAACTATCTTAAAAACCTTAAGTCCACGTCCTGTGGTGCTAATGACATCTATCTCAGAATTTTAAAAAAATGCGCGAATATTCTTGCCACCATCTGACTTATATTTTCAACCTATTCGTCTTGTTTGGTCAAGTGGACGTTTGCCTTTATAAGACCTATTTACAAGTCAGGATACAGGTTTAAACCTGAAAACTATAAAGCCATCAGCATCCTTTTCACTCTAAGCAAAATCATGAAAAGGTTAATTCGATCCCATTTACTTAATTATTTTATCAAGCTTAATATTATTAATCTTGCTCAACATGGCTTTATGCCTAAAAAGTTTTGTTTTATAAAATTTATTGCCTACTCTAACAGTGTCACAGAAATGCTAAACAGCCATCACTCTGTCGATGCCATCTACTTTGATTTTGCAAAGTCTTTTGACAAAGTTCCACACAATCTTTTTATTTTTAAGCTTAAAGCTGTAGGAATTGTTGGCCTAATCCTAACTTGAATTGAAAATTTTTTTCCAATTGTACCTATAAGGTCCGGACTGGGTCGGATTCTTCCTCTTCTTGTCTCATCACCTCATGGCTACATCAATGATTTGTTTTAGATCCCCTTTTATTTATTCTCTTTATTAATAATTTATCTTTAGTTGTTTACTCTAACATTGTGTCTTACGCTGACGATGGGATACAAACCTCGAACTACAATAAGCCAATATTTTTAGCATTTTTAACTGGTTGATATTAAATCATCTACTACCCAACAAGGCCAAATGTAAGCAAATAACTTTTAGGCTACTATCAGGTATAGTCTTTTTCTTACCTCCTAATAGAATCACTCAAATCAATTAAGGATCTAGGAGTCATTTTTGACTCTTTTCTTAGATTTACTAAACATTATTTTAAAGCTATTCAAAAGTGCTACAAAACTATAAAGTTTTTTATAAGGAACCTTGGGAACATTCCTCCTAAATGTCTACGGCTACTATACATGTTCTACTTGAGACCTCATCCTGAGTATTGTGCTCAAGTCACGGCCCCGATTTTAAAATCTAACACACATAGACCAGATCAGGTACAGAGGGTAGTCACTAGACTGCCTTGTGGTTTCAACTACTTACACTACTTTCAAAGACTTAAATCCCTAAAACTGTTTCCGCTGAGCGACAAGCGTCTCAAGGATAATATTATCCTGACTTATTAACCATTCAATTCTGACTCCTTTTCGCCTTTCTTTACTTTAGCTCAAAACTTCTTTAGATAGTGTAACCCCAAATTGTCCAAGCCTAGAGCCTTTTCTAGATTGAGAAGTCATTATTTTTTCTATAAAGCAATCACTCCATAGAACAACTTACTTGCCAACGTTATCTCTGTGTCCTTATTCCCAGCCTTTCCAAGCTTACCAAGTTCAACTAACACGATTTTTTTTACCTTTGCTAATATCAGTTATCCTATTTATTTATTCGTTTTTAATTTATTGTTACCACTCTTCTGATAAAACTGATAAACAGAATCAAGGATTAAAAGAAGTTTTACTACTACTCAACTTGTGTATCAACTTGTAACAGCATTGGTATGTAAATTTTAATTATTTTGTAATGATAAATTGCAGAATTTTATTTTAAATCATATAAGAGCCTTTTTAATTAAAATTAGCTGAATGTATTGGTAAATATCCGTATTAAGTTAACTCAAAAAAATTTAGATTTTGGAGTACTCTTGCAGTTTAATATTTACCGGTATTTAAAGTTTAAAAATTTAATATTTTTTAAATTATGTATATTGTAACAGTTTAGTACTTTCCAACCGTTGAAGTTTAAAATTCAAATTTTGCCAATTGTTTGAGTTAGAAGTTTAATACCGCTAAAATTGGAGTTTTTAAAACCTCAATTTGTTTTATTGGAAAAAATCAATTACTGGAATTACAGTTTAATATACTATTAAACCATTGGGGTTTGAAATTCCGTTTTACTTAATTTAGTGTATAGTTCTGCCAAATTTTAATATAAACCATTTTCTTTAAAACAAAAATCAGTGTTATTAACTTCTACAAAATGTCAAGACGTACAATTTTGAAAAGAAATTGCAAACATTGTTGTTTGTTTAGTGAATAAGGTTTTAAATGTTGGTCTTCAGAATACGGACGCGTAATAATTGATGATTGTTTATCTGTTGATATCAAGTAGGAAAAAGAAATAAACTCATTAAAGCTTGAATTTAGATTAAATTTGAAGAGATTAATTACAATAATCAGGATTTAAAAATAAGCAATAATAAGTTAATAAGCTTTTTTAAGATTATTGAGAAGAAGTTAAACCTTCCTCATATTAAGGTAAGAAAATTTAACAGTAATCTAGTGGATTACTAAAGACACATTAAAGCAGTTATATGGTAGATTACACGTAATGGCGCGGTCACTTTTGGACAAATTGTTAATAGGTTCTAAACTAGCAGCAAATGTTAGTAGTTTGATGTTTTTTTTAAAACAGATAAAAAACTACAAAATTAATTTGATAAAAATGGGATGTAATTTTACCTTGGATTCTATAAATACCTTATAAAGGGTAGCAATCAAAGTCCAAATGTCAATGCAAAAACAATGGGCCGTAATAGCTAATAGTTTATATTAGCCGGGGTGGTTGAGCGGTACAGCGCTCGAATTCGGACATGGGTTCGAATCCCATTGCCGGCACTAAAATGCAGGCCCACGATTGGCTTCGCTAAAATGTCCACTGCTGAAAGTAGCAAACGTAAAATTAAAATAAATAAAAAATAAAAAAATAGATAAAGAATCATTGTTTAAGGACTTTTTACGGTTTGCTTCAACAATACTAAAATTGTAAACAGTCAATTTGGTGAGATTACAGTAAAACTGATAGGTCGTTCTTTTATAAGAAGTGAATGAACATTTTTGGATAATGGTTTAGATTGTATCTTAATAACTGATCATCCTGTTAAAACATTAGGGTTACATATAAATATGATTAATTTAAAAACGAGCAGGGTGTTTAAAATTGGGAGCAAAAATGTTCAACTGAGAGTCGAACCAATTGCCGGTGGTGCTCTCATTACTATTAGTAATGCATATACTGTAGGGCAAGCTCCGTCCGTAAAGACTCACCAAGAAAGAACTAAAAATCTGGTATCACTTATCAGAACTTTAATTGAAATATAATTAAACCCCTTTAACTGATATATTAATAAGTTGTAATATGCCCAAAGCACATAGGGTCCTTGATCAAAGGTTGAGCAAAGAAAATAAGCTTAACGCCATAGAAACTATTTTTGGCATGGACTGTAAGAGGATTAAGTAGTTGTCTATTTTGTATAAATAAAATGTAACTTGTTACCTAACATGTAAAAGGGATGTTGTGCAACAAGTACATAAATAGAATAATAGTGATTTTAGGGATACTAGTAATGTTTTCTTTAATTCTATAAACAATTTAGAAGCAGTCGCAATAGTTTAAAATGTAATTAATTTAATAAATGGTTATTACCAAGTACTAGTGTAATAGAAAAGTAACCATAATTTATTACCTAATAATTATTACATGGCGTATAAGCGCTTTCAAGATTTAAAGAAAAGGCCTATTCAAGACGAACTCTTATAAAATAATTCCAGAAAATTTGTTGAAAAGTATATAATTGAAAGATATATTATATTGAAGTAAGCCCATTCAAATGGTATATACCCCATCATTCGGTAATAAATGTTAACAAACCTGTAAATGTTAGGATTCTATTTAATTGCGCAGCAGAGTATAAAGGTACTTCCATGAACAAGTCTACAATCAGTATTATTGCTTATAAGTGTGTTAATGCAATTTCACACTGAACGCATTGCACTCTTAGCAGAAATTAAAAAAGTTTAATAAAATAAATAACATATTTTTATTTTAGTTCGTATTGGTAATTTTTTAAATATCGAAGTAATAAATGCAGAGTTGGTCAATTGAATTTGTTAAAACTTGTTAATGTGCCATTAATGTTATTTGCTTATTTAGATTTCAATAGGAAAAGACAAACAAACTGAGAATATATATATATATATATATAACATTTAGGTTCAAGTTAATACAACTGTTTGTTGGTGAGTTGTATTAACTTGTATTAACTTAAACATAAATGTAAACTGTAAAACGTTTTTTATGTATATACCAAAATATTATCTGTTTTTGACTGATAAAAGTATGTTTTGTGAAATAAATTTCACAGTTAACTTCTTTTAATAAATTTATTTTTAATAGTGTTTTCTTTCATAATACATATATCTAATTATAAACTCTACTGTAGCTGGTCTCTAGTTTAATTAAAAAAGGAAGATAGTTAGAACATAAAGTTCATGACGAGATTTTTTTAAAAGTAAACATTGTTAAAAAGACTACAAAAAATGTTATTTCACCAAACTGCGACAAATAATTGAAAGTATTACTGTGATGACATGGTCGAATGAAAGTAAAAATTTTGTTTTTAAAATATAAAATCCCTAATGCCAAAAATTTTAATTACAATTACATAAAACAATTTTGTTGACTGGCGTTCTTTAAAACCAAAACATTTTGTTATAATAATCAAAAAACCTAATTAAAAAAATTATTTTAAACAATTTTAAAAATAAACTTTCTAAAACTTGGTTATTTACTTTATGTTAACTTTGCATTAATTTATATTTAATTCATTTTTAACTATTTCACTGCGGTTGAAGTAATTAAAAATGTGTCAATTATTTGTTTATCAACCTTTTAAAACAATTTAAAAGCAGGTTAATTAAAAGTGTTTAAATTAAGTTTTTGTAATTATGAAAAGCATTTAGTATCTATGACACCGTTTATATTAATTAAAATATTATTTAAATGATTGTTTTTTTTTAATTTTTAACCAAAATATAAAATGATTCTATTGAAAACGTTGTTTTTAAATCTTCTTTTACTTTTTACTATTTTTCAAACAAGTTTGTCGAACAATAAATATTTTATAAGTAAGTGTAATAAATACTATACTTACGAGGTAATTTTAATATTTTGTAAAGGTTTACATAATTTTGTGTAGTTAATAAATTATAAATGTATAGTTAATGCTAATTATATATATTAATATTTTGATAATTTATTAAAATATAATTTTAAAATAAATTATTTTACAAATCTAATTGTTTACAAACTCCATCATAGGTGATCCCAAGTCCGGTTGAGCAAGCAGGATAGTTAGAGATCAGTGTTAGAAACTTACGCTCTAAAAATATAGTACTATAAAACAACACGAGGATTTTATTTGATTAAACAACGGTAAATAAGTAGAAGCAGGATTGCTTGTGAAAACGTAATGAAAGATCAATCTCTGATATGCAGAATATTTAATGCCAACGATTTAAAGTAAAATCACATTGAACAATTGTGTTGCTTTATGCTCTTTAAAGCAAATCACTGTATTCATTTGCATTGAAAAAAATGTTTATTTGTTATGCACATCGAAAAATGCTGTTGTTTTGAATGTTGTTACTAGAAATATATAATTCGTCAAGTAAATGCTTAATGCACCCAGATAAGACACTGTATTAAATAGCGATAATATAATTTAAATCGTTGCTTACTCAGCTAAAAATACAATATTTTGATAACTGAACCAGTTCGGGACTAGTCCAAACATTTTAAACATTCATTTTTGCATTCAGATATTATTAGTTACCAATTTTTATAAATGCGTTTTTAATTTGAAGGTTTTATTTACGATAATCATTACGAAAATACTGGTCAAAATTTATCACATGTACTGAACAGTGTAAAAAGTCTTATAAAGGCTTTTGGATACCAAAGTTTGTCACAATACCAAATACAATTTATAATTCAAAAATTCGAATTTAATTTAAGTAATCAATGTTTTTATCAATGCATTTTATAATAGACATCAAGTTATTTTAATTCACCATTTACACACACAACACCTTAAATGTATTGTTATTAGTAATTGCATTAAATAACTGAAGTTTATGTCAAAGACACTTTTAGCTAATCTTTTTTGTAAAACTTTACGGTAATTGCAATGTCAAAATTATTTAGTTTAATATTAAAATATAATTCAATTTAACATTTTCTAATTATATCCAATACTAACTAATAGGTTAATAACTACACAGTGTTAACTAATTATTATTATACAATACATGTAATTACATGTAATTAAAATTAAAATTAAAATGTTTTATTTAGTTGTAGCTATTATTTTTATGTTTGATAATATCTTAATAAAACACAAATTAATGTGCATGCGTTAATTGCACTTGCAAAGTACAATCTTTGTATTTTATTTTATGTAAACCAATTTTATTAGCCAAAATAACAATAACAAATGTTTTTATTTAAATTTTATTATTTTTGCACATGCTTCTTTGGTATTACACAAGTATTTCAGTCAAAATACAACTTCAACAATTATATATTTTTAATATTTTCATGTGTGTTTGTACACAATTATATACTTCCATTTTAGTATGTGACTTATATCGTCAGGGAGTTACAGCAGTAATTAGTCTGACAAGTTGTTCAATAGCCAAACATATCGAATCGTTAACAAATCAATATAACATGTTGCACGTAGCAATTCCAAAACCCATTTGTCCAACTTATACTGAGTTAAAATTAACAACGTTTTGGTTTCAACCAGATCCTCTAATTATAGCTCAGGTTTTGCTTAAAATGGGAGCTTTTGATTCCATGACAAGTATCGCTATTTTTACAAATGAACCAAGCGGTAAATTGTTGATTATGTAAAATGTATTAAAGACATGCTATATATATATACTAACCCCACCGTAGGCGGTTCCAAGCCTGGTTGAAAAATGAGGAGGGTTTGAATGTAAGATTAGCCAGGTGGCCTTTGTAAAAAATATTGCTAAAGAAACAACAGGAGAACACCATTTTATTAAACTACGGCAAAGAATTAAGAGCATGATTCCAATAACGGAATTTGGAAAAATTCGAATAAAATTTTAATGTATGATATGCCAATCTTTAAATCCAACAATTTAACGTACAATCATATGGAATAATAATCTTGTTGCCCCATGAATTTAGGAGTGAAAGGGTTTTCAAATAAATAATAATAATAATAATAATAATAATAATAATAATAATAACAACAACAATAATAACAATAATAACAATAATAATAATAATAATAATAATAATAATAATAATAATAATAACAATAATAATAATAATAATAATAATAATAATAATAATAATAATAATAATAATAATAATAATAATAATAATAATAATAATAATAATAATAATAATAATAATAATAATAATAATAATAATAATAATAATAATAATAATAATAATAATAATAATAATAATAATAATAATAATAATAATAATAATAATAATAATAATAATAATAATAATAATAACAATAATAATAATAATAATAATAATAATAATAATAATAATAATAATAATAACAATAATAATAATAATAATAATAATAATAATAATAATAATAATAATAATAATAATAATAATAATAATAATAATAATAACAACAATAATAACAATAATAACAATAATAATACATACTGCTTAAATTAAAATAGTTTCTAAATAATGTGTACTAAAATTGCTCAAGAGATAAACATACTTGCTGTACTTCAGTAAATAAGAATTGTATTCCATTTGTCTAGTCTATACTTGACTGGAATGTTCACTTGCAAAAACAGTAAATACATAAAAAACTAAAACATATGTGAATATTAGAAAGTACTTATTTACACTTGTGTACAAATCAATGTGCCTAAACTCATTCATATTATTACGATAATAAAAAGTGGGATCTACTACTTATTAAGAGCAAAAATCCATTTCTGTTAAAACACAAAACTCTACTATTAAACTGTTTGTTTTATTGTGAAAAGAAAGGTAGTGTAAATAAAATGCAATCCTTAATCCAACGTTTTCTCATTAATTTAATATTATTGTTGTAAATGTCAATTAAGATGGAATACTAAACAATTACATCAATGCTTATGCGTAATACACAAATAACAACAAAATGAACTTCTGAGTACAAATATAAATAATTTTTTCAGCTGAGGCACAAGCGTTCAATAATTTGATTACAAAAAAACGAATTTTGGAAAGCAAATTTGTTCCCTCTATTCATATGCAATACTATTCAAGCAAAAACACACACAGTTTATATTATAATGAATCTCACATGTCATTTCGTGAACGGATAAATTCGCTTAATACAACAACTTTAAGTCATATAGTTATTATGCAGCCCAGTGTGTTAACAACCGAAGAACTATCTTTGGTAAAAATGATTTGATTTAATATGTTTAATTTTATTTAAAATTGTCCATTTTTTTAATGTGGCAACACACTGGCTAATAAAATGATAGATTCGTATTTCATTAAACAGGTATTTAAACTTTATTAATAGTAATACATGAGTATAAGCTTTATTTTGTCTGTTCCAGATAGCCAATTAATAAAAACTGTTTACTGTAAAACATTTGAACATGTGCATACTAAATTAAGTTGAAAAATTGTTTTGATTAATAGTCTTACATTTAAAGCTTTTTTATTTCACGGATTTTCATAAATCGAATTTTCTACGTAAACAACGCACAATACAGCGCTCGATTTAAACCTGGTAGGTATGGGTTTGAATCCCACCACTGACACTAAATGCGGGCCACACGTTCGGCTCCGCAAAATGTCCACTATTGAAAGATGTTTCCAGTAAAACATTCAAAATGGTAAAAATAAAAATAAATAAATAAACAACATATGAATACCAGTTTAATGAGTCTTTATATATCATTCGTTTTAAACAAATTTATAGATTTTTACAGAATATAGCAAGAAACGAAACTTTAAATGGATTTTTGCTGATATGCTAGACATTCCAATTAATAAATTAAAATCTTTAATTCCACGTAATACAACAAATTTGATAGAATTGGGATTTTTTAATTACTTTCCTATACTCAATTCCAACGACTGTAAAAAACGAAGTAATAAATTCTATTATATTTTATCATCATTTGAATATCGATGTAATTTGCAATTTTTAACTATACACGTTGAATTATATTTTTTAAACGTTTTAATTTAAATGAATGAAGAAAATGAGCAAAATGGACTAGCCCATTAAATTTGATATATATATATATATTATTATTATTATTATTATTATTATTATTATTATATTATTATTATTATTATTATTATTATTATTATTATTAAGTATATTATTTGAATTATATTTTTATTAACATTTTAATTTAAATGAATGATTAAAATGAACAAAATGGATTATTATTATTAAATTTGATATATATATATATATATATTATTATTATTATTATTATTATTATTATTATTATTATTATTATTATTATTATTATTATTATTATTATTATTATTATTATTATTATTATTATTATTATTATTATTATTATTATTATTATTATTATTATTATTATTATTACCCCTTTTGCTTTAAGAATAAGCATGGGGCAATAAGACAACAATTACAGCAAAACAACAATAACAAAGTCTTGTTGGCGTTAAATATTCTGCAAATCGAAGATTGCGCTTTCTTTCGGCTTTCACTCAACCTTGTCATCTGGTAACTTTGCCATCCAGAAACGTTGTTGTTTGCCGGAATGACGTCATCTTTCATTGTTTCCGCAGCAGTATAAATTTTTACAGAGGCCAGGTTGCCAACCTTGCGCTCAAACCCTCCTCCTTTATCCAACTGGCTAGATTGAATCATTTCTAATCCAAACTAGGCGGAGTTATATATATATATATATATATATATATATATATATATATATATATATATATATATATATATATATGTATATATATGTATATATAGTGTTTGATTTACTTTATCTTATACAACAAAGCATTTTTTTAATAAAGTATTATTTTTTTAAAAGCAATGTTATTTTTGTTTATATAGGATCGAGAATCAATTGCTTTATTTATGATCCTTTTTCTGAATTTTTCCTTTAAACCAACCGTTCAACGGTTACCGCAATTTTGGAATCAGCCTTTGCCCACTAACTGTTCATTAAGTAATTACAATAAAAATTTCATTACCAAACAAATCTACCATACAGTTTTTGTAAGATTTTTTTAACTTCAATAATGTTGGTATTAATATATTTTAATCTATTTTATTATAATTTAATGGCCAATATATTTATCATTTACAAAGGGAATGATTTAGTAGTAAAAAAATTAATTTTCTTTTTTAGCGACATTTTTTCTTTTATCTAGGGTTTTTGGTTAGTTTATGCCAGTTGGTTCAATTCTCAGTGTCACCTTTTGTTAGCTTTTTCGTCTACATATTTACTTCAACACAGTCAAACCACATTCTCTTTAACTAACCTTACTTTTGTTTCTTCCACTTCCATTATTTATACTAATTTTTTAAATAGTTTTTCTCTTGGTAGAATGTAACTGTATCACCTCAATCTATATTTCTGAATTGTTTTATAACTTTCAATAACTCTCAGCTTTTTCTTAATAGCATCATTTTCTGTTTCGTCTAATTTGGATAAACCCAAATACCTTCAAAGTATTTTCACTTTTAATCAGTTCAATTTCCTTTTATGGGCTTTTTAATACTCCAAGTTTTTAGTCCATAAATTGCAGCTGGTCTCCCTAAGGTTTTAAAAAACGTGTTCTTTCTGCCCTTCTTATTGCACAATACTCTTGTAAGTTTCCTCTGGTTATCTCATTCTGTTTGTACTCTTTAGGTTACTTTGGCCTCCAAATCTCCATTACCTATTAGTGACAAACCGGGTAATTTAAATCCTTTTATTCTTGACAATTCTTGGTCTTGTCTATTGATTTTAGTAGCATCTACTTCCGTTGTATATGTTGTCTTTTTATGTTGACTTTCAAACCTCAATTCTTTAATGCCTTCAATCTTTCTAACCAATTCTCCTCATCCTCTGACCCTGTACAGAATAATATAATTGACAAACCGAATACTTTGCAGTAATTCTACTTTAACCAATTGTTACAACAAGTACAGATTTTAGGGAAGAATCCTAATATAAACTTGTTCTTGACCTAATCGTCCTTATGAATTTCTTTGATGATTGAAGTGAGGGTCGTGTGCGTAACATAAAGAGGACGCATTAACGCTTATTCAACGAAATTAAAGCATTTAAATATGAAACGTTTGGTGTGAGTTTTTTACCACTCAATGCTCTTCTTACTGCGTATTCTATCTGGGCTTGAGACTGGCTGCATTGATTCATTTCTAATTTTCCATAAGAGGAGTTAATAAATAAAATTAGTAAAAATGTAATATCCAATAGTAATCAAGAAAATGTTAAAATTCATTTTTTATATTTAAATGACTTTGTTTATGTGTATTGAAAATCATTTTAACTTGATTAAAGTATATGCAATAATTTGTTAAATTACACAATCTATTTTGTTTATAATATTCAAAAGTTGTCTTTTAATCACTTAAATTGTAGTTACTTAAACATGACAATTGGGATGGCTTAAGTTTTTATTCATTAAAAACTGGTGAACAATCTTTCTATGAATTTTTCAAAATTTTTACCTACACGTCAAAAGATGAATTTGTTTTAACTTCTTACGGAAATCAACTACAAGGAGAAAATACTCAAAGTAGTCTATTTCTCAATACATTTTCTTCATTCAAAGGTAAAACAATAAAAGTCGGTACGCTTATTGTAAGTGTAAACAAGAAATTTTAATAAAATGTAACGTTAATTTAGCCCAAAGTTGTTAATTTTTTGGGTATTGTGATTACTAAAGAGAAATAAAATAACAAATAATCTACAGAATTGTTGAATAATTTTAAAAATCTGTTACCACATGAAATATTTTTTATGAAATGTTTATTTTGTTTTAAAATTTTATTTGACTTGACTCTAAGCATTGTTTATTATTGTTACTATTATCCCTTAATTGATAAAAAAATAGCAATAACGTTAGTATTTTACTATTATTATTTAGAAATTCTTTTGCTTTAGCATAAGTATAGGGCAACAAGATAACAGTAACAGCAAAAACAACAACAAAGTCTCGTAATTTAAAAAGAAAACGGGGCAACAAAATGATGCTATATGTTTGAACATTTGACCTAAATTTTGTTTCATTGCATGAACCATTCATTTCAATTAGATATTTCCACGTTTCCTGTGGTCTACTAACATTTGTTTTGTCATTATCAATTATCCATTCCAAAACCGTTATTGCTGGTCTTTTCAAGTGGTAAACATAGAATTTGACCAAGTAATTTTCTAAGTCTAATTGTCACTTCTTTTGCGTTATTTTGCCGGAATAGCGTCCTCTTATTGTTTTTGTAGCAATACAGACGTTTTACAGAAACGAAGGTTGCTAACTTTGCTCTCAAACTCTCATAATTTATTCAGACTTAAGACTAATTAGATTGCTTCATTTAATTAGTTTCATTAACAACATGAATAATTATTATGTTGATCACATTATTTTTTTAAAATATCAAGGTTCATTATAATTTATTACCGATAGTAAGTCTTCTCTGTAAATTGTGCCAAATGCTTTACAATGGATACATTTTTACATTTTAATGTGCAAATGGGATAATAAAGTCTCCAGACTGAGAGGTCTATGAATCATACTACTAAGTATTGCCTCGAATATAAGTTTAGTCAACTTAGTATTATTACAGTGATGTATATATAGTAATGCAGTTAGTTCTACACATTCACAATATAACCAAAATATTTAATTGATATGTTATGTTTAATAAGCCATTGATTGATCAACAACTTTATAACAAGTCACGGTTATACTTTGCATTTTACATAAAACACAATTATAAAATATAAATATAGTTTAACAAATGTCACGTCACATCTTTTGTATATCAATAAAAATTTTATTTAATTATATTGTTATGTTTTAAGAAAATTTTCGCATCAAACATAATAAAATAATGATCAAAAATTGCTTTAAAACGTTTTAAAAATTGTCTTGTTTTTTATATTTTTGACATGCTAATAGGTGTCTAATTAATTTCATAGTTTTATAAATTGTTATTTAATTTTTTGAAAAACTAAATAAACTATACATAAATTTAATACTTTTTAAAATTACATATAAATTGATATGTTTAATAAAATTTAACAGATGCTTCTTTGCTTTATTTAGTTTAAATGTGTTAATAATATGTTAGATAATTATAAAATAACATTTTAAAATTAATACGTTTACTTTTTTTTTCAAGACTGCACCGTTTGTAAGTAGTGGCATCATTACGAACACTGGTGAAATCGTAAACGCAACTGGATTTGTCATAGATTTGTTAGACGAATGTGCCCAGAGATTTAATTTTAGGTAAATTTAATGGGTTGATATTTTATACTTTTACTATTCCTTTATTAAATGATTTATAGTAATACATTTAACAAAGTTATAAATACAATATTAGCATAGTTGTACCGATGAAAATTGTAAAAAATACCAATATTTGTGCATGTAAAGAGTAGTCGTTGGATATTAATATAATTGCCCAGTCAGTAGTTGAAAACAAAGTAATCCATATTTTGAATAAAAATATTGTATATATTGTTTTTTAACTCTTTGCTTTTATATTAAGTATTATTAACAAAATAAATTTTATAGGCTATTAAACATGTGCAGTATGCCAGGCCATATATGATGAAAGTATTAGTATGTGGGATTATTCACTAACTTAGTAGGCAAGTCTTTTGTTTAAAATCACAAATGGAGTGGGTTTAAGTCGGTATGAAACTTAAAAGCCATGCACTGTTAATAATTCCACATAAGGATGAAACAGCTGTACAGCGTTCAAAGTAAGTACATTTATTGTTTTGCAAATATAACAATTCTAATATCACTGCCAAAAATAATAGATTCAATTTATTATTTGTACAGTTTGATTTTAAATTATTGGATTTTTTAAAATTTACTTTGTTGCGTACAGTTGTGACCAATAGGCACCAACTGATCAAGTCGATATACACGTTCTCTGACAAACAAAGCTTTCAAATGAAATTACCGACGTTAATTAGGAATGCTTTTTGATTGTACTGTAAAAGTACACTTGCTCAAAATTCTTTGTAATAAATTATTACAGAAAAAAACTGAATGAATAGTTTATTTTTAATTTTGGGCAACAATTTGTGTACTAAAATATTTACAAATTTTAAATTCATATTCAACAATAGTTAATAATTTTGCAATAAATTTTTATTTTAAAACGTATTTATTGATAAGTAACTTAAAATAATTGAGCACTAAATGTTTAATCAAACAAAATTTTGATATTGCCTGAAAGTATCTCGATTTGTATGTTATGTGACACTTATTTCAATTCTTTTTATACTTTTTAAAGAGATATACAGTAACAGGAAAATTACTGGAATTTGTTTAATTTTTTAAAACTTCTTCTACATCGTAGTGCATTTTTGCAAATTGCTATTCCTTGTTATTTTTTTAGTAATTAATTAGATATTTTTAACTAAGGTACACTTTTTTCTACGCTTTAACATTTATTCTTTTCAATAAGGACTTGAAACCGACGAGAAGGGAATAGCGCGAGTTATGTAATGCAATTAGCTATATATTGTAATACATGAGCACACAAAGGGTTTTAACTTGGCTTGATTATATTGCTGTTTGTGCGAGTGTGTGTTGGTATGCTTACATATTAATTTTTGTAAATTAACTGTATTACACTATTGTGATTATATATGTATATATATATAGTCATAAAGAATGTTGTGTTCAGAATATACAATATTAATTTATCTCGCAGTTTATATCTTCTATTATTCTTATTTATAATTGAAAATAGTTTAATTTTAAGAAAGAATCTTTCAATGGAATAAATTTAAAGCCGAAATTGTTGACAGAAGTGAATAAAATTAATTTCTGTTAAATTAATATTTTTGTTTGTTGTTTTTGTTAAAAAATCATCTTATTGAAGTTATAAATTATTTACGTCACCTGAATCTGATTATGGTATACAATATTCCAACGGTTCATGGTCAGGCTTAATTGGTGAATTGTTAAAGAAGGTAATTGTATTCTGTTTAATTTAATTTTTAAATTGGTTAACAAGTTAATAATTGTAAACATTTTAAACCTAATATCTAATTAAAGTACAAAACATACATACATTTTTGCATTTATAAATTACCGGAGTGGTCTAGTAGTACATCTCTGGACTGAGTGCAGTCATGATCACTAAATGCGGGCCCTTGTTTGGCTTCACTAAAATCTCCACTTTTTGAAAAATGTCTTTCGTGAGATATTCAAGCAATACTATAATTACTACTCGTACTACTCGTACTACTACTACTACTACTACTACTCGTACTACTACTACTACTACTACTACTACTACTACTACTACTACTACTACTACTAATACTAATACTAATGGTAATAATAATACTAACAATAACAATAAATATCTATCAATAGTGTCACTTCTTGAAAAATTTATTGAAAACATTTTTACAGTAAGGAAACATTTAGTACATTAGTATTTTAATTCCATTATCTGAATTTAAACTTTTGTTAATCAGGATACGAGTTTAGTTACTGTGCCCTTTTACTACCTTGGAACAAATTAACGCAATGCGTTTAACATATTTTATTGTATTGTACTAAATGCGGACCACCATTAGGATTTACCAAAATTTTAATTTGTTGAAAAATGTTTCTCTTGTAAAACATACAACGTAATAACAGTCAACACAAAGAGAAAACATATAAACATAAGACAAGATAATAGCAATGCAGTAAATTAAATATTTTTGTTGTTATAGAATATTGATTTAATTGGAACTGCCTTGACTATCGACGTGGAACGGTCGAAAAGTATTCATTTTATTGGTCCATTTGCAGAAGACGACTGGGTGGTTGCTATTGCCACTTCTCAAAATAATTATCACATATTTCAAGTGTTTTCGCCATTCAATTATGACATGTGGATTGCTGTAATATGTTGCGTTTTTCTAACCGCATTTGTGACATGGATTTATAGTAAATTTAGTCCAAACAGTGCATGGAAAAGAAAATTGCCAGGTGCTACGTCAGATGAGATTACATTTTTGCATAATTTATGGTATACAATTGGAGGAATCAACATGCAAGGTACAATTAAATATAATTGATTGAAAAATTCATTTCAATAATAACTCTACCGTAGGCAGTCTCAAGTCCAGTTAAGAAAGGAGGAGGGCTAAGTTAGTAGTCTGACTTCCTAGAAAAATAAATAATGCTAGAGAAACAACTGGGAATATCATTTCAACAAACAACGGTAAAAAAATGAAAGTACAGTTTTGATAATAGGCTTGAATAAAAGCCAAAAGAAAGCTCTGTTAATGTTCTGCAAGATTTTCAATGCCAATACTCTAAAGCACAGTTATATAGAAAATTCTCACTATTTTATGTTCTTTAAAGCGAAAAGGTTTTGTAATATTAACTCTACTAGTAATAATAATAATAAATAAGGTACTGAATTTGCCATATGACTGTTAAAATACTCTAACTGAAGGTCAAAATCGTCATTCATTGGCATCATCAACACGAACTGTAACAGTTTTATTTTGGATAACGGCAACCATAATTAGTACAACGTGGCAAGCCGATCTAACTGCTTTCATGGCTAAAAATACAGTGAATTTGCCCATTTCATCTATTTCAGACTTGGCCTATTCATCCGAATTGGAACCAATCACACAGCATGGAACAAGCACATTGTATTTTCTTGAGGTATTTATCAAATAACTACCAGTATTAAAATAATTTAACTTACTATGTATAATTGTTGCTGAATAAAAATGTTAAGTAAACGTTTTATTATAAAACACGACAAAAATTGTTACTTATTTGTTTCATTACACTGAGAAATTGAAATAAAGTCGTGCATTAATAGATTAGTTTATACAATATAAATTATAATTACATAAACTTATTATGTATTTAAAGGTACTAATTATTTCTATATCTAGTGTATTATTATTATTATTTTTTAATTATTATTATTATTATCTATAATTTTGTGTTGTTTATGCTTGTACTTGTAGGTCGATTGTATTCAATAAGTTTATCAAATAGTTCAGATAAATGTATGTCTTCTTATTTTGAAGACATACTAATAATACATAAACGCAGTAAAATATTGTAGATGCGTATTTATTTTCTAAACTAGAATCAAATATCGAAATTGTTTATTTATTTATTTTTATTTTATGTTTGCTACTTTTAATGTTTTACGAGAAACATCTTTCAGCAGTAGACATTTTAGCGATGCCGAACGTGGGCCCGCATTTTAGTGCCGGTGGTGGGATTCGAACCCATGCCCACCGAGGTCTGAATTCGAGCGCTGTGCCGCTGTAAGATTGAATAAAGATGACTTTTTTAGCAAAAACACAAAGGATTATATAAGTTTTTATAAGTAATTAATATTAAAGTACTACAAAACCTTGCATAAAAAGTTATATTTATGAAAACATTATTACTTACTTATTAAAGTTACATTTGGAAAAGAAATAAACATTTTATTATGCAAACAAACTAATTGAGACGTAATATTTAAAGGTTCAAAGCAATTAATAAAAGATTTTAATTAAACCAAAGGTAATATTAATTTCACATTACACAATTAAATTAATTAAATTAAATTACATTACATTTTTTATTATTATTAAGAATGCTATTAACAACACAGCTTATCAAAAGGTAGCACAAAAATTACGAAATAATCCTGTCATATTTAACACAGTGGAAGAAGGCATAAACCTAATTTTGAGAAATAAAAAATATGCATTTGTTGGTGAAAAAATTACATTTTTACAGTACATAAAAAATTACACAAATCAAATAACTCTTGTGATTGAAAAGAACAAAAAGATTCCTCTTGGATTTGCAACTAGAATGAATGAAGAATACAATACAGTTATGAATGCATTGTAAGTTCTTAATCATAATGTAAACAAAATAAATTGAACTATGTTACAGGTTTCAGATCGGTGAACAAGATAAAAATAGTAAACTTCATTTGATCCTCGGTTTAAATATATCGGGGTTAGAAGGGGAATTGGAATAAAGTTAGGTGTAGTAAATAATACTGAAATATAAAGGAAGTAGTAAGTCAATTGGAAAAAACTGATAAAATAAATAAAAAAACAAAAAAATGAATAAAATTTGAAAATGTGCGTACATCAAACTGGTTTAAAGATGATAAATGTCAATAAAGTTCTTGTGTGAAAATAAATTATTTTAAAGCAAAATAACTCTATGTATATTATTGATGTTTGCTACTTTAAATGTTTTACAGGAAACATCTTTCAGCAGTAGACATTTTGGCAAAACCAAACGTGGGCCTGCATTTTAGTGCCGGTGGTGGGAATTAAACGCATGCCCACCCAAATAATAATGTTTTTGAAATCGCGTTTGAGTTTTTGGTTTTATGTAGCTCATATAAATTCCCTCTTTGAGGAAATTATAGGAGATATTAAAGAACAATTACGTGCGACACGTGTTAAAAACATGATAAACAAAAATAAAGTTATATTGACATTTCCTATTATATAGAGGGACAAACAAATTGGAGAGACCGAGGAAGTTTAGTAAATCATTTTTAACTAGAGTTAATCTGTGTAGAAGATAAAAACTATGATTTGGATTTAATATTTTAAGTGAGGTTTGATGTATGTAATATATAGTAAACAAATGCAATTTGGAGAAATTATAACTAGTTTTCTTTAAAATTTTAACATGTCTGTATCAGGTTTTGGTATAATCAGACACACATTACTCAAAAACGTGCACTAAACTTCTGATGGTTACTTAAAGATAATGTGGGTTGGCGGCACAAATCTCAATTTTATTAGAGTAAAACAAATGTTTGAATGAACAATTAATAACAAGTTGTTAACAAATGTTTTGAATAAATGTTGATTAGAGCTAGTTTTTTGCCGAGCTCCAAAATTAATTGTTGCCCAGTCCAACGCTAAACTGACCGTTGGGCAGAAAATCATTTGTTCAATT
Organism: Cardicola forsteri; assembly: GCA_025895645.1. Lineage (NCBI taxonomy): Eukaryota > Metazoa > Platyhelminthes > Trematoda > Strigeidida > Aporocotylidae > Cardicola > Cardicola forsteri. The sequence goes on along the minus strand of JAKXYG010000241.1, from coordinate 285,588 downwards.
AGCAAATAGTGGCATAATTCTAAGCAGATGCAGCCTAGTTAAGAGTAACAGATGAATAACTTTATTGAAAGCTGTTAAAAGTAGGTTTGTGTGACTGCTTCTATAAGCCAATAAATTAGTGAGCCAGGATGTTCATATTCCCTAAAATGTAATTTGATGCTTATATAACTTAACTTTAAAGTTTAACCAAATTGTTTATGGGAGTCAATTTATTTGTGTAAAACATTGTTAATAAGTGTTAATGTCAAAATGGTTGATTTTAACAATGTCTGTAATAAGGTTTTTGAAATCCAGTGAGGTATAAAGGATATTTTGCGTTTTGTTTAGCCGCTTTTGTAAAATTATTTCTTTGTATATATTATATTCATTATTTGAGACGGCATATAAATATATATTAACATTAACTAAAAAATAATTGATTATTAGTAAATGTGACAAAATTTATTGATTTTTTGCATTTTTTAATTTTAATCCAAAATTATTATTTGTTTTCAGCATTTACCAATTGAGAGAACGAGGCATTATTGATCGTTTGTCTGATAAATGGGAATTTTACAACAACAAACATTCTTCACCATCAAAGAATCAATATTTGAAGTTAGAAAATGTTTTTGGCATTTTTATAATTTTATATATTTTTGTTTCTCTGAGTTTGATTGTATTTGTGATCGAAATATGCTTTAAAAAATTTAAAAAATCAAAGAATAAAGAATCACCTCGAAGGAGAAAAATAACAATTGCAGTTTCACCTAGAGGCAATATGAAAATGACCAAAACAACAATAAACGTTGAAAAAAGTTAGAATCTGTAGAACAATTTCATTTTTTTCAAAATATTAAAAATTATTTAAAACATTATTCAAACAAGTATAATTATTAATATTGATAAATGTTTTTCACTTTTAATGTAGTAATTCATATTGTTGCTAATATATTATTTTAGAATTTAAACAAAAATAAAATAATTTAAAATAATATTAATATTTTGTCAACCTATAACAAAAATTTAATTTTTTAATAAAATACAATATTTTATTAACATTTTGCATTAAAATGTATTTCTAGCCCATTAGACACTCGCTAAAAATAATTAAGTAATTATTTTCAAGTTTTAAGTTTTTTACAACATTCAATGTTTTACAGAAAACATCTTTCAGTAGTGGACATTTTAGCGAAGCCGAACGTGGGCTTGCATTTAGTGCCGATATTGGGATTCGAAGTACTGGATATCACCTACTTATGATTTAACATGGATTTTACATGGACTAATTTGATAAGTTTATGTGAAGGTCACCCCTGATTGATTGATCATGTTTTATGGTTTTATTGGTTATGTAATTGTTTAATTTGATATATAACGTTTCATTTTTGGGCTCCGCGTCATTTTTTATAGTATTTGCTTTAGCTAACCATGGACTGATTTAGTCATGTGATGCATATGATCTAAATTTAGTCCCATTATAACATTTTATTAATTGAAATGATGAATGATGTTAATGTACGTATTCTTATTTATAATCTGCATACTTTAAGAAATTTTTATATACAAACATTCTATTTAGTTAATACACATCATATATTGCTATTTAATTACTTTTTATTAATAGTAATATTAGGTAAAGGTTGCATGTCACAAATTATTATAAAGGTCAATTATACAACTTGAAAGAATAGAAATATAGACAACATAAAACACTAAAAAATATTTACGAAATAATAGTAATTATTATTTTACATTTTCATTATAAAGAAATTTTATTTTAATAATCTAACTACTTATTTACACTAAGTTAACAATAATCAAAAATGTTTTAATTGGCTACTGGAATTTTTTGTAGACTCCTACGCTTTCTTTTGGAAAAATTTTAAATGATTTCTATTGGTTTAAAATATATGGTAATTTATCACCCATTTTTGAAAGTAGGTGGTATATAGTAATTACCACCCATGCCCACCCAAGTTCTAGTCCAGCGCTGTACTCCTAGACCACCCCGACAATGAATAGATAAACGCTATATAAAAATTGATTGTTACACAATTTAATATTATGTAATAATAAGTATAAATACTTGTAAACATTATTAAAATAATATTTGTTTTATATTATTATAAAATAGTACACGCATATATGAATATACAGTTACAACAAATGAATGACTACTTTTTACAATTTATTAAATATGAAAAAATTTACTTAAAACTATTACAAATTTAAGTTACTGCTTTATTTCATTTTATATAGAAAATGTAATGTTCAATTTAGTTAAAAGTTTATTAATCATTACAGATGTAAATTACTTATTCTTTTATATGAAATTATTTTAAATTGTTTGTTTTTACCAAATTATTAAACATATATAAAAAGCTTGGAATATAAATTGTAAAAACCAGTTAACTAGGCTTTTAATAATTTGATTAAAGTATAAGTAGCATTGTATTATAACAACAGGTTATAGGTTACAAGTTGGTTCACAAGTCGAATATGAGATAATCTACTTTTGATCCTCGGTTCAAATATATCACAACATTATCATGTCGAGAAAAAGCGAAAATTAAACAAAAATATTAAATAAATAAAACATCAATATACCTGGAGGTTTCACTGACAAAAATCAAGTGAAATTAGAGAGGGTATAGAGATTATAAGAAGTCTTAAATGACATAACAGATTGAGCGTTGACTACCTTTGAAGGCAGACTGTTCCAGGTATTGATAACTCTCTGGAAAAGTGATGGAGTCTCAATTTGAAATGCATTCTGAGTTTAGTTGAGGGAAAAATATTTTTTAGCGGCTTAGCCGGGAATTAAGGGAATTAAGGGTTAAAACTCAAGATCTTAACATTACAATAAGAAGCGATTCAGGATTCAGGATTTTCAGGATTTTTCACGAGTTGAGTAGGCCAAAACGCCTTTTAGTACTCGGTTCTCAAATTGTCTCAAATTTTCAGGGGAAAAATGAAATGGATGGTGAGGTAAAGGGGGATTAGTGACAGAAAAAATATTTGAAATCAAGATAAAATCAAGGTAGATAGTGGAAGTTAACAATTATAGAAAACGAGCAAAAATTATAAATATGCAAAAATAATAATAAAACAAGTTACGTATTACAATGCAAAAACACTGCAATAATCATCAAAAAAGAAGAAAAGAGAAAAGGATGAATAACGCTCCAATGGACGTGTAGCGTGACGCGCGCCTCACCTCGCGGAAAGTTTTATTTTTGTCTTTAGAATACATTATTTAGCATTTTAAAAATATTTAAAAATTTTGCATTTTATTAAACTTGTTTTGTAAATAAAAATTATTTTTTAATTTACTATAATAAAAACAATGACTGATTGCAATATTCAAGCTAAAATTATTTTGCATTGGAAAGTTTAAATTGTTTTAATTTTTAATATACCTATTAAATTAATTAATAAAAAAATTTATTATTTTTAGATTATTATTTTTTTTAAATAAATATTATTTTTTCTAAAAATACATGCCTCATATAAACAACGAATTTTGCACCAAACATTGATTGGTCAAATAAAAACAATTTAATAATAATTTAATATAAATAATGGCCAGTTTGAAAATTTTGTTAAATTTTGGTAATGATTTTGTCTAGTTTATTCTATCAATTTATATAGGATTACGCTAAATTTTTCTTAGCCAATAAAATTAAATTAGGTCGAATTTTCTGTTACAAACGGAGTAATGTCTAGCAAATCTTGAAAATTAGTAAAATAAACGTGTTTAGTATGTAGAAAATTTTTGTGAATAAAACATTAACCAATTATGCATAAATGAACTAAATGGATCTACAATTTTTTGCAAAATAAGTTGCTTACGTGTGTTATCTAGATAGATAATGTGCTATGAAGTATCTGGAGTTACAAAAAGGAATCCGTACAAACAAAATCTAAAACAGTAAGAAATTAATGAATTTTTCCTTATACAATTATTGTAGTCATAATTTTAGCAAGATGTCTCAAAGGATTTTATTAGCACCTTGATGGACTGAGATTGAAAATGGATGGCAGAAGTTATAAAAGACAGAGAATGTTCCTTAAATTGCTGACATTATACAGTTTGTAACTTTTTCTTTACATATTCATGTATTTTAGTTAATAAAGTTATTTTTTAACGACTTGTGTGCTTTTTATTTAAGTTTTAGTAAATGGTGGTATTATGCTTTATTGCAAGAATAAATGTTGTTGTATATTATAATTAGAAATTATTTTTGCGAATAATGTTACTTGATGTGTATTGTTGAAGTATTATCTTAGGTATGTATTATATAAAAGTTAAATATGTTTAAGATAAGTAACTAGAACAGATGGCTACAAAGTATCACATGCTTCCATTTTAGCACGTATATTGTTATAAATTGTATTTGCATAAAGCAGAATATTAATTAAACTACTAAGGGTAGATTGTTGATAAAAATAATAAACAATAAAGGCCTAAAACCAACCCATGGGGTACACCTTAACTAGTATAACAAAGAAAAGGTAGATTCGTTTTAATTCAAACCCTAAAAAAACGATTAGAGAAATCATTTGAAAACTAACTGTAAATTGTACCACTAGATTATTGCACGCTTGGGGTCCTGTTAACACTAAACCCTTGTCCTTTCTCAGTCAGGGTAAGGAAGTTTCAGAAGACCTTCTGTCTTTAATAAACTTAACAGAATACTCTTATTAAACTAAGCACACAACAAAGTAATTTAAATAGAATAAAAATAATTATTTTTCCATTTAAATATTAAAATAATCTTTAAAAATATTCAATAAAAAACATTTTTACATAACTTTATACAATTAAATTATTATTATTATTATTATTATTATTATTATTATTATTATTATTATTAATTATTTTTTTATATTTTTTATTATTATTAATTTATTTATTGCTAGTATTATTTTGTTGCTACAAACATTTTGGTAAAAACAACTTAAACCGCATAATAAACAAATAAATTGATAAAATGCAGTCAATAAATTATTTTCTTTAAATTACTCTCATACAAACAATAACAATATCCCTTTCAACAAAACAGAAAGCATAAAATCTTTCAAAAAACAATTATCTTCAACCCAGATAATATCAAAAAAGTAATCCAATTACTTAAAAACTCAAATAACCGTGACCCAAATGGTATTACAACAAACGTAATAGATGTAAACAATTCTCTTCTATATTAATTAAACTATTTCAAACTAGTCTAACTAATAGCATCTACCCAGCAAGCTGGAAGCAATCATACATTACACTCATCTTCAAAAGTGGTGATAAGGTAGATATAAGTAATTATGGACCTGTAAACATTACCTCAACAATCTCTCGCATTATGGAAAAAAGTAGTCAAGTTTGAAATGGTGAACCATAATTTACAAAATCTATCCCAACAAGGATTTACTCATAAAAAATCCACTTCCACATGCCAGATCAAGTTTCTTAACTGTCACACAAAAAAAAGACTCAAGAAAATCAATTATCGTTCTGTATATCGACCTACAAAAAGCATTTGATAGAGTATCCCCCAAACAAACTCATCCAAAAAATCAATTAATATGGCGTAATTGATCCACTACTTTCATTGTTAAAATCTTTTCTTAAAAACAGAACCCAAGTAGTCAAAATTAGAAATTAAGTTTCAAAGCCTCAAAAAATTGATAGTGGAGTCATACAAGGTAATGTATTAGGTCCTATCCTTTTTTTACTTTATATCAACGACATCGCTAAAGCAATACTAAAGTAGAGTAAAATATTTATTTTTGCCGATGACATTGAAATTGCCTACGAATACAACGACTATTGCTGTTTCCTTTACGATTTCACATAAAAAAATTTAATAAAAATTGAAAATATTCAAAGATATTTTACACAAATTAATATTGGTTTTTCATCAAATATGAGTTACAAAGAAAGAATTCAATCTTGAGCCAAAGTGGATCTGTTGTTATTCCACAGATCAATTTTCAATAATAATTTGAACTATTCAATAAAATTTAATGCAAATAAGTCTAAGCATAAGCTAAAAAATAGAGAATATACAGTACATAAATTGTATCACAAATCTTCCCTGAGAGCAAAATTTTTCTTAATTAAATATTTTAAAATATGGAATAATTTATTAATTAATTCAAAAACAATACAAAATTTTAAAGCTTTCAAAAATAATTTAGAGAATACATTAACATTTGTTACTTTTAGAATGAAATATTTAAAATGATTATTAATTTTTATTTTGATTACAATTTTTATTTTATTGTACATTTAAATAACTTTGACTTTATTTGAACTTTGTTTTGAAGCGCCTTTTGTATTTGAATTTATCACGTTTGTTGTTAAAGTGACTATGGTTTTGTTAGTATACTGTGTCCTGTTTTTTCTGTTGGTAAACAGTATTGGTATGTAATTTTGAATTACTATGTAATAATAAATTGCAAAACGATAATTTAAATCACACAAGAGCTCTTTTAATTGAAATTATCTGGGGTGTTGATAATTATTCGTATCAATTTAAATCAAAGGAAATCAGGGACGAGATCTTAGTAAGACTTTACAACACCTACACTGTCTTTAACATAATTAATTATTCAACGTTGTGAGCCCATAAAAAATTTGTTTTATTATATTGCTCATTTAAAAGTTGCAATTTACCCATCTAAATATAAAAAACTATTTTATGCATTGCTTACCGCTATCCAATTATTGTACATATTTTTATTCTTTTCTCTTTATATGACCCCCAGCTTTCTAATGATCTATTATTAACAACCAAATTTTTTTCAAATTAATTAGTAAATCCAGGCTACGCAACCTTCTTTAAAGTCAATTTCACTAAATAATTTGAAATCTCCGTACAGGACAAATGATTACAAATGTTTAAAATATATTCATGTTCATAAAAACATTTTTTATATACAAAATTATTGCAATCTGAGATAGCGTTTTATCACATATAGTTAAATAAATAATTTGTAAAATAAATTGCAAAAAATTCAAACTATAAAACTTAATTAAAGTTATTATTACTTCCATTCATTAATTTTCCCCTAATTTTAGTTTCTCTATTTTAAGTGCTTACAAATTATTGTTTTTTAATTTAAAAAATTTAAATTAAATTAAAAAAATTTATTTATGCGTTATTTGTGTTAAACAATTATTTAAAAGTTTAATATTGTTTAAATCTTTTGTTTTAGAGGTTATTTGTGCACGGTGTTTTTGAAGTAGGTATTCATGCTAGACTTTTACTACTTATGCAAGGAAGCTTTATTTTTATGTTTTAATTGTTTTTAAATTATTAACTTTGTTATTTAAATATAGAATGTGATTATTAAATATATAATCAAAATGTGACTTTTGGGATTTATTTTTAGTCGACATTGTTATAAAGTCAGGTAATTAAGTAACGTAATTTTAAATTTTAATGTTAAGGATTTATGAAGTTATTTATAATATTAATTTTAAAAAATGTATAAATATTTTTACAAAATGAAAAATAAGTGTTATAAGTAATTTAATTTTTCTTAGCGTTCTTATGTATATTTCAATAAAGTTTTTATTGGAAGTGACAAATTACATATATTTTACATTGTGTAGTGTCAGATTATTTGATTATTAATGAACATTTTAAATGTTTTAGTGTTATGGGTTATACTGGTCGTGTTATTAACGGAGCTTTACGTTATCGTGTGCTAAATTCATTTAAAGATCATTTACATATTAATTCTGAAACTGTGGAGCAATCGTTAGCTTCAAGATTAAAAGTTCATCCGTGTTATTTAACATTACCTCCTATATCAATTCCAGCGCAGTTGGATAATAATGCAATTGCTTATTTACGTGATCATTCGTTATCTTCTCCCAAGTCACTTGAAGACCGTGCAAAATTATTGTCAGATTATTTATGGTCTCGAGAACTGATGACTAAGGTATTTTTAAAAATATTGTAGCAAATAATTGTATGAAATGTTATTTTTCTTATTTGTTTTTGAAGTAGTTGACAGGAAACATTTATATAGTAAGTCGATATTTATAAAAATCCGCATTTAGTACTGACGATGAATTTCGAATTTTGTATATTCAGTTACAGGGTTATCGCTTTAGGTCACTTTGTAACTTTGGCACACGTAGTTATTAAACACATTTTTAAATTATTTAATTAATTTTACGAACTTTTTAAATTTATGAAATTTTTGTCGTCGAATTTAAATGATTCCGTTTTTTTACTGTGTACAGATTAAATAAATTTTAGGTCTATTATATTGCATGTTTACATTACCGTATTTTTAAACATATATATTTATGATGAATTTTATTATGTTAACATTCGACAATTATTTTCATCAGTTTTTATACTGATATATTTACTATTCATGAAAAGTGTTGATGTGAGTGAATAGTAATAGTTTCGGTTTTGAAAAGTAATGATTTAATTACTAATTTTAGAATATATAATCTATTGTTTTAGTGCTTTTAAGAAATTTTATTTTTATATATTTACTTAATTAATTTTTTGAATAATATTTTGGTTTTTAGGTAATATTCTTATTAGGATAGTGACTGTTGGGGTGTTCAAATTATTTGTGATTTTATACTGTTAGCTTCGGATGATTTCATGACTGAATTTTACACTTAAGACAATTTTTAAATATTTTAAGAGTTGTTATTTTATTTTGAAATTTAACTTTAAAGATTTAACTTTTTAATAAAAGTTGAATTAAAGTTTTTTGTTATTACATATATTTTATTTAGAAGCTCTACATTTATAAGTTTTCAGTTGTTTATGATTTTTTAATGTCTTTAGGAGAAGATTTTGAAAAAAAATTTAAAGAAAGATTGTGAAACACTTAGTGTTTATGACAAAAATGGAAGTGAAAATAATTATGTTGATGGGTTGGAAAACATAACACCATATACTACACAACGAAATGAACGTGTGGATAAAGCTTACAAGTTGGATACTTGGAAATCGCTTACGTGAGTTTTTAATCAAATTATACTAATCATTCTGAGGATTTGAGTAATGCTTATAAAGTCCTAATTTCTAATAATGGTGATATTCCTAACTGTTCTTCTATGCAATGCATCTTGTACTAAGTGCATCTAGGCATCTAGACTAATAACAGCAGGGATAGAATGTACAGTGGTATAGCTGGGCTTCCACTACGACGGTTGGATGCAAGCATTTGCACAATATACTTAAATGGTATCTTAAGAGATACGTATACCATTTGATTAAAAATTAGGCTGCCTCGTCAATTTTTACGATCCGTGGCGCTATTACAAGGATGCCGTCTACCATCTATGAATCCTTTTTATTTTTTTACGTTTATTACGTTTATCAAGCTATTGAACTTGATCGTTTAATATACTGTATAGATATAGAAATAATGAAGAGGTTATTATGTCACCAACCACAATGAAACTAATGAATTATAGTTAACATTGTTTTTTTGATTATGCTTTTGAAGTCACGATTTCTGATGACGATAATAATTATGATTTCGCACTTTAAACAACATAGATCAGAAACTAAGTGCAGATGGTGTTTTGACAAGTATTTTATAGTATGTAGTCTTTTGGGTAAGGAGGACGATTTTAATTGTTAATATTTGTGAATAGCTGTGCAGTTACAAGGTTTTTGTTCAATGAGTTAAGAAATGTTTTTATTTTTATAAACTTGTGTATATGATGTTTTTTTTGCATGTGAAAAAATGAGCAATGATTGTTCAAATTGTTTTATAATAATAATATATATACAGGGTCATTAGTACATCTTAATTGATTAATATTTCTAAATATTAATGATTGTCTTATGAACATTTGAATTTTAAAATATTATTGAAGCAGGGAATTTACAATTGTTGTTAGGATGTTAATGATCCTGAGGATAGGATGCTAATGATCCTGAGGTTAGGATGCTATTGATCCTGAGGTTATGATGCTAATGATCCTGAGAGTAGGATGCTAATGATCCTGAGGATTTGAGTAGGATGCTAATGATCCTGAGGATTTGAGTAATGCTTATAAAGTCTCAATTTCCAATGATGGTGATATTCCTGACTGTTCGTCCTCCACGTGGTGCATCCTGGACTAGGTGCCCCTAGGCATCTAGACTAATAACAGCAGGGTCCGAGTGCACAGCGGTATAACTGGGCTTCCGCTACGGCGGGTGGGTGCGAACATACACCCAGGATACTTAAAAGGTATCTAGAGGTATACGTATACCATATGTAGCCCTTGGGCTAAGGGAGATAACCCTGACAAAAAATCAGGTGGCCTCGTCAATCTTTGCGAACAGTGGCGACGTCACAAGGATGCCGTCTACCAGCCAAGAAACTTTGTTATTCTTCCACGTTTGTCTACGCTTGTCAAGCCATCGAAATCGATCGTTCTACATGTCGTATAAATATGGGAAATAATTAAGAGGTGACCACGTCACAACCAAAATGAAATGAATGCATTGTTGATACTGTTTTTGTAATTGTGCTCTGTTGGTATATTTACCAATTTGCTTTACTTTTACCGTAATAGACAAATTTTAATTTTAGTACAGTTATTGAAATGTAGGTACTTAGTTTACTGCTAAATATCGCTTACTAAAATGTCTTTAGTAAAATATTTGAGCAAGAAAGTGGATGGTTAATTGCTCAATGACACTAGTGACTGTATGGATTTAAATAATAAATTTATTGAACACGTGAATTGAAATTTTGTTAAGGAAAGCTTAGTCTTAGTTTTATTACATATTTTCAATTAATTAATGAGCTGGTCATATTGTCGTTCCTTTATTTCCGTATTTGTACAGCATTTCAAACAACTACTTCCCATTTTTTACATGCCAATAAAATCTTATACACGTGACAAACGTAAGGCAGTACTTAATTTTTCTGGTTGGTGCGACATGTTTGTAACGCCACCCCCAAAAAAAATTAACGAGGCTGCTTTATTTTGGTCAGAGTTATCTTTCTTAGCTCGATGGCTGTTCATTATATACGTATGCTTTTAAAGACTCCAAGTTCTATAAATACAATCTTGCACCTATCGGGTAAATTGGAATGAAGCTTTATTGCTGATGCTAAATGATCCTGAGGATTTGAGTAATGCTTATAAAGTCTCAAACTCCAATGATGGTGATACTCCTGACTGTTATTCCTCCACGTGGTGCATCCTGGACTAGGTGCCATAGGCCTGTAGACTAATAATGGCAAAGTCGCTGGACTGACATATCTGTGCTCGCCTCCGAAAATCGTGAACAATGGAGGGGAATTATTCGTGATGCTTTGAAAACTTGGAACTAATAAAGAGGTGGCTTTGCCACCAACTTTTGTTGTTGCTGTCCATTCAGTCTGTACTCCGTGTTATTTCAAGTTCAGGATGTACTACATGGAGTTATAGAATCAGGAATATTACCATTATTAAAAGTGAAAATCTTTTTAAGCATTACTCATAATTTCAGGATTCTTATCATTATTTTAAAGTTTAATTAATACAAAGTTTTATCCTGTAATATATATATATATATATATATATAAATTTTGACTGACAGTTATTCCGGTAACAATTGTGAGTTGTATTTGGTCTGTCGCTTAGCTCCTAATTTTTCTGCAGCTTGTCGTGCTTTGTACGAAATTCGCAAACGATGTCCAAATTTTATCCCTAGAAGTTTGTTTGATTTTGGATCTGGTTTGGGTACAGTTACCTGGTATGTGGTGATTTTGTTTAATTTTAGCAGAACCTAATTCTTTACTATTACCGTTTTTCTTTGAATGTTATTTTGCAATTTAACCTAATTTTAATTGTTAATTTAGTATGATTAGCAGCATATGTGAGTTGGTTATGTCTATACAACTAACTATACCCACTACCGATAAGGCAGATGTGACTAGAGCGATGGGCTTGAAACTGAATGGCTGTCAGTTCGAATCCCATTACCAATAGTGGATTTGGCATTTATTTGGTTTGTTATTTCTATCAATATAAAAAGATGGTTTTGAGAAAATACAAATATTTAAAGACGTTACTATAGATTGTACAAATTGGAAAAATTTCCTGTTGTTTTTTGAACGACGATAGGACTTCATTTAAGTATACACAGCTAAATAAATTGGCGCTTTTTCTTTAGTACGAGTTTTGAAGAAAATTGAAGATTTAATAATACTTTAGCATAGGAATGTTTTTACCTGTATGGAATACTTCTATACATACATGGAGTAAAATAAATGACAAGTAAATAATGAATTATGTTGTGATATTTAGGGCTGCAAATACTGTATGGCCTGTTGGTTGTATTCGAGATCATCATTTGGTTGATGCATCAATTTCAATGATTCGTATTTCAGAATTCTTGTTTAGCAAAATTCTGACTCAATCAACAAATGAAACGGTATTTCCCGGTATTTATCATCGTCAATTTATGCCTCACAATTCGGTAAGTTTTAATTTTCTAGAAAGCAGCTCATGTAATGGACAAATTAATTTTAATTATTTTTATACAATTATTGACAATTCCTGTCTAAAGCATTCGTTTCATGCGAATACAATTTTTTTAAACTTTTTTATCAAAGCGTCAAAGTGATCTAGTTGTCAGTGCTTACACTTTGATTGAACAAACTGATCGTACAGAACGATGTCGTATAGTATCATCTTTGTGGAATAAAACATCAAATTTTTTGATTCTAATTGAACAAGGTAACAAAGCTGGATTTCAAGCTATCTTAGAAGCACGCGATTGGTTGGTGAGTTATATATATATATATATATATATATATATATATATATATATATATATATATATATATAACCCTTAAAGAAATTCCTGCATCACGATTAAGGAAACATTATTAATATACTTTTTTTTATTTCTTTTATAAAAAATATTAATATAAACTAATTAAATTTGTAAATATTTTTTTGTGTAATTATGTATTCATTCATTTCATTTATTCATTTGGTTGGTGACGTGGTCACCTCTTCATTATTTCCCATATTTATACGACATGTAGAACGATCGATTTCGATGGCTTGACAAGCGTAGACAAACGTGGAAGAATAACAAAGTTTCTTGGCTGGTAGACGGCATCCTTGTGACGTCGCCACTGTTCACAAAGATTGACGAGGCCACCTGATTTTTTGTCAGGGTTATCTCCCTTAGCCCAAGGGCTACATATGGTATACGTATACCTCTAGATACCTTTTAAGTATCCTGGGTGTATGTTCGCACCCACCCGCCGTAGCGGAAGCCCAGTTATACCGCTGTGCACTCGGACCCTGCTGTTATTAGTCTAGATGCCTAGGGGCACCTAGTCCAGGATGCACCACGTGGAGGACTAACAGTCAGGAATATCACCATCATTGGAAATTGAGACTTTATAAGCATTACTCAAATTCTCAGGATCATTAGCATCCCATGTATTCATTTATAAAACATTATTTTAAAATGTACAAGAAAGAAGACATCTTTTTGGGTTAACACAGATGTAGTTATTTTGTACAATTTTTTATTACTTACAGTTATAGTTTTTTTAATTATTTTATAGAATTGCATATTTTATAATTGAAGTGACGCTTCTCTTGTACGTTATGTAGTTGCTAGAAATGTCTTAGTTAAATAATCACTTTTGCGGTAATTGTTGTGACAGTAATTACATTATCGTAATTTTGCGGTTTTTGACCATTAATAATCCGATAAATTGTTGCATAAATTTGCCAATTTTTTGGGTGAAAATCCTCCATTTTTTAATTCTTTGTTGACACGATATTCATTTTCGGTAAAATAAAAACATTTTTTATCACAACTGTCCATTTCACAAACAACACAAACAGAAAGCAAAATAAGCAGATGAGCGGAATCTCAAGGTTAAGTGTAAATGATAAATTTTTCGATTTGTTTTAAAATTTTTATTTGAAATCTTTTAAGTTATTTTTATTTATATAGATTAAAATAATTAAATGTTTATTTTGATAATTATTATGACATCACAATTGGGGCAGAGGTGAATTTGCGATTAACATAAATTTTAACGATTACTCATTGTTCATTTTTAATGAAATTAAGCACACAAAATAATAATAGGTAAATTATTATAAAAATTGTGTAACCTTATTATCCACGATTATATAGAAGTAGCTTTTGAAATATGCTATTCTGGCCGATTCAGCCTTTTTAAATAAATATTTCCAAGTATATATAAAGGAACTATTAAGTACTTTACGTTATTTTTAATTTTCAATATTTATTTTTACTAAAAAACAATTGGACATAACAAATTAATTTAGATTTGATACTCTTATAAATGGTAGTATATATATATATATATATATATATGTCTAACTATTTTTTTTAGATTAATAATGGTGGTCCGGATGTCAATATATTTGCTCCAGTAAGTATTATGTTGGTAACTATCTGTTTTCCAAATATACTATAATTTTTTAAATATTATTATTTTGTATATTTATAGTTTTTGGTATAATTAAGGCACTGGACATTATTATTATTATTGCTAGTAGTAGTAGTAATATTTATTTGGCAGTTGTTTGTTGTTACAGCTCATAGATGTGCATTTTGGTTTTATCAAAACAGGCGAGGTACACTCGATTGCTTGATGTGATGTAAGTTAGAAAGAAATATAACTAAAATTGTTATAAACACCAAAAACTTTTAGTGTGTAATTACAAACAATTTTTTTTAATGTTGCATTAAGTAGTTTACGTGTAGTTATGTAAAACATTTGATATTGTAAAACAGTTACATTTTTTATAGATTTGTGATTGAAGCGCATAATGAAAATTGCAGAATTATTTAAACCGCTTTTTATTATTATTATTTACCATTATAGTGTCCCCATTCAATGTCGTGTGGCAAAGCAGAATCCATATGCAATTTGATTAGTCGTTATTATCAAATGGAATTAAGTCGAGTATGTTTGTTTGTTTAATGTTTTTAAAAATTGTACACTTTTTACTGAATTATATTAGTGGTGGTTACAACAATTTTTATATTATCTTTTGACTACTCGTAAGTAGTCCAATTTTTGTTTTATTTTTATTTATTTATTTAGTTAGTTAGTTTGTTGTGAGGACTTACATTTATTGCCGGTGGTGGGACTTGACTACAGACAGTAAATATTACCGTTTTATACAATTTACATAAAGACAGATTACGAATATATTTTGTGATTATTATTGTTTACTTATTTAAAATCCTTTTTCTCTGAACAGCATGGGGCAAGAAGATTATTTTATTAAATTTTCAGTTTTGAAGATCATGAATATCGAAGATTGAAATTCTATTCGGATTTTTCCGAATCCAATCATTGGAATTGTGCTGCTTTCACTTTTCTACCATTGTTCAGTGAATTGATGTCCTCTTGTTGTTTCTTTAGCAATATTGTTTAAACCAAGGCCAGGTTGTCAACTCTGCACTTAAACTCTCCTTTCTCAACCGGACTTGGAACCGGTTATGATGCTATTAATTGATAGTAGATTATAAAAAAATGATTTTTGTAAGTATAGCATTATGCTGAAATGTAACATTAATAATCATATAAAAATGGAGGATTTATGTAATATAATTTACTTTGTTGTTTAGCCTACCGAACTGCCTGAATAAAGTTATTCAAAAGAAATGCGATTACATAGTTAATTAAGTATTTTGTACTTAGTAACACAAACAATTTTTTGGTAGCTGAAATTTTTTTAATTTTAATATTTGATGTTAAGTTTTATTTTACTGATTTTACTCATCCTTTTATTATGTAATTTTTATCGTAAATAATATATATATATATTGATAAAATTATAATCGTGTTTTACGTATTTTATAGTATTGTATATTGTATGACAAGTTATATAGTTACTAGATATGTTTTTTCGATGTAAATGTTTTGGGGGTTGTTAGTGTGCTTTAGTGACCTTTTTTGAAAATTTACACACTAAAGGTTTATTGCAAAACCGATTTTTTTTAAATAACAAGTTTGCAGCTTTTATTTATAAGTAATGATAATCTTTCTAAAATTGTGTTCATGGTTTTTTGTAACTCACTACTTAATATATTTTTTAAATGAAACTAATTGAAAAGAATTTAAAATAAATAAATAAATCATTTTATGCTGTTTTAATGAATTTTTGTATGCTGAAGTAAAGGTAACCTGTTCGAAATATCTTATATATTCAATTCTTCGAAATGGAGTACATTTTAAATGTCACATGTGCGGTTATTTTTACATTTATGACTTTTGACATCATAACCAAGTGATTAAATTGTACCACCTTGTTTCCGGTCATAGGTTAAAATTTTACTGATGACCTATTTGTTTGTTGAATGAATTCGACGAGTATCAATGAGTGATGCACATGTTTTATATTACATGGCCCTTGTGTTGTCTAGATGCGACCCATAATAATTATCAAACTATGGTCAATGGTCAATAGTTTATTGTATGAAGGTGTTTTATAGGATGCCAATAGGCTTGAAAATGATAATAGTATTCGTATTTGGAACTAAAATAGAGTGGATCAGGAAACGACTACACAACAACTTCCACTTTTGTGATAAGGTGTAAGTTACACTGACGGTACTAAATAGATTTTTCAAGTATAAGCATATCCTATGTATTTGTTGGGCTGATTAATATTCTCATGTGGATTTGCTAATTTTTGTAAACAGTGGGGATATTTACCTGTATTTATAGTGTATACAAAGTTTCCTTTAAACATTATCATTATTGCTTGAATGCTTTACGAAAAGCGTTTTTCGGTAAGCGGATATTTTAGTGGAACCAAACGAGGAAGGTGATTGTTTAATTTATTGTGTACGAATAAGGAAATACTGAAGTGGTGTCTACTAAGTCACCATATGTTTAAAAATTCTGAGAATTTAAGTAGAGCATCAGAAATTCAATTTTTAATGATGGTGATATTCCTAACTGTTACATCCACGTGGCACATTCTGGATCACGTACATTTAAGCATTTAGACTGATACAGCAGCGACCGAGTTCAGAACGGATATTCGTGTTCTTATTTCAGCGGATTAGTGCAAGTATACACCCAAGGTATATGTAGCAGTTGTTAATTTTTACTAACAGTAGTATCTTCACAAGGATGCTGTATGTCAGTCATGAAAAGTAATTCTCTTGAGTTTGTCATACTTATAAAATCATTGCCTACCATACTTATCCAGCATATTAACCAATCCAGAATCAAAGAAAATTGAACTTCTAACAAACCTATCAAAGTAGGAATCGTTCTACCAACGCATTTATTTGAACTAATTTGGACATTTTGTTTGATGATCACGTGGTCACCTCTTCATTATTTCCCATATTTATACGACATAGCAAACGATCGATTTCGATGACTTGATAAGCGTAATAAACGTGGAAAAATAACAAAGTTTCTTGGCTGGTAGACGGCATCCTTGTGACGTCGCCACTGTTCGTAAAAATTGACGAGACTGCCTGATTTTTTGTAAGGGTTATCTCCCTTAGCCCAAGGGCTACATATGGTATACGTATACCTTTAGATACCTTTTAAGTATCCTGGGTGTATGTTCGCACCCACCCACCGTAGCGGAAGCCCAGTTATACCGCTGTGCACTCGGACCCTGCTGTTATTAGATGCCTAGGGGCACCTAGTCCAGGATGCACCACGTGGAGGACGAACAGTCAGGAATATCACCATCATTGGAAATTGAGACTTTATAAGCATTACTCAAATCCTCAGGATCATTAGCATCCCAATTTGGACATAAAAATGTATTTTACGCTGAATGTATCTCTGGTGAGATATTAAAGGTTAATATAATAATAATAATAATAATTGAATTCGATCGTTTACTATAGTCACCAACCACTATTATCTCCATATTTAGTTAGGGAATTGGAATTCAAACAATGAAATAGGAGTCTATTAATTTAGGTACTGTTCAATATTAATACAATTTTGTTTTTCCTTTTCAATAGACTATAAATGATGTCAAAACAGAATTAACTTCATATTTGGTTGTTTCGAGAGGCGATTGGCGTCGACATCAATCCCCCGTGACAATACCAGAACCGGTGCAAATTCCAAGAATTGTGTCTTACAAATTATCGAAAACGCACGATACCATGCAAGATATATGTCTGCCATCAGGAGAAGTTGAACGTGTGATATTTACTAAAAAAGCTACAGACAAGTAGGTTCATCGTTACTTTACTAGTGCATGACAATAACCGAACTTGTAAAAAACATAATTTTGAATAAGTATTAATTCAATGGATAGCGTTTGGAAAAATGTCCTTTTATCGATTTTTTCAACAGATAAGCACAAAATTTTCGGTGAAGTAGAACAAGTACCGTTTTTTAGTGCTGAACCGATGTTTATATTGTAAAATACCCAATAATTTTAATTGTATTAGATAATTATGATAGTTTTATAATTAGCAACTCATTTATTCAGAAGTTTTTGGTTTTAAAGAGTATTGGAGAACAAGAATATTTAATATATAGGATTTTAGCACTGAAGAAGCTATATATCAAAGCATTTACTCGCATTTTACCAAACTATTTGAAAGCTGACTTTGAAGCAGTAATGTATGACTTATAATGCCAACTGTGTAGTCACAATCATATGATAGATGTTTAAAACATTTTCGATAAAGTATTAGCATAAATCGTTAGTTAGTCTTGTGATAAAGTTTATTTCTAATTTACTTTTAGAGACTTACGCTATTTTATGCGAAATGCTTCATCCTGTGATATCGGACCGATGGAAATTGTGGATGTTAACGATGAACATTTGCAGTTAGATGTACAAACGGAAGATATTGACGTCAATGCAGAAGCTGACAGTGAAATAGATGCGGAAGAACGAGTGTAATCTATTTTTGTTCATGTAAATTGATTAATTTATTGAATTTTGTGTTTTTCAAATTGTAAAGGCGACTAACTTATTATTTGAAGTGAAGTTATTACTAAAGCCCTATCATATTTTGTCTATTAATGATAGTATCAATAATATGGAGGATGAACAACAAACTATGAATTAAGATAAAGTTGTTTAGCGGGCACCGAATACTTTCTGTAAATTCTATATTTTTATTTATGTTACACATCATAATGACTAAAAGGTGCAACGCATTGGTAAGCTGTCAATGTTTCGAAAATGTCAATCATTCAACTGCACTTGCTTCAATTAACAAAAAACATACATATGGTAGTTATGCAGTATGTGTGTAAAAGGGAAACCTTTCATGGTAAATTACAACAAAAACAGGTAGGCGGTTTTAAAAGTTAAATAATTTTGAATTCATGTTTGGTTGGTGACGTGGTCACCTCTTAATTATTTCCCATATTTATACGACATGTAGAACGATCGATTTCGATGGCTTGACAAGCGTAGACAAACGTGGAAGAATAACAAAGTTTCTTGGCTGGTAGACGGCATCCTTGTGACGTCGCCACTGTTCGCAAAGATTGACGAGACCGCCTGATTTTTTGTAAGGGTTATCTCCCTTAACCGAAGGGCTACATATGGTGTACGTATACTTTTAGATACCTTTTAAGTATCCTGGGTGTATGTTCGCACTCACCCGCCGTAGCGGAAGCCCAGTTATACCGCTGTGCACTCGGACCCTGCTGTTATTAGTCTAGATGCCTAGGGGCACCTAGTCCAGGATGCACCACGTGGAGGACGAACAGTCAGGAATATCACCATCATTGGAAATTGAGACTTTATAAGCATTACTCAAATCCTCAGGATCATTAGCATCCCATAATTTTGAATATGTCAAATATTTTAATAGTAGTTGGTAGGTTGAGTAAGATGGAATTTATGAATTTATGTATTCTGTATGTAAATGAAAAACCCAATTTTATAGACAAATCGAACAATTGTCTGACTATGACAATATGAATTGTCTGAAATAATTCATTTTTCATATTATGAAGTTTAACTGCAATTTTAATTTTATTAGAAGTATTTATACCATCATGCTCATTTGTAATTTACCTTATTATTTAGTTCAGAATACACGTATATATTCACAATTTGTATAAATAGGTCAATGACAACAATATAAGCGCAAACAGTTTGAAAATTAATAATGATCAATCGCTAACGAAACAAAATTATAGAATTTGAAACAAATACCACTTTAGATTAATTCAATCTGGAAACGTAAAATAATTAAATAAATTTGATTAATAAATAAGTAAAAATTGTGGTAAAGTAGAAATAATAAAGACTAGTAACTACGTATGATTGAAACTGAAGGTAAATTAATGAACTATTCAATCCTTTCTTTGATCGATGTTCACGATATTTTTTTATGAATGTAATGATGCACTACGCAGCCTTCAGGACAGTAGCATTTTCTCTTTTCCATGATTAACACTAAAAACAATTGAAAGAAAAATTTAAATAATGTCAGCTTGTTGGTAAATTATTGTCTATAAATGGCATTCAAACCACGAGCAATGACGAGACGTCTAATTTCACTAGTCCCAGCGCCAATTTCGTACAATTTTGCGTCTCTAAGACACCGTTCTGCGGAATAATCCGTTGTATATCCATTACCACCTAAAATAACGGAAAAGCAAATGAACAAAAGGTTGATGAGCATTTGGAAGTTGTTAGTATTTTCATTTGGCTGTAAGAGATGTTCTTTAAATAATTTTTAATGCATTTGAAAACCTTAATGCTGCATTTTTAATATTTAAAATCATAATTTAAAAAAAATGAAATAATTGAAGGTTTTATCTTTTAACTGAAAGACTCGAGTATTTACTTTGAGATAGGATGCTAGTGATCTTGAGAGTCGTATCAATACTTATGAAATCTCAATTCTAATGGTCGTGACAATCCTGTTTATAAACTTTTACAAAAATGAGGTTAATAGAATTCACTAAAACACAAATATATTACAATCAAACTAATTTTAGTGTAATTATGAACTGTTCTTATGTAAACAAACTAGGTTTCAATGTGTAAATATAAACAGATTGAAAGATTTTCATCATTGGAAGCTTGAAAAGTAATCAGTACTTTAAAACAATTTTTGAAGTCGATTTGATGCTTGGTCTGCAGTAAATGTAATATGGAGGAAATGCATGAGTGTTCACTTCCAGTTAACTTTGTATTATCTGTATTTGTACCCGGTGTTTTGTGTAACTTGGTGTATTTGCTGAATTTGTCCAATCTTTACATTGAAGCGTCATTGAGATATCTAAAAATTGATAGTACCATTTTCCAACGTCAAGTTTACTAATGGACATTTTAACGAATCCGCATCTGGCACCGGTGATAGGAATCTAACTCATATATATATATATATATATATGTAACTGATGAGAATATACGAGTTGAATTTATCTCACAGTTCACGTCTTCTAAGATTTTTATTTGGTACTATTATTTTGTATTAGTTAAATTTAAGTTTTTTCACTTTCACATACATGCACACTACAGTGTATTTGTGCAATTCGATATTCCTATTTTATTTCCAAATCTCCTTCAACTCATTAGCTGCTGGTGTGGAATTAAAATAATTAAACACATAATGACATATTTGTTTATTAGAATTCCTAGAGAATCAAGATATGTAACAGTTGATCAACGATCATCCCATCTTTAGCACCCAATTCAAAAAGTTTATGAAAACTGAAAATCAGGATATGCAGCCCTACCTACTATAAAAACATGGCTATATTGCAGTAATACTTCAGTCATCTAAAAAGGATATTTACTGGTTGACTTTTGTTTGATAAATAACAACCAGATCAATGTCTACTATCAAAACTCACCCAAAATTTGAATGGCATCCAACGAAACTTGTGTGGCAGATTCGGATGCAAACAGAATAGCCGCCGCACTATCCATATTCAGTTGATTAGCTTTACGTCCAATTTGACTGGGATCATGTTCGTTGAGAAAATCCAAATATTTGGCTAACTGATATAAATAGGATCGGGACAACTGAAGTCGCGCATACATGTCAGCCATTTTGGCTTGTATCATGCCCTGTTCAGCAATAGGTTTGTTAAATGCGTGTCGTGATTGGGCATATTCAAATGCCAAATCACAAGCCGACTGCATCAACCCAATTGGACCGGCACACAGCACCATACGTTCGATATCCAAACCGGACATAAGTATGTACACGCCTTCATTCAACTTTCCCAATAGATTTGAAGCTTTCAAATGGATACACATACAAACATATGCGTATCTTAGTATTTTTTGTTTATATAAAAATTACATAATGTTTATCTTTGATTGTTGATTTTCGTTGTACTAATATTCTCTATCAAACGAGAAATTTTATTACTTTTTAACGTCACTTGTATATTGCTTATTCTGCATATTAAACAGTTAAAACTTATTAGTCAGTTCCAAGTTCATCGCTTCACCAGTTCAACCACCCTGGAGTGTATATATATATATATATATATATATATATTACTACTATAAATCTTTTTCAGAAAACATTTTTCAACAGTAGACATTTAAGCGAAGTCAAACGTGGTCTAGCATTTAGAGCGGGTGGTAGAGATTGCACCAGTGCTTATTTAGATTTGAGTTGAGCGCTGTACTACTATACCACACCAGCATGGAATATTGATAATGCTGAGTATTTAAGTAAAACATACAGTCTCAATTTCTAATGATAGTAACATTTTAACTGTTCCTACTCCATGTGGAGTATCCTGGACTGGGTGCCCATATGCCTCTAGATTAATAACAGGAGGAGCCAACCACACAGCGGTATAACTGGGTGAAAGCATACACAGGTTACTTTAAGCTATCCTAAGGTATATATACCATATGTAGCTATCAAGCTAATGGAGGTAACCCTAACAAAATATCAGGCGGCTTCGTCAATTATTGTAAACCGTAGAGCCGTCACGAGTATGCCGTCTACCAGCCAAAATATTCATTATTCGCCTATGTTTGTTGCGCTTATCAAGTCATCGTAGTTCATTGTTTAATATGCCATATAAATATAGAAATAATGAAGAGATGACGTAGTCACCAACCAAATCACATATATATATATATATATATATATATATATATATATATATATATAAGATTTTGTTATAGTATAATTAATTATGCTAATATGTTAAGAAAAATTTTACTTGTAGAAACTATTGATGCTAAAAATCTAATACCTGGAATTTTACAATCTTCAAAAATAATTTCCGATGTATGAGATCCACGCATACCCAATTTATCAATTATCCTTCCAACTTTAAAACCTGGAGTCGACTTAAAGATAAAAACATAACATTATATTTTTATAAAAAAATTATTGATAAAAATAATTTGATTAATTACATACAAAAAAGTAGAATAAATAGATAAAGATATATTAATTATATAAAAAATATATATAATACTCTATAAAAAGGATTCTAAATTCAGACTGGTGCAAACAGATAATGCCTTATTTGTTATTCCGTGTGTGGATAAATACAGGTACATACATAGTGTTTTTAAGTTGTATTCTAATAAAAGTGTAAATGACGGTAACAGAAAACATTTGTATTATCAACATAATATTCTTTATTATCCGAACAAGTTATATATATATATATATATTAAAAATATGTACAAAAAAAATATAACTGAACTTTTATTTGTATCGAAGTGGCCTAGTGGTACAGCGCTGGACTTGAACTTGGGTCTGAGTTCGAGTGCTACTACTAGCACTAAAATGCGTGCCTTTATTTGATTTTACTAATGTCTACTTTCTAAAATATGTTTCTGTTAAGCATTCATGGAATAACAATAATTATAAAATAAATTTTATTAAATATTATCCATAAATGTACTATTAAATAACCTACCGTTTCAACAATAAAAGCAGAAAGAACATGTCGAGGGTTTGTCGCATTTTGAGCTGTTTTTGCATAAACAATTACAATATCAGCGTCTGGACCATTTGTAATCCAAAATTTACTACCGTTTAAAATAAAATAATCACCACTTTCAATTGCTTGTGTTTTCATAGAAACAACATCAGATCCTGAGTCAACTTCACTCATAGCCAATGCACCTACATGTTCTCCAGAAATTAACTATGTTTAAAAAAATATTTAACCAATTTTAATAGTAAAATTTATATTATAAAAAATATTTTTAATCAGCAACAATATATTATGTTCATTTTAATTAAAACTAAATAAACAAATTTTTTTAGTAAAAATATCGTGCTTGCTAAATTA
This sequence comes from Cardicola forsteri, assembly GCA_025895645.1. Lineage (NCBI taxonomy): Eukaryota > Metazoa > Platyhelminthes > Trematoda > Strigeidida > Aporocotylidae > Cardicola > Cardicola forsteri. Next base: position 261,372 of record JAKXYG010000241.1, on the reverse strand, counting down.
TACCTTCGGAAGATATTTATCTGCTTGAGCTTTAGAAGCATGACGAACCAGCTGATTTACACAAAGATTTGAATGTGCACCATAACTCAAACCTATAGATCCTGAAACTCGAGATATCTCTTCAAGTGCAATACAGTGAGCTAAATATCCATAATTGAATCCTCCATAGCAATCTTTTTAATAAATATATTGTATTTATTAATAACATACCAGGAGCAGTAATACCCAATAAACCCATTTCTCCCATTTTCTTCCACAAAGGCTAAAAAAATAAAACAAACATTAAAATACTTTAATATTGTTTTCCATATTACACTCTAATTTTTTTGACCATGGTAATATTTCTTTTTCAGCAAAAATAGAAACAGATGTTCTTAACTATTTTAATAATTTTTTTTACAAATACCTGTTTTTGTTCCTCTGACAAACCAAACAAATCATCGTTTATTAAAAAAAATTTATTATAAAATCTTTTGAAGTAAACAGAACGACGTGGCTTTAATAAATGATTGTGTATCAAAATCATAAAACTGCAATTTATTATAACGTTAAATTATGCAATACAATATACGATTTGATTCAGTTAAAGTATAGTGTTAACAATAAAATTTAATAAATTTTAATGTTTTAAACAATATTAATTTTAATAATATTATATTAATTAATTTATTTTTTAATGTTATCTTTAGTAACTTTAAAATTTGTTTAAAATATTTTAATTAAATACAGGTTTGTGAAACGTTTTCAACTCAAAGGTTATTTTGTATAACTCTTTTTTTTAATATTTTGTGTGCTATTATAATGAATATACTTCCTTTAAAATATTTAAGCTGACTGTAATTGTAAATTGTAAGTATGTCAGACACCTTTGGGTAATATGCTTTTTAAACATGAAAAATGTTATGAAACAATTTTATAACAGCAAATATATTGTTAATTATTATTATTACAAAACCCTTTTGCTTAAAAAAACATAAACATGGGACAATAAGATAACAATTACAGCAAAAATTAACATCAAAGTCTCGTAATTCAAAGAGAACATGAGACAACAAAATGTTTCCATGTATTTGAACATTCTGCCAAACGTTTTGCTTGTACTCATGAAACATTCATTTTAATTAGATTTTCCCGGATAGTTCTTAGCCAAATTTTTTTTGGTTTCCCAACTTTTTTTTACCATTTACAATTGTCTATTCCAAAACCGTTCTTACTGGTAAACGTAGAATTTGACCAAGTAATTTTCTTCGTCTAATTGTAATGATGTCATGAAGTGAACGAGAGTCAGTTTTTTTATGATCTTATCATTTGAAATGTAATCGCGCCAGATAATCTTTAAAATACTTCTAAGACACCGGCGATAAAAAACATCCACCATTTTATCAATCTTGCCCGTACGTTTCCACGTTTCACTCCCATATATTGCCGTAGGAATGATTATTGATGTGTAAAAACGAAGTTTTGTCTTTAGGCGAATGGAAGAACATAACCACATTAATTTGAGTTTATTGAAAACTGACATTGCCTTACCAAGTCTGGCTTTAACATCAATTTCGGTTTGTCCGTCTTTACCACATATGTAGAGCAATCAACAATATCAATATTTTGTCCACTAATTTTGATGGGCAAATCATTGTTTGACTTTATGCACAACACTTTTGTTTTTGAACAATTAATCCGTAAGCCAATACGAGAACTGATATCACTGAGTCGTGTTGTCATATTTTGCATCATTTCTGGAGTTTCACTGAGTAGACCAATATCATCTGCAAAATCCAAATCCGTTAATCTGCCTTGGTTCCATTTAATACCATAAGACAAATTATTTATGGATTGAGTCATAATAAAATCAATTACCAGAAGAAACAAAAACGGTGACAAAATACATCCTTGACGTACTCCCGTGACAATTTCGAACATAGCAGTATGACCAATTTTTGTTCGAACACAGCAATTTGAATTTTGGTATAGCGAACGCATAATATTCACATATTTTAACGGTATTCCGTAAAACTTAACGATTTTCTACAAAGATTCTCGATAAACACTGTCAAAAACTTTCATTAAATCAATAAAATTGATTGTTAGTGATTGCTGAAATTCTTGACTTTGCTCAATAATGTTATGAAGGGTGAGTATTTGTTCAATACAGCTTCTTCCTTTCCGAAAACCTGCTTGTTGTTCTCGAAGGTGTTTATCTACCGCATTACTTAAACGATTTAAAATTACTTTGCAAAACACCTTACCAGGAACAGACAATAAGGTTATTCCGCGCCAATTATTGCAATCATTCAGACTTCCTTTTTTGGGAAGAGTAACAATTACTCCTTGCGCCAATCATTTGGAACTTGTTTATTATGCCATATAACATTAAATAAATAAACAAGCTCACTTGCTACAACATCACCTCCATGTTTGAGCATTTTTGCAGTTATCTCATTAAGTCCTCCTGCCTTATTGTTTTTTAACCTTTGAATTGCATAAATCACTTCAGTTACAGCAATGTCATCAATGCACATTTCCGGATTTTGAGTCACATTCATATCATTATTATTATCAAAATCTATGAAAGTATTTGGCATAAGTTGATTAAGTGGAAAAAATTTGCAAATTGACATTTTAAAACATACTCGTTTTAGGTAACACTTATCTTAACTAGTCAAATTTAATTATCTTTTGGACTTCAAACGTAAAATTTAATTAAATACTTTTTATTATTTACTTTTAATAATTTTATGTAACAAACGGAAGTTAGGTTTTTTATTAAAAATTTATTTGTGGCAAGTGTCAATTTTTTTATAAACACAGTTAATAAAAAATGCATTATTTTATCCGTAGTCCAACTCGAGAACTAATGTCTTACAACCGTCCTTAAATTTTGCATTATTTCTGGTCTCTCATTCAGCAAACCGAGGTAATCTCCAAAGCCCATCACTATTAATCTATTATAATTATATTTAATATCAATAATGTTTTTATTTTTGGTTTAATAAAATCGATTATTAGCAGAAGTAACATTAATAGTAACAAATACATCTTTAACACATACTTTAGTGTCAATTTCAAACATAGAAGTGTTATTAATTTGTATTAAATTAACAAATTTAATTTGTATGCAAAAAACGTAAAAAAATGTTACGAATTTAAACGGTTTTTAGTAAAATTTTAATATTTTTAGTAAATGTTAAAATATTCTCTAAAATTAATAAAATAAACTGTTAATTCCTGAAAGTTCAGGTATTTTTTTCATGTTCTTATGGAGAAGAAGTATTTGTTCTACGCAACCACATTTTTGACTATCCTTATTCTAAAAAATATTTAATTGTAGCACTACTTAAATAATTAAAAATTACTTTACAAAACACTTAACAGGATTAAAAAATAAAATTATTCTTTATTAGTGTAAGATCTGACTGAGATCTCGCCCATGATTTCCTTTGATTTAAATTGATACGGATTATTATCAACACCCCAGCTAATTTCAATCAAAAAAGCTCTTGTGTGATCTAAATTATCGTTCTGCAATTTATTATTAAAAAATAATTTAAAATTACATACCAATACTGTTTACCAACAGGAAAAAACAGGACACAATATACTCACAGAACCACAGTCACGTTAACAACAAACGTGATAAATTCAAATAAAAAGGCGCTTCAAAACAAAGTTCAAATAAAGTCAAAGTTATTTAAATGTACAATAAAATAAAAATTGTAATCGAAATAAAAATTAATAATAATTTAAATATTTTATTCAAACAGTAACAATTAGTCATTGCCATATTTCAATTTTTTTTCTTAAAGACGAGTTAAGTAGGAGAAACTTGGTTAAAATGTATCAGTAATATCAGGTTCAGGATCAGGACGGTACACGAGGTGCGTAGGACTTTATCCTTTTAATCCTCGGTACTCAAAGTATCTGAAAATTTAAAATCGGGGAGAATAAAGAGAGAGGAAGAAACTGGGACAAAAAACATAATGTAAGAGAAAAAGTAATAATGGTATGGTGAAGAAAAATAAAAGAGTAAATTAGAAATTAAATGAAATTGGAGAGCATGTATTGGTCATAATTTATTTTAAATAACCCTAAGGATTTAGAATTGACTACATGACTGGGAAGCTTATTCCATTCTGTAATGGATCTGTGTGTGAAATGACTTAGCCTAACACGAGTGAGAGCTTTGGGTTTGTGAATCTTTAGACAATGTCCCCTAAGATTACCATTATTTACATTAAAAAATGAGTGATCCTATTGCTCGCGAATAACTGATATATTAAGATTAAGTCGCCTCGAAGTCTCCTATCTTCTAAAAGGAATAATTTTAATATTCGTAAACGTTCTGAATACGACTTAAACGAAGCTCATGAGGGAGTCTGGAGAGCATCCTTTGGACTCTTTCCAGTTGATATATATCACCCTTCTGAGTTGGGGCAGTTACCTGGATACAGTATTCTAAATGTGATCTTATATACAACATAAATAGTAGTTAAAGGCTGTCTATCGGAATTTTACCTAAATTGCGTTTGAAGAACTTAATCAGACTAAAACATTTTTGGGTCGCTAATTTGTGATGTAATGAAAAGATTAGGGATGACGTGAATGTAACACCTAGGTCTTTAACCATTTTTACTATTGCAATAAATTTATCCCGAATCGTAAATGTAACCCCCGAGAATCGTCCAAAAGTTATATACTTACACTTTTCTAAATTTAATGGAAGCTTATTTTTAACTTACCAAAGATAGATATTATTAATATATTGTTGCAAAAGTTAAGGGTTTGTGCCCCAGATTTTAACATCATCCGCATACGGCAGAATGTTTGATTGAACTTTTTAGATAGATCATTAACAAACAAGATAAAAAGTAAGGGACTTAGGACTGATCCTTGTGGCACACCTGATGTTATTTTGCACTGGGTAGACAACGTGTTGCCGAGCCTAACTCTGAAATAACATCTTTCAGAAAATCACTAATCCAATTTAATAGAGGATCACCTATGTCAAAAGTCACTAACTTAGCTATTAGGAGAGAGTGTGAGACTTTATCAAAAGCTTTAGAGAAATTGAAATAGATAGCTTTAACGCACGTGTGTTGCTCTAAATCACTAGTTAGACCGTTAGTAAATTCTAATAGATTAGTTAGACATGAACGAGAGGGGATGAATCTATGCTGAGCAGGATTTATTAACTTTTTATCCAGGAGATAGTTTACTAAATACCCTTTAATAAGTCTCTCTAGTACTTTACTAGGTGCAGGTAGAATGCTAATCGGCCTGTAACTATCAGGACTAAATCTGCTGCCTGTTTTATGAATTGGCCTGATGTAAGCTAATTTCCAGACCTCTGGTACTTGCCTACTAAAAAGAGTTATATTAAATAAATAATAAAAAAACTGGTGCCAATACATCGGCACACTCCCTAAGAATTCTAGGGTAGATACCATCAGACCCGCATGAGTTAGATTTTAGATGCTTAAATTGTTTACAGACCATATTCTTAGTGATTTTAAAATTACCTATACTAGTAGAAGGTTAAAAGAAAAACTAAGTTAATTTTTTAGAAATTAACAAAATAATAATAATAATAATAATAATAATAACTAATAATTAAGTAAATTAAAAAGAAAAACTAGGTAGGAGATTTTCAATCACGAGGTGATGTGAGCGTCACGCTACACGTCTATTAGAGCGTTATTCATCCTTTTCTCTTTTCTTCTTTTTTGGAGATTATTGCAGCGTTTTTGCATAATAATACGGAACTTGTTTTATTATTATTTTGTATATTTATATTTTTTGTTTGTTTTCTATAATTGTTAACTTCCACTATCTACCTTGATTTTGTCTTAATTTTAATTTTTTTTCTTCTGTCATTAAACCCCATTTACCTCACCATCTATTTTATATTTCCCCCCTGAAATCTTGAGACAATCTAAGAACCGGTTACTAAAAGGCGTTTTGACCTACTTAACTCGTGAAAAATCCTGAATCATAAATCTAGAGGATATATTAATTGTAGAATGTCTTGAATGCATAAAGAAACTGAATACTGACAAGGTAGGTTATTACAAGTCGTAATAACTATATGGGTGAAATTGTATGACTTTATCTGAGAATTTACTCTAAGCAAAATTAAAAATAAGATTACCCCGTGGCCGTCTGTCATGTAAAAGAAAAATAATTTTAGAGATTGCAGCCTTTGCTTGTATTGTAGATTTTGGATAAATCTGGGCATTTGAGAGACTGCATTCTGCAACTTCTGTAAACTTTAAACATCTAATTTTTGAATTAGGTAGTCTTATGTACAACATGAATTAAACGTATACAACCAGGAGTAATGTTCTGTAAGTTCCTTTTAAATAATTTAGTCAGTTTATAACATATTTGAATTGCTCTTGTGTAATACCCAGTAGTGAATAATAATTAGTTTGTGTTTTCAATTATATAAAACTTGTTTATTACGTTACATGACATTAAATAGATAAGCAAGTCTGTGTGCCACTATTATTATGTATATTATTCTTATGTACAATATTTTTTATTGTTTTCATGTGCTTACCTTGTTAAGCCTACCAGCTTTTTAACGTTTAAATTGTATAAAACACTTTAGTTACAGAAATGTTATCACTATATATTTTTTTATTATATTTATCTTTATTATTGCCAAAGTATACGAGTGTTCAGATTAGGCTGGTAAGTTACTTGTTTAAAATTTTTTATTAATCTGGATAATTGCTTATCATTTGCTAGAAGTGAACAATTATTTCCTTTAACTGGAATATCGGTGTTTTCTATAGCTCCCGATAGTTGTTCCACAATTTTGTACAAATACTTAAAAGTGGTTTTTGCTACCGTTTTCTAGTCAATTAATTTTGTTATTGCGGTAACCGGAGTGGTCTAGCGGTACAGCCCTCGAATTTAGACCTTTGTGAACATGGGTTCAAATCCACCACCGCACTAAAATGCGAACCCACCTTAGGTTTTGCTAAAATGTCTACTACTGAAAGATGTTTCTTGTAAAGCATTCAAAGTAATAAACATAAAATAAGTAATAATAATAATAAATAATATTGTTATAGCATTTCTAAATTGGCAGGGACAAACATTGAACACGCTTATTGTTGTTATTCTTTTTCTTGCACTGTCATTAGTTAATTAATCATATTAGCTGTATTCATAGTAATATAAACGCAAACGACAATTTGACTAGACAAAACTTTTACCAGCTAACCGCTATTATTAATCCAATACAACTTTTTAGTACTAATGACAGATAGATAGAGTATCTATTTGCACGATATTGTATTAAATAGTAAAATGATAAATTTAAAAAAATTGCCAGTCATTTACCTATTGAAATAGCACGTGAAATTCTAGTTAACCGCTCCATGATCTAACCATACGCAGCGTTTAAACAAATAATTTTTTTAGATAGAAACGAACATTCTCAAACATCTAACAAATATTAAAGTTATTATTTACATTTATTTGAATAATAAATTTACTAGGTTTTTAAGTCAACCAGGAGCACTGTACAGCTGTTTTATTTTTATTTGGAATAATCACTTTTGAATCTGTGCAATTTTCCATACGTGTATATTTCGTTTTTTGGGTTTTTGTTTTAAGTGTTACGTGCTATTTGTTTACTGTGCGCTTTCGTTTGTGCGTCGTGCGTTAATCACCTAGCATTTGTGTGTTTTTTATACGATTGTCGCTAGTTTTTCCCTAGTGATAGTTTTTGTTTGAACTTCTTTTATTCGTTATTTGTTATTTTGTAATCAACGTGTATTTTAGACCCCTATAAGATGTATGCCTCAATTTCTTCAATTTGTGACCCAGAACGCTGCAAGAAAATGGTAAAGGTCGGTATCCACTGTAAATGTAGTAATTGGTTTCATAAAGCTTGCTCCGGTGAATTATTCGCAGTTAGCTAGTAGTCCGCTCGACTACATCTATATGAACTGAAGATATGAAACTGATCTTCAGAATTTACTACCTGCCAATTTCATCATACCGGTTAAACAAATGGATTCGACTGTTGACACAAATAAACTCTCTGCTTAGATATTAGAACTTGAAAACAGCTTAGGGACTATGTCTTCCTCTCTGTCATCCTTAGCGGCCAAGTTCTTTAACTTCTTTTTAAAGACTAAAATCATTAACTCTGATATTTAAATTCTTGGATTCGGTTTTGGAAGAGCTTATCTCTTTAAAGACCAATGTGTCTAACTTAAATGCCTCGTCTGTTGGTGCTAAATCAGTTCTAAGAGTTTCCCAAGAGAAAATTCTTGCAGCCGCCAAGCAACACGTTATGGATTCCAAACGTGATTGCAATTTAATTGTTAAGGGGGTAAAGGACAGTGCAATTGATTTTAAAAATTATGTATTGAGTATTATTATTACTTGTTGCCCCGGGGTTTCTGGCTTAAAAATTTGTAAACTCACATGTAAGCGTCCTCATTCATCTCCCCCTATATTGGTTACGTTCACTAACTTTTTACCTAAAAATAATGTGTTGTCTAATTGACATAGCGTAAGGTCTGATTTCCTTGGTATTAGATTAACCAAAGATTTTATTTTAGCTGAACGTTTTTTTAAACGCTTATGTACTTGGACTTCCGTAGGTAGTCTAACTGTCCCCATTAAGTCAAGATTCTATTGATGCACCAAATTTTCAGATCCCACCCCAAAATCTCCCTTTTCTCCCGGTAATCCATCGTCTCTGGCAATTATCCCCCCTACTCTCTCTCCTTCATGAATTAAGTTTTATTACACAAATGCTTTAAGTCTCAGAAACAAATTGTCTAAGGTCTAAGATTTGGCAATCTCTTCATTCCCTCATATTACAGGGATTACCGAAACGTGGCTGTCTGAGGATATATTTGCTAGCGAAATAGTGGTTAAAGGGTATAATATTGTTAGGAAAAATTCTATAAAGAGTAAATGTGGAGGTTGCATTTTTTTATGCTAGGAAAGATATTGCCTTTTCCACTCCAGTCACGCTAGTCAGTGAGATGGTTACGACCTGTTGAATTTAGTTTTGGTGTCCCATACTGTTTGTTCCCTTATCTATCGCCCTTCCTCACTTATGAAGGCCTTAAATATATCGCTTCTAGAAGATTTTCAGTATATCCTTTCTAAGCCTTTTAAACATGTAATCCTTATGGGTGATTTTAATTGTACATCCATCGATTGGTCTTCTCTATCCGGATCCTCAAATTATTTTGAGGATAATCTCTTAAAACTTAGCCTAAAACATACTCTCACTCAGTATGTTTTTTCTACTAGGAATAGAATAGGTGTTCCCTATTTTTGTCTAGACCTTACTTTACCAATGATGCCTCCCCTATAAATAATATATCTCATCTTTCTCCTCTATGTAGAGTGATCACTCTTTTCTCTCCTTTGCTGTAAACAATTTGACTCTAAACTTAGCTATTATTCCTGATTTTCCTAAACTTCATACCTACTTCAAGTCAATAAATTGGGATCCCATTTATAATAACAACATTGAGAATGCCTATTTCAATTTCTTAGGTATAATTAATGAAGGAATTAAACAATTTGTTCTTCTTAGGGTTCCTTCTCACTCAAAACCTGATTGTCCGCTCCATTATAAAACGGAATAAAACCTTCTCCTTGTGGAAATTGGTTAATTTCCCCTTCCTCCATTATGCATATCTTTCAGTCAGGAACAATTGTTCTAATCTAATCAAGACTTTTAAAGATAAGATAATCTTTAAGCTTCTAAACAGGGCCACCACAAACGAAAGCCTTTTTTAAGTTTATTAAAAATAAAAGATTAGCCGAAACGTCTCTCCATTGTCTTAAAAATGGCAAGGGGATACTATTATCTAGAGTCTCTGCTTGCAATAGTCTTAGATTAGAGATTACTTTAAATCAGTTTTTCAAAATTCTAGTTTTCACTGGCCTACATTTCCAGACCCCTTAAATACCATAAGTTCTTTTCATTCTGATGCTATCTGTGTTTTTAATCTTCTATCTAGTCTTAAGTCTTCTTCATGTGGACCTGATGGGATCTTTCCTAGGATCCTTAGGGAATGTGCCAATGTTCTTGCTCCCCCATCTAACCTACATCTTCAACCTCTCCTCTTCCACTGGTTGCATCCCTAGTATTTGGAAATCTGCATTTATTAGACCCATTTACGAATTGGGATGCAAATTTTGAAGCTGAAAGCTTCAGACCGATAAGTACCTTATCTTCTCCGAGTAAAATAATGGAAAGGCTTATTAGGTTTCATATCATTAATTCTAACATTATTAACCCTGCTCAACATGGGTTTTTGCCCCGTAAGTCCTGGCTTACTAATTTAATAACTTACACCATTAGCATTTTTTCAATTCTTGAATTTAGTACTTCAGTTGATGCCATTTATTTTGATTTTGCTAAAGCCTTTGACTAAGTCCCCAATAATCTGCTTCTAATCAAGTTAAGGTCCTTTGGCATCTCTTGGTCCATCCTTTCCTGGATCTTGGATTTTCTGTCTAATCACTCCTTTAAGTTTAGATTGGGGGCTGTTCTCTCCTCTCCTTGCGACATTACCTCTGAAGTTCCCCAAGGTTCGGTTTTAGGTACTCTTTTGTTCATCCTTTTCATCAATGATTTACCCTCCGTTGTTAACTCTAATATTCTTTTATACGCCTATGATGTTAAGATTTGGAGTTCTAATCCAGAAGTATTAGGTAAAGATATTTTTAACATTAACAAATGGGCGCTCGAAAACTCTCTTCCGTTGGATCATTCAAAGTGTAAGCACATATCTTTTGGTAAGCCATCTGAGAATGTTTTCAAAATGTATCCCAATGATGCTCTTCCAATAGAAACTGTAAAGTCATCACTTCACGGATCATCATAACAAAGCTACTCACACTTATTACAGTTTGCTTAAATTCTTTAATAGGAATTTAGGTGGTATGTCTCCGAGGTGCGTTCGGTTAATCTATATACTTTACATTAGGCCCTACCTAGAATATTGTGCTCAGGTTACTGCACCCGTCCAATATTAAAAATTTTCCGAAGGTTCAAAGGATTGTCTCGAAACTGCCTAGATCCTTTAGGGATATACCTTATCAACAAAGATTGCATTCACTTAAGCTGTTCCCATTAGCTGTCTGTCCATATTCTAACTTCGATGTTTAATTTGTACTACATGTTTCAATTACTACCAGTATGACAATTTACTTTTACTCATCTTTAAAAGGTAAATGTGTTTTTAGCAAGGTTTTCAGGCATGTAATAATAATGCATTGAGAGCAAACAATAAAGATATATTTGCAAATGAAATAAAGTTTATTAGATTAAGGTCATAAGTATGCTTTGTATTTAATTCTGACGTTTACTAAAAATAAACAGTCAACTTTCAAATTTGTTGTAGTAGAATGTGATCTACCCAAATCATAATTGTTTTAAAAATTAGCAAACATTTAAACAACATTCGAACTGTGAATGGATAGAATTAATACCTCGTCAAAAGCATAAAACTACTAATAAATAAAGACTATGAACAGTAGTTAAGTACTTTATATTAGAGTAATTTAAAAATTTTGATATTTGTATAAAAAGTAAACAATTGTACCAAGTAGTGTTTAAACAGAACCGCCAAAAATTGAAACCATCCATCTAGTAGTCATGAAATTAAAGTTTAATTTTACACAATCACAAGTGCTAAAAATAGTACATCCTAACTTAACATGTCTAACTATATAATTATAGGATGCTAATGATCCTGAGGATTTGAGTCATGTTTATAAAGTCTCAATTTCCGATGGTAATATTCCTAACTGCTCGTCATCCACGTAGTGCATCCTGGACTAGGTGCTGAAAAGCATCTAAACTAATAACAGCAGGACCGAGTGCACAGCGGTATAACTGGGCTACCACTTCGATGAGTGGGTGCACGAAAACCCAGGGTACTTAAAAGATATCTTAAGGTATACGTGTACCATATGTAGCCCTTGGGGTAAGGAAGATAACCGACAAAATCAGGCAACCTCAACAATCTTCGCGAAGAGTGGCGACGTCACAAGCATGCCGTCTACCAGGCAAGAAACTTCGTTATTCTTCTACGTTTGTTACGCTTATCAAACCATCGAAGTCGATTGTTTTATATGCCGTACAATTATGGAAGATAATGAAGAGGTGATCACGTCAACAAGCAACATGAAATGAATCAGTATAATTACAAAAGTTTGAATTTTCAATAATTAAATGAAACATTTTGACTGATCTTGTAAAAAAATTTGGAAAATGGAGACTAAAAATCCTAAAAAATTAACCCAAACAAGATTTTTAAAATTGTTAGTAATCCAGACTCACGTTTCTTAAAATCAATATTATCACTGCCAAAAAATTGTTAATAATAATAGAATACACCCAAAAATAATAATTTAAAACCATACAACTTATCAGATCATAAAAAGCTATGATTGCAATCCTATTTACCATCTAAAAAAATATTTCCAAAATGCACATACAACAATTAGTTTATGTGACGTACTGAATGTTACTGCTGCTAAACTCTAAACCAAATAAGCATATGTAACCAATAAACAAAAAAACACATTTTTATTAAATTGAATTTGTATAAAGTTCAAAGAAAGAATAGACTAATTTCACTAGTTCATAGTCAAACAAATAAAAGTAATCTAAGGGAACATTTTAATACGAATAGCAGCATATACTTCCTTCATATCAACCCACGTATTAACCAATCCCTTCATTATTGGACCACTACTCTTATCATATCCATCACAAGACTTTCCCTTTTCAAGTAGCAAAACCATTTGCTTTTCCAATTCATCAAGTTTGTCAAGTAATTTTCTGTTTTCTGGTTCATCCTTGATCTTCATCCAATGTTTCATTCTTTCTTGTTCAAATGTTTCAGTATCCAAAAGCTTATACCATGACCCGCAAACACAACGAGTAGGAAAATCTCTGTGAAGCAAAACATATCGAGAAAAATGGTCACCTCCACCTAAAAATTATATATATATATATATATATATATATATTCTTGCAAAAACAAAAATCTCATTTCAACTATTCTAGAAATCAAATAATTTGAAAGAATAACTATCTTATTATACAATATACAAAACTATATAAATAAAGTATAATTATAATTTAACAAATAATAAAATGTCAACTGGCTCATAATCAAAAGTTAAGTAAAATCATCAACATAACAACTAACCTTAAATATTCAAGAAAATACAAGGCACAGGAAATTTTTTTTGCTACCAAAGCACTCATCCGCCAAAACAGAAACCAAGTTAAATGACTAGGCATTCGGTATTAAATGCTAGTTTAGATGCTTAGGTATACCTAGTGAAGAATGCGCCAAGTGGAAGTGATAATGAAAAGTTTCCCTATCATTAACAATTCGGAATTTATAAGCATTATTCAAATCCTCAAAATCATTAGCAATTTGGCTTTCAATGCAGAAAATATACATCTGCTTTCAAATACAGTAAATGTGACAGGCAAAATTAACGCAAATTGGACAGAGTCCCGTGCGAGTTGAAGAAATCTAAAATCTGTCAAATTTCACCTACGTTCAACAAATTACAAAATATTTTGAATAAAAGTAGAGAGCAAAACCAGCTTAGTTAATACTCAGATAACGGATAGTAAAGGCTTTAGCAATAAGTCAACTAAATAAAACTGTAGCAAATAAGTTACAGACCAAACGGATACCCAGATAATAAGATCGTTAATAAAAAACGATATCAGTTGCCGGTGTCACCCTGAATATTACCATTAAGCAGTCATATTTAAAAAGCTTGCTTGCTGCATATTGAGGTCTAAAATATGCTTAAAAAATCAGAATGACTGATAACAACCAGCTAGTCTATATTCCCTCAATCACAGCTTTGAGAAAAATTAATTAAATGTCACGATTGACAAAGCCGATTCTAGTAACCAACTACACAAAAAAATCACTCTGAGGTCAGACAAAGGGTGATATGTCACTACGATATTACCTGGTGTAAAAAACTGAAAGTAAACAATGAAATTAACAATAAATAAAAGTATTCAATAATACGAAAACTTTCACGCCATCGGAAACCAATTCCAGTTATGACCTACAAAGTGTGAAAACAATCGAGTTCCTCACCTTAAGATCTTCATCCTGACAAATTTAAGTAAAGATTTTCTAAACATTTCAATCACTAGTCCAATTCCACCCAAAAAATTTTTCCAGTTTTAAAAGAACAAAGAGGACGGTATCTAAAAAGGAATTTAAACTCTCATAGACGTAACTTTCACTTACCAGTTAAAGTTGATTAACATGTCTTTTGAATGACAAATTAGTGCTAAATATGTATGTTAAAATAAACTCTGTTGCTTAAAGAAGCCCTCCACGAAATATATTAATGTCTATTTTCTGAGCTAATACGCTTGTAACTGTAACGTTGTATATTATACTTTTTAGATCAAAAGATAAATTTAAATATTTTAATAAGAGAAAAATATAGGTTAAGAAAAACTTCCCAGTTAGGTAGGTTGGATAGATTGATGTTACTTAAAGTTACCTATACCAAATTCAATTTTTATATGATTTCTACTGCTTATAACAATCCTGACTTTGTATTTTTACAAGCTAAATCTCGAAATCAAATTAAAGCAAAGTATTCACGATAAATATATACACTAAACGGAAATAATGTGCGTAAATACGCACCAACTTCCAACCTAAAACATTATATTTACTAGAATTTTTATACGATTTCCAAATAAGTATATTAAACAGCCACAATAAACATCAAACGATAAACAATCAATTATCTAGTCATTAATCATCTTTACATCTAAACACTGCGTTAAAAACTAATTTTAGTGACACTAATTAATAAACACTATGGATAACATACTCGTTATTGCTATAAAGTTTCAACCTCTTAAAAAAATTGACAACTCTAAATAAGCCTCAGCCAAACGAGAAACAATCGTCAAACGTCAATACATTCAAAAAATATTTTGCATTACATCAGCTACGATTATATATATACATATATATATATATATATAAAAATCCAATTTTAACGTTCCGTAAATGTATTCAAATGAACAACACTTACACAAACATCCAACTACTATTCGATCATTGACACTGCCCATAAGAATTGGATGCTGTTCAGTTCCAGGTTTCCTGGTCAGAGTAAAACCATAATTTAATTCAGGCTAAAAATCAAAATCAAATAAATCACAAACCTCAGCATTTTTAAGCTGTTGTAACATAATACGCTGAAAATGTGAGAGTTCATTCTCACTCTTAGCATCCAACCCAACTAAAATAAAATGTGTAATTAATAATTATTACCAGAAGGTTCTTCAGCCAATATACTGTTATTAACTATAAAATTGTGCACACGTTCTTTTATATTAACGTCTAGTGAGTTTGATAGAAACCGTGAGCTAAGTGCAAACACTCTTTGTATTCTACATAATGGTATCAAACTAGACGACAACATCTTTGTAACAATTTGAATTAAGCTCCTAGTGCAAATTAAAAATATTATGGTTAAAAATTATAAATTATAGTAAACGCAAATAATATTATTTATTTAAAATAGATTTTGTTATTTTATTTTAAAACAATTAAAAATAGATTTTTTTTAAATTTACTTATAACGGTTGCATATATATTTCAGAATTATTATCATTATTATTATTATTATTTAAATAGTTTACAAAAAATTTTTTTAGTTAGTGAGCAGTTTAACAAAGCCAAAAGTAGGCCCTCATTTTAATGACGGTGGTAATACTCAAACCCATAACAACTCAATAAGGGAAATTAATTTTAGAGTTTGGTATTATAAGTATACTTTTTTAATTTTTAGTAGATTATTTAAAATATTATTTAAACTTTGTTTTTTAATGAGTTAAAATTAAGTAATATTTGTTTTGACAAATTGAATTAGTGTTTATACAATATGTGTACTTAAATTCATGTCTGCCGTATTTAGCAAGGTTACTATCCAATCCCAAGAAAGTTCAAAGTGACCTTTACATTAGCCTATCCAAATCATGAGTGTTTTCTTTGTTTTCTTTGGTCTGACCAATTACCGTTGTTTCTAATCTGCCCATTTTAATTTGTGACCATTTATTATCCTTCATCCAGGGCATTATTTTATTAGCCATGCTCACTCATGAGTCATGAATCATTCGTATTTTATGTATACTGACATATTTGCACACTATTAATCATAGTGTCCCCTAAATAATAGTATGTCACTTTACGCATATCATATTGAACATGACTTTTGAAAATACATTGATTTTAAGTTTTTTTTTCCTTCTTCTTCTAGCCTATGTAATTTAACCTTACTTTACTTATTTATTTATTATTATTTTATTTGGATTGATGTTACACACTGCTAATTGTATTGTATTTTTATAATTGCACATATTTTTTTGTGTGCTAAAAGCTACTTCTACTGAAGTATCTAAGCCAATAACCATAAATAATAATAATAATATATGCATACTAACAAATGAAATGTAATTTCCGATTTCTGTTTTATTTAATTTATTTAGTTTGTATTTTTGTATTTTATTTTGTTCAACACTGATGTCTTTATTTTTTATCTGTTAAAAGGTAATGGCACTGTATCGAATTACAACAATTTACGTTAATATTTTACAACTTGTAACTCTTTATTTCAAAAAATAAAAACACGCCAATTATTAATATTAATTTAAATACTAAATAAAAATTTGCAGTGTGCATTAATTTAAATTTCCAAAAAAATGCACAAATAATTTTAAAATTGATTTTTACACTAACTTCTAGGCACAAAAAGTTAACATTTTATTCCATTCTTATAGAGTGTAAAAGAAAAAGTATATAATTTTTTAATAATTATTTTATTTAAAGTATTTGTTTGTTTTTTATATTTTAGTATAATACACCAGTTAAATAAAACAAAAGTTTTTTATTACTTTTTTGTTCTATTTGATTTCTAAGTTAATAAAAAGTTTTTTTTAGGATTACCGGATTTCAGGATTGTTTAAAAGTTGAGTAGGCCAAAATGCCTTTTAGTACTTGGTTTTCAAATTGTTCCAAATGTTTAGGAGAAAATATAAAATAAAATTAGTCACGGAAAAAAATTGAAATTAAGACAAAATCAAAATAAATAGTGAAAGTAAACAATTATGGAAAGGGAGCAAAAATAATAAGAAAACAAGTTATGACTTACAATGCAAAACACTGCAATAATCTTCAAAAAAAAGGAAAAGATTAATAATGCTCCAATGGACGTGCAGTATGATACAAACTTTATCTCGCATTGATCATTTTTATAGTATTTTTAATTTATTAAATCATATTAAATAATTATATTGCATTACTTTACATACAATTAAAATCTTGTATAAAAAATAAATAAAAGTTTTAGGTTGATAAACACTCTTTTACTGCGGTACAACTCTCTACATAAATTGTTTAACCTCAATTAGAATTTATTTTCACGCTAAATAGCTCTATATTAATTTGGTTTATTGTATTTTTTTAATGTTTATTTTGAGTGCATTTTTTACGTATTTCTAAAAAAATTGAATTATATTAATGTGTATTTACTTGATCATTTTTTTATTGTTTAACTAGTTATCATTATAAATTGAAATGTTACTTTATAAATTAAAATAGAATTAAGTTGATTTAATAACAAAACACAAGATGTATTATTTTGTTGTTTAAATTCGACAACGTACAAACGTAAAACTTAATGTTTTGATTGTTGGTAAAATATTGAGTTTAAGAGAGATAATAAAAGTAAATGTAAAAACAAAAGTAATATTGGAAAAACAATTATAAAAAATTAATAAAACAAAAATAATTAAAAAACTTAATAGAAATAACAAAAATAATATTTTTATTTTTTAAATGCAAAAAAGAATATTTAAAATAGCTACACGTTGCTTAAAGTGTGGTGCAATGCATATAATAGTTATTAATTATTAAACAATTAAATTTTATTTTATTTTTTAACAATTTAATTTAAAACAATTTTAGCATATAAACGTCTATCAAGGCCTTTAAATTAACCTAAAAAAACTATTATCTCTAAAATATTATTTAATACTTATTTATTTATTTTTTATGTTCCCCTAATTTCACCCATTTTCACCATTTGAATACGTGCGATACGCTTGCATAAAGTGCTGATCAAAAGTTGCTTGTTGTTTTTGCACTTGTTTAAGTGTTTCCATGTTTTTACCGAGTCATTTTTTAATTGTTTTGTTTTTGGTGTTTATTGTATTTTTGTGTGCTCATAGTATTCAATTGTGCAATTTGTGTTGCTTAATTGCTCTGATCTAGTACGATCTGTACGATATGTATGTGTCGTGCCTGATTTTTAATAATTTATTAAGTATTTTAACTGATTATTATCCTGTTTTGCATTATATTTTGTTTTTATTACATTTACTTATCTTTTTTTGATATTTCTTTGACCTGAGGATAAACATCTCTCAATCTGCAATTTGTGTGCTACGAGAGTTGAAGATGTCTTGAAAGACTGGTATGGTTTGTTCTAAATGTAACACATAGTTGAGTAAAACTGCATTGGTTTTTTAGCGACTTTTTACAAAGATTTAGTCAGTGCCAACTTTTTTCACAGTTTAAAAAAAATACACTAGAGAGCTATGCTTGCTCAAAGCCTCTGTAATAGTTAAGAAAACATTCACTTTATCTATAACCAATGCCATTCTTTGACTTTCTTAATTACAATAACAATAACCATTACAATAGAGTAAATACTTCAGTAGAAGTATATTCTGAAATCTTATTTGTAGCTGAACAATACACTGTTGATGGGAAAAAAAATAATCCAATAGTTAGAAGTATTCTTAAAACAAAAATTAATTTTTAAAATGTAGTTATTAAAGTTATTAAAGCATGCTACCCTCAGTATTTTGGCTTTAAAATAACAGGTCATGCGACTCATAAGCATCCCCACATTTCTCCCCCTATTACAGATAGTGACATAAGTGAATCCAATGTTGACCTACCATGATATTGAAATATATGTAGCACTTGTTCCTAATCTTAGACATATCTAACATTTATTAATAAGTACCTTAGATAATACTTTACTAATATATATACATTTAATATTATTCGCAAAAAAATTCTTAATATAATACACAATAACATTCATTTTAGCAATAAAGCACAGTACCACCATTATGAAAACTTAAAAACAAACACAAATAATTGGTTTTAAAAATAGTTTTATCGACTAAAATACATAAATATACAAAATAAAGGTAACAACCTTAATAATACCAATAATTTAAGTAATATTTACACTTTTGTTCAACCTCACAATAAAGTAGATGATTGGAGTTGTTGTAAATATGACTGATAAATTGGAAACATTCCTTGAAGTGTCGATAAATTGTTTTATTAAGAATGTCATTGTAAGGAGTGGCCGATGATTGGCTAATGATGATGATACATTCTTTAACTTTATAAAATCTTTTTTTTAGTCCGGAAAATATTACAGGAGAGCAATATAATATTATTTAATAGAGAACCATTACTCCATGGAAAAGTTTACCTGCCAGAAAAGTTTTTGTATTGTCACTTCAAGCATTCAAGAAGACCTACGACAATTATATGCCTTTCAATTTTAAGTAACCGGGCTAACTTTTCTTTTTATCAGTAATAACCGGATCTGCTGTTTTGAGTTTTGTGTAAGTATTTAGTTATAAATAACTATAATGCAGAATTAATACAAAAAATTAAATAATTAAAATTAAAATTGTACCTACAAATTACAGTTTATAAAACAGATTGAACATAGTTAATAATTATTAGCATTTACTTAGTATATAATTGAAAATACAATGTATTTTAAACATTAAAAATGCATGCTTTTTAATTAAAAGTACATTATGTGTTAAACATTTTAATAAAAATTGATTGGTTTAATATAATTTGGCCTATTATTAATAAATTTTAATAAAAACGTTAAACAATTGTAAATGTATTGTTATTTTGTATTATTTAATTCACGTTTTAGCTTTATTTGCAATGTGGCATAAAAAGAAATGTTATTCCACATTTCAAATTCTGTGTTCAACTTACAGTATTTTTAATAGCCACTTTCATCAGTCTGTTAAGTTACCATGAGTAAAAAACAGACCTTTAGAAATTGTATTTGGAATAGTACTTGACAGTTTGTTTTTCACAATAATAGTTTGTTTGCCAAAGACTTTATTTAAAATAAGATTTATTAAGTGCTATATTTGTATTGTCTGTATGTTAAGTTACGTAATTCGATTTTTTAATCTAATAATAAAATAGAAAATAGCAAATATTAGATTTATTAATATTGTGAAAAACAAAATACACATGTGGGAAATAAAATGATTTATTTATTATAAACAGTAGCTAATTGTTTTGACATACATTTTTATATTAGGTATGGATTTCCCACTTCAGTATAAGCATTGTTTCAGACGTGATCAAATTAAAAATTGTAATACTGTCTTTAAATTATGCACAAAATAATAATATAAACAGCAAAATATGTTGAGTTTATAATGTAGTTGTGTACATATATTGAATATATGCTATATAAATTATAATTTTATGTATTTGTAAAATATTAGTAGAAGTGGCAAATGTAGGTAAGCACTACTGCTGTACTAATTGAACTAGCTGACATAAAAACAATTAATGTATATCAATGTCATTACAATACAATATAATCTTTAAAAAATTATTTAAATTTAATAAATTTCAACAGTTGCCTAACAAAAAATCCCAATCTTAGATGAATATTTAAAAATGTGCTGTAAAACGAAATTACAAATTTTACAAAAATATGGACACAGGAACAGTTTCATTCAACAACGTTCTTTTACTGTTGCAATAATAATAATAATAATAATAATAATAATAATAATAATAATAATAATAACATAGTACTAACGTTTTTAATACATTTTAGAAAGTGTGTTTAATATTTCTGTTAAGTTACTCGCTTTTCTAGAAAAAATCATCTATGTTTTACAATTATGAAAAAAGTCTTCAATAAAAATATATTCAAAATTTACTTAATATTTTCATTTGTTTTTTTATTGCTGCAAATCACAAATATCGTTTAAATAACACTGGTTGTAAGCCGTAGCCTATTCTTATATTTTACCTGCATTATACTTCTACCAGAATAAATCATGTGTCATGTTGCATATTAATTAAAACGTTGTTTTCAGTATTCTTTTTTTGTATTTTTTAAAATTATTATAATATTTTTTTTAATAATACAAGCGTTTTTACTAATGTTAATTTTTGTTCTTACATCTTTTACTACTTTTTATTTACTTTTCTAAATTATTTAAATAATTTGTTTACTATAGTTTACTGCTTTACCCCTTAATTTTTAAATGCTTTTGAATAAGGTGTTAAACGCACGCATAAACATAAATTTTACTCAATGCGTGAAGCTTGTTTAAACACGTCGTGCCCCTGTGTGCATTGCAATTAGGTAGACTTTTATAATTTGTATAATCTTCTACCACGCTCTCTCAATAAGTTTATTATAAATGTCCAGTTTGTCCAATTTTACTCATTTTGATTGAATAGATTATTTAACTTTGATCAACCTGTTGTTTAAACATGTTATTCCGTAGTGTAAATTGTAATTAATTGGACTTGTTTACATGGTTAATAAAATTTCTTATTTTCTTTCTTTTAACAAAGTTGGTACTTCTTTGTCAATTTAGTTAAGTGAAGCATTATTATATACATTTTTACTCTCTTTCTTAAACGTGATGATTAATGCATTATTATTATTATTATTAAGCCATAATATCTTACTAGAGATACATTTAGCGTAAAATACATTTTTACCATCAATATGAAATAGAATGTCATATGTTAAATTTTTAAACCCATTTGTTGTGCAAATTGTGAAATTATTATTAATGTACTATAAACATACCCTTAAATTATATATATATATATATATATATATATATATATATATATATATATATATATATAATATGGTTTAATTTAAATGTTAGAAATGCCTGTTTGCTCTGTTTTAAATTTTTTTATTTTGAGGTTGAGGAAAGAATGAATAACCACCGATATTAATCGAATGTTAATTGCATGCCTTTAGTTAAAATTCAGTACTAATTTTACTGGGAATAATGAATAACGCTGAAAAACAGTTTAACTCATATGATCATTCAAATTAAAAGTTGATAAACATTCGAGATTCATTGTGTTTAATTCATTGGTACTTTAAGGAAAAGTGTTAAGTTCAAATTATTGTTTAAGAAACAATAATAAATTAACTTTAATTTTTGTTTATTTGTGTTTATTTGGTTGTCAGTGATTGTGTTAATTTTGCATTTGTTTGTAAATTGACTGTTATTGACAGTTTGCTGTAATTTGTTTTCTACTATAATAAACATTGTGTTGTTTATAGTAATAATAATAATAATTATTATTATTACAGTAATCATTATATAACATTCGTTGTTACTAATAATGTATTGTACTCTATATTACTATTAAAGTTATGTTGATCTTATGTATATTGATGTAAAATTAAGAGTTGTTGCATTTATATTAATATTGTGTCATAGAACAAAACGTCATTGATTAACAGTTTTTTGATAAATAATATTTGACAATTGTGAGTTTTATTTTAGCGAATATTTGCAGTGTGTATATTGAGTTATAATAATTAGTGTTATGTCTGGTGTTGGGTGAATTAGCGTTCAAGTAAAATACTTATTATCTGAATACTCTGACTTGTTAACCTACTACTCCCAGGGTTTAAAACAAAAACACAACACAAGGTTTAAACCAAAACCAAATATTTTTAATTATACATAACATATATATATATATAGGAGTGGGTTTGCTATCTACTCCACTGGCTGTCTCTCACACAATCGGACTTTATTATAATTCGTCCAATAAGTCACTTATTAATCGTAATTCGGTGTCATCCTAACAATTAGGTTTTGTGCAAATAAAACAAAGATAAATTAGTGATAAGGGCGTTTGCGTATAAACAGTTCAGTTTAATCAAAAACTTAACTGTAAGATATATAATTCTTCTGTTATAATGTTGTCGGTTTTTAAAAATTGTAGTGTAATTTACACATTTGTTGTAAAAAATAATGCATTATTAGTAAAAAAACACTGGTACATTTTTAAAAATAAAACGTTTTACTATAAATTTCTAGGTAACAAATCGTCATAAAAAATTGACTTTGTATAAAAAAGAGCGTAAAAGGAACACAGATTTTAATAATTCTAGCAAGATAACAATACTGTTTTTAAACGCATGCAATGGGGGACTAATAAAAAACTATAAAAAAAGGAAATTGTTATTTTTTATAAAAGGTACATAAAAAAATTATTAGTAAACAATAAATTAGAGCAATAAAAGTGTGTTCCAGATTTATGTTTGGTTGGAGAGAAAATATATTATAGATGAGCGTGTGTTATTTTGCGGAAAAATTAATAAAATACATTAACAATTATTATTTTATTAATTTTTATTTTTATTACAATTTTTACATTATTGCACAATTAAACAATATCAACGTTATTTAAATTTGATTTAATGTGCATTTTATTCTGCATCTAAATGCGTCACTTGATTTAAACCTAATAGACATGGGTTTAAATTTTACTATCGTCACTACATGTAGGCCCACGTTTAACTTGGCTAAAACGTTTACTGTTAAAAAATGTTTCCCGTAGAAAGTTAAAAAATGTAAGAATAAAAAATTGAGTTAAACATAGGGAAAGGATGAAGAAGATCTTTATGCCATTTTAAAAGTTACACGGATTTGAAATAACGGCTTTAATAAACATTAACAAATATTTATTATTAAAATTTAAACAACAAATTGACAAAACAATAAAAATATGGTTTCATATAAACCTTATATAAACACTATTACAATTCCTTGACAAAACAAATTCTAATATCAAAAATAATATAAATAAGAAAATATATAACAATTATTTTTTAGATATATAAATATCACAAAGCAAACACAAATCGGTTAACAAATAAATTAAAACAAACCTATTTAAACTAGTCAAAATTTATATTTTTAAAATAATACGGTTCCCATCTTTTATAGAAACATCGTGCTGCGTATACTACTTTTTAAAAAAAATTTTAATATAGCACTTATTTAGAAAGTTCATTATATAATTTTTTTAAACTTTTTAATCATTTAATCATAATGGGTGACTCTAAGATTCAGTATATTACAACTGAACAGTCTATCCGAAAACACCATTGCCATTAATTTATCTTTGTTTTACTTGCACAAAAGCTTATTACTATAATTTAATAAACATTTTTTCAAATATCCGCTAAATTAAAGCTCACAAATATAAAATATTATTTATTGGAAAAATGACAATCGTTAACGCTTGTTTAGAGAACTGTTACACGTTATTATAGTATAGTCAAATTTTCAAGCAAGTGCCGAATTGACATGCAGTCACAAATAATCAAATAAAAACGAATAAACAAATAAATTTATTTATTAATGCTTTTTTAACATTAATTTGGATTACACTGTAGCTTTAACTTTTTCACCATAAATTAATATATTTTTCTAACTTCTCTAATATTAGCAATAAACATACTTTTAAGCATTATTTACATTTTTAATTAAACCAGGAATATTTTTTCTTATGTATTGAATTTATTTTTACTAATAAGTATTTTATATTGACATCTATTTTTGCCTATAAATAAAAATAATCGTTTTTGAATACACCAGTGCAATATTGCCGTCATCTCTGACTTTAGAAATGTAAAATTAATTCAGGTTTTTTAGGTTTCAGGTTTGTACAAGAGTTAAATAGGAGGAAAACTCCTTTCAATACTCTGTTCAGGGTATCAGGTATCAGATCCATTTTATAATAGTAATTTAAAACTAGCTTACTCACATATTCTAATTTTGATTAAAGAGTTTGTTAGATAATTCATTCTTTTCCGAATCCCCATTATACCAGACCTAAACTTGTAGCGTGTTCCACAAATGCTTAAATTAAATGTTATTCTGACATCGTACTTTTTAAGCTATTAATGCTAAAATTATTAAATCAAACTCTAAACTTTTTGCAAAAAGATAAGATTAATATATACAAATAACAAATGTATTGTTACCCTACTCTTAATCTATCTAAATGTAGACACATTTGGTTATATTTATAACTGGAAACCCGGTATGCATTCGAAAATCACGATTTAAAATCACATTAATCTTAATCTAAATTTTGTTTTAGTGTATTTTTTTTGTTAATAACCTTTGTTACATAACACTTTTTTAATTTTAAATACTATATATATATATATATATATATATATATATATATATATATATATATTAATTAATTAAAATTATAAAACAAACCCAAAACGTTATATTAGAAAAATAATTTCTCATTGCTGCATTTACTAGAATTAAACATTTACTTTTACTATATTATATTTAAAAACAAACACAAATATTAATTAAAATGCTAATATAAATTAATTTTTTTATTATGTCTTTAAAAATTTGAATATACAATTAATACTTAATCATGAATTTTTGAGTCACCTTTTCGTTTTCTCTTTCCATTAGTAAACCTAGCTCGCATTTTGCAAAAGATATTTTGGTTTAATCAGTATTTATTAACCCCAACCTATTTTACAATTTTTTATGTTTAGTTTATACGACCCCATTTTAAATATTGCTTTTAAATCACAGTTCCGAAATTAACTATGAGTAAAATCATCTTAGACAAGACCCAACGCAATGACGCTAAGATAGTCAAAGGCCTTAAAATAAAGTGCAACTTTAGACTCAATTATTTAAATATTTTTTTATTAAAAAAGACACCTTTAAGGTAGTTTTAATTTAATCCTTTAATTACTTTATTTAAACCATACAGAGCTATTTATGCCTACTATATATAATTTTATATATGGGCAAAAATTCAAACTTTTTAAAGACAAAAAAATCTTGACTTAAACTTCATTAGTTCTCCTATAAGTTCAGGTTTAGGTTCAGGTTGAATACGCGAGTTGAGTAGGAGTAAAATTTCTTTTGATCCTCGGTTTTGTTTATCAAGCTTATCAGAAGATTAATAACAATGAAAATAAAATTAAATTAACATGGTTGAATACTAGGATATCAGAAGTTAGTCAGAGGTAAAAGGATAAATCAAATAAATTTGGAAAGCTGATAATTGTTATATGCCTTTTTAAAAGCTGAAAGTAAGAACGCAGAGATAACACTGCCAGGCAGATTGTTCCATGGAGTAATCACTTTGTGTGAAAAGTGATGATTTTTTAATTTAAAAAAAGATCTAGGTTTAGATAATTTAAGGTTATGTCCCCTGAGTAAATTTTAGGCTAAAGTAAAAAAAGGCACATGAGAGCCGAAATTGAAAAGTTGATAAGTCAGGATAACATCACCCCGGAGACGCCTATTACTTAAAAAAAATAATTTTAGGGATTTGAGCCTTTGAGGATAAGAAAGGTTCTTAAACCCATGAGGCTTTTTAGTGACAGCCTTCTGTACCTTGTCTAATCTAAGGACGTCAGATTTCAGGATGGGAGATGTAACTTGAGCACAGTATTCAAGATGAGGTCTGAGGTACAGCATGTAAAGTAGGCGTAGACATTTAGGTGGGATCCTACCAAGATTTCTTAAAAAAAACTTAATGAGTCTGAAACATTTTGAAGTAGCCAAAAGTGGTGTTTAGTAAAATTAAGCGAAGAATCAAATATAACTCCTAAATTCTTAATATATTTGATTGATTTTATCGGCTGTGAGTTAGGAGGAAAATAAAAAACCGTGCTAGACGGTCGTCCGAAAGTAATGTGCTGACATTTATCTTTATTGAGTGGAAGCTGTTTCTTTAAAGACCAATTAAAGATATCAGAAATGTCCGCTTGAAGTAATTCAGGGTTAATCCCCCAGATCTTAACGTCATCTGCTTAAAGCAGAATACTAAAGTGAACGGCGGAAGATAAATTATTTATGAAGAGAATAAATAATAGGGGACCTAAGACAGACCCTTGAGGAACCCCAGAGGAGATAGGACAAGAGGAGGAGGTATCAGCCCCTACCCGAACCTTAAAAGTAAGGTTGGAGAGAAAATCTTCAATCCAGGCTAGAATAAACCATACTATCTCTACAGACTTGAGCTTTGCGATAAGAAGGTTATGGGGAACTTTATCAAAAGCCTTAGCAAAGTCAAAATAAATAGCATCAACAGACTGATGCCTCTGAAGCATGTCTGTGACGTTATTTGAGTAAGTAATAAGATTTGTAAAACAGGACCTCTGAGGCATAAAGCCATGTTGAGCGAGACTAATAATATTAAGCTTAAAGAGATGGTCCAGTAAATGAGATCTAATACACCTTTCCATTATTTTACTAGGTGTAGAGAGAATGCTTATGGGCTTATAGCTGTTTGGTAGAGATTTACTTCCAAACTTGTGGATAGGCCTAATAAAAGCAACTTTCCATGTAGAGGGTACTTGCCCAGCCTGAACCGAAAGATTATAAATATAGGTTAGGGGAGGGGAAAGAATATCCGCATATTCTTTTAAAATCCTAGGGTATATCCCGTCAGCACCACAAGACATAGACTTAAGGTGCCTAAAGCAGTCTGAGATTGAAAGCTTAGAGATTGTTAGAGGTGTTATAGGTGGACACTCAGATGTAGGGAGAGACTGGGTAACTCCAGGGGTTTGAAAAACCGAGTTAAAAATTTTTTTAAACAGGTTACAACTAGAAGAACCTGATACTTCCTTACCTTGTTAATCTTTAAGACGAGGGAAGGAAAGAGTGTCCACTCGCTTATTCCTGATAAATTTGAATAAGAGTGCTTTATTAAACTTAACTTTATTTAGAAGTTTGTGTAATGAGTTCCCTCTGTGCGCTTTAATAAGTCTAGTACATTCATTACGAGTATCTAGGTATCTATAGTGGAAGCAAGGTAGCTTTATAGCTTTCCACAAATAAAAGGCCTTATTCCGCTTGTGAATCATTCTGGATATGGCTTTAGGAAGTCTAGGGTTAGTATGTATAGGAATTCTGAAAGGAACAAAGCGATTTAACCCTTCACTAATTACCTTGTTGAAGAAGGTATAGGCACCTTCAAGATCATAAGTATATAAATTTTCCCAATTAGTATTTGTCAGGAAGCCTCTAGATCCCCTGCTATCAGTTTTCCTGAAATTAGGTATAGGTTTTAGTTAAAGTTCGCAAGAATTAGAGATAGGGACCGGATATTGTACTACAAAGGTCACTACAAGATGGTCACTTTTTCCAAGAGGGGGAAGGCAGAACATGGAATCGATATCTACTGAGTCATTAGAGAGTACTAGGTCAAGACAGGATGGGTTAGTTCCGATTCTATAACGAGTAGAAGAGAGTACATACTGTTTGAGGGCTTGTATGGCATAAATATCCAAAAGATTAGAGTCAAAGACATTTACTGGTATCGAAGGATTGGCCCAATTTATAAAGGGAAGTTAAAGTCTCCCATAACGACGAAGTGATTAAACGGCAGAGAGAGGACATGTCGGAGTTCCTTTTCCAGTTCAGTGTTAGAATGATGATTAAGGTTAGGGGGCGGTACAACAGACAGAATAGAGTTTTAGTGTTTGAACCCCCCACAACTAAGTGAAGAAAGTCATATTCGGCTACATGGGTAGAAGCAACTGTGATAGTCGAGTAGGTTAATCCGTCCTTGACGTAAAATAAACACCCCCATATTTGCTTCTATGGGAATCTTGTTTCACTACACTATACCCGTCCATGTGGAGTTTTGAGTCAAGTACATCTTCTGATAACCATGACTCAGTAATGCCAAACAAATGTGGGGGAGAAGGGGGAGATAGAAGGAGATGAACTTCCTCTAGTTTATTGTTAAGACTCAAAGCATTCGTGAAATACACCTTCAAAGCCAAGGGAGAGGTAATAGTGGGGAGAATTGCCTTAACCTGTGGAGGATTGGGAGGCGGTGAGAACTACGGGGTGCAATCCGAAAATCCTGATTATCAATGTCAATATCCGACTTAAGAGAAGTGAGTTTTACTATAGGATAGGCGTGAATTTGGGGAATAGGGGGCCTGGAGAGTCTAGTTAAGCGTTCAAACAAAGGTAAACCTTTCGTAACTTTAATCCCTTTAAAATGTGCCCTCACACTAGTCCAATTTCGAAGTACAGTTTCACTGTCTTCAGATGATGCACAAGAGACCAGGATAGGTGGAGCAGTATGTTGCGCTTACAGGAAAGTCTGCCAATTAGGAAATTGCCTGCCTCAGGGTGACATTTAACTATGTCAGAAACAAGTTCTTTGTAGTTGGTGATGTCAAGGCTAATTCCCCTAATAACAACATTACGCTCACGTTTTATACTGTCTACATAGCTTTTCGTCCCTTCTAAGATTTCTTTTTGGGAAAGTTTGAGAACAGTATCTAATACTGTAGACAAAGAACTAAGACTAGAATCTTGAGATTTGAGAGAAACAATATCTTGGGATAGGGAGACAGACTGTTTGGATAAGGAGGAATTGACGGAGTCAAATAACAAAAAACAATAAAAGCGGCTACTTTTGATCCGCACGTCACGCAAGCGTATAGTACAGATTCAAAAGTTAATTAATACTTGAACCGACTTTCTAGCCACGTAGTCAATTTTACTACTATTTTGTTTAATAAGCATAACTATAATAATATTTTTTATTTAACTTAATTATTTTAATTTTACGTATTTTTAAACAATTGTTCCATCTTTATTTCTCAATTTTTATTTCTTCTCTATGTTTCAGTAAATTCCATTATTTTATTTTTATTACAAATAAACAATAATATTAAAAAACGCGTTGATAAAAGGTTTCTGACATACAAAAACCGTTTAAAATCGAGCAAACCTGCAAATATTTACGACGGATAACAATTTTTGGTTTGTACTTAATAAACAATTAGTAAAAAGTTATTATTATTTTTTGTAAAATATTAATTAAAATTAAACATAACAATTATTAAACATTATTATATATTATTTATTTATTTACACACTTTTAATGTGCTAAAATGTTATTTTACTTCTACAAAGTAAATTAATGTTTTATTGAATATGTCTAGATTTAGTTGTATATGTACAATTTGTGAACTTGTAGTATTAGTTTGCTGTAATAACTTAAAATTACTTAAATTAATTATTTAGTGTATTTTTTATCAATTTTTGTTAAAAAGAATGTTCAACTGTTTCACTACGATTTTAGAGCTGATGATACAGATTTATTGTTGCCAAATATAATGGACACGATTTCAGTAAAAAAAGCGTATATTTATAATTATTTTTTACTTTTTGTTGTTGTATGTTATTTTTTAAATAATATAAATATAGATAATTGGTTTTGAATTAATTAATTTACTGTACACTTCATGTTTTACAGAGGAAAAATGCGAATATGAAAAGGTAAAGTGTTTTTTTTTACTATTTTAGATTTTTTGTAAATTATATGTATTTTTAATTAATGGTTTATTTGCATTGGGATTAACCTTGTATTTTATTACACTACTTAATTATCAATTGGGAGGATTAAGTCCTAATTTTATAGATCTTTGTAAACCAAATATAACAAACGAAAATGTTGACAGACAATTTATGAATCGACCCGCTGTTTTTAATCTATACTATAAATGCCAAGGAGATAATTTTATTGACGCTTTGTAAGAATAAATTTATAAATGTTTGTAAAAATTATGTTTACAGTAATTATGTAATAGAAATTAGTA
The DNA here is from genome assembly GCA_025895645.1 of Cardicola forsteri. Lineage (NCBI taxonomy): Eukaryota > Metazoa > Platyhelminthes > Trematoda > Strigeidida > Aporocotylidae > Cardicola > Cardicola forsteri. The sequence continues at coordinate 230,538 of JAKXYG010000241.1, read as the reverse complement.
TTTAGAAATTTTTAACATACCATTTTTAAATTATTAATTTTATTTTAGTTATAATTTTATTAACATGTTCAGTAATATTTAATTAATAAAAACATAATTAATAAATAATTAAATACTTTGTAAAATTCTATAAATATTTTTAATTAAATGTACATTAAGGGTTTTTGATTGCATTAATTAAAATGTTTAAATCTTATAAATAACACAACTTATAGCGTATTGCATAAAATGTTTTATATATGTAATTATTGTACAAAATTAGACATTTTATAATTATTTTATAAAAAAATTAAGCAAATTATTTATTATTAAAAAAAATTAAATATTAACACAAACTATAAGGCTTTTATAAATTTTTTAAACATGTTACTTTCCTACATATTAACAAAATTAAATTATTTTAATAATTATGTGTATAATATAACAAACATTATTGTTTTATTAATGCCTTAAATATTAAATACAAACGTTTGTTTAAAAAATAAAAATAATATTTAGTGATATATAATATAAAACATGTTACTATATACATATAAATACATTTTTAAAATTACGGTGGTTAAACTTGATTTAACGATATATGTATTTAATTATTTAAAATTAATGTAAAATAACATTATTACATATTATTTATTATTTACAATATTTATTAAAAAATTTAAATATTTAGTAACTTGTTTAGTAAATGTTCTATAAAATTTAATAAATGTAATGCAAATTATATATTTAAAAAATGTTTTATATACAGTTTATCAGTAATATCAGGATCTGCGGCTTTGAGTTTTGCTGCAATGATATATATTTGTGTAAGTATTTTTAAATTAAATTATAGTACGGAATTAATACAAAAATTAAATAAATAAAGTTATATTTACAAATTACAGTTTGTAAACCAATTAAAATTATTTACTATTTGTTACAATTTATTTAGCATACAATAAAATAAAATAAATGTATATTGCATTCGTAAAAATGTATACTTTTGTTGTATATTTAGTGTTATTTTGTTTTATTTGATTAACCTTATGCTTTAGTTTTATTTATAGTGTTGCATAAAATCAAATGTTGTTCCGTATTTCAGATTAAGTATTTAACTTACAATATTTTTAATAGCTACTTACATTAGTCTAATATGATACAAAATTTATACTTAAAGTAAAATAATTAAAATTAAAATTGTTAAATTAATGTTAACAAATGTTAATTGGTAAAATATAATTTTACTTATTATTAATAAATTAATAATGCATTTTAATAAAAACATTAAATAATTGTAAATGTATTGTTATTCAGTATTATTTAATTATTATTCATTTTACGTTTTAGCTTTATTTACAATGTCGCATAAAAACAAAGGTTATTCCGTATTTCAAATTGTGTGTTCAACTTATAATATTTTTAATAGCTATTTATATCAGTCTATTACGTTATCGTGAATATAAAAACAGACCTTTGGAAATTATATTGGGGATAATACTTGGCAGTATTTTTTCTATAATAATGGTTTGTTTGTTAAAAGCCTTTATTTAAAATAAAATATTTAAGTGCTATTTTTTCTATTATTTATATGCATAGGTATGTTATTTGTTTTTTAAATTTAATAGTTAATTAAAAAATAACAAATAATAGATTTATTAATATTGATAATTAAAATGTAAAAACAAATGACATAGTTTTTTAAAAATAAAGATGTAATGTGCACAACTAAAACATTTTAATCAAAATTCTTAAAACATAATTTAAAAAAAAATTTAAAAAAGTAAATATATTTTATAAATAAAATAAAATAGTTTTATTTATTTTATAATTTAAAACTGATTTTTAATAATTAATAAAAATAACAAATAGTTAATTTACAAAAGTATATTAAATATTATAATAATTGTTGTTGTTCAAAAAAATTAAAATGTAATTTAATATTTAATTTTAATTAAAATTTATACTAATTTTATATTGTTATGCATGCATAATAATTATTTTTTGTTATATTTAATATAAAAATGTTAAGACTACAATCATATTAAAAAATAATTACTGCAATTAATAGTTTTCTTAATTAAATTTATACAACTTTAAATTATTTGTTTAAACGTTTAGTTATAAATTGTAATGTATTTTTAAAGCATTTAATTTTAAAAAACACAATGTACTATTAGAACAATAAAAATAATGTATATATATTTAAAATATATTAAATTGCATTATTTTTATAGGTTTTATATAACGACAATTTATGTTCATTGCAGCTATGTTAATTTTATTATTTATAAATTGCTAAAATATTTTAGTTAAACGTAGACTTAAATAAACTGTATGTATTTAATTTAATTTAATTTTTTAATGCTAAATATTAAATGTTCAAAAGGTTGGATTAAAAATAATTATTTTATATTATCTGTATGTAAAACGTTTAATGTTATTAAAACATATGATAAATTATGCATAAAATAATAGTATAAATAATAGAATATGTTGAGTTTATAACGTAGTTTTATACGTAAATGAAGTTTATATTATATAAATTATAATCCTATGTATTCGTTAAAAATTTGTAGTAATGGCAAACGTAGGTGAAAACTACTGCAGTGCTAATTGCACCAGCTGATATAAGAACAATGTATAACAATGGTATTACAGTACAATATAATTTTTAAAACATAGTTTTAAATTAATACATTTACTTTACAAACAGTTTTATTTTAAATATACATATGTATTATTATACGTTTATACATAATTAGAAACATTAAGTTGTTTTTATTTTTGTAATTAGCATATCAAAATGTGCTTTATTATATTATTTTACAAATAAAAATGCTTTATCTATATATTAATTAAATTAGAATACAATTTATATATTTTATTTAATTATTTTAGTCTGTTAAAACGTTTTGCTTTATTTGTTAAAATTTAGCATTGACATATACTTCCTTTTTGTGTAAGACTAGAACATATTTTTACACATACGTCTTCAAACGTTTTATAAATAAAGTTTATTCCGGTAAACATATTTTAATGCTTATTCTAGCACCTATCATTGGTATTAACTACGTATAAAGCTTTTCGACAATCTAATTATCTACTTTATTTTTAACCAAAAGTCTGCAAAGCTTTTTTATTTATTATACTGCGTGTTTTTAGCAAGTTATACCATTTGTTATCTAGCTATTCAAACTACTGTAATTTATGTTTAAAACTGTGAAGTTACGTTTACAAATGTGTTTATAAGGGAGCTGTAAACGGTACATAATTTGTATGCAAATTTACATTAAGCTATTATGTTATTGTCAATATAAACATAAAGTTCTGGAAATTGTTTTAAAGATAATACTTGACAGTACGTTTATCTATATTTTGGTTTTTATTATTTGTAATACGTTTACATATAATTACGATAATTTTGTTCGGATTAAATAATGTTTTTTTGTAGATTGCAAATAATTGTTTTATCAATAGTTGTGATAAAAATACAAAAAAAATAGCACGTATTGTATTTAAAATAATAAATTATTGTGCAAAATTATAAATATTAAAACATTTAAAATATAATTAAGATACAATTTATTTTTAAATTAAACTAATTAAACACATTTAATTATTCATTTTTATTTTCTGGATAAGTTAAAAAAACTTTTAATAATTATTTTAATTAATTCAAAATATTGTATTATAATATATATATATATATATATATAATATAGAAACGGATAATGTAATATATTATTTAATTTTGTTTAAAATTGTATACAAAATTAATTTTATAATTTATTTATAACAATTATTATTGTTGTTATTATTATATTTTTATACTGAAATTAAAACTATCACCATTACAAACATGTTATGAAATAAAATACTGTAATTTATTTAAATTATATTCTTTTACATTTTAGTTTAAAATATCTGTTAAAGCATTGTATTATAAACCTTCTTGCAAAAATAGTTCAGAAAAGAATCACAATCCACCTATTGCACAATGTTCTAATGAAATTGAAGAATAATCATGCAAATATGCAATTTACTTTTAAACATTTAATTTAAAAAAATACAATATACTATTAAAGCTATTTAAATAATATTAAAATTTATTACAAAAAATGTTTCATTTTTATTGTTTTTAAAAGTTTTAATAGAGAATAAATTGTACAAATAAAACAACAATTATTAAATTATTTATAAATTACCAAGATGTGTTTATTAAAATATACCGCAGGTATACTACTTGACTTAATACACAAGTTGTATAACACATGTTTACATGTAAATAAAAACCAATTAAACATACATATTGGATTATATTGATACAAACGAAAATTATACTTTTTAAACTACTTGTTAGCAAAATATTTAAAGCAATCAATTATTAACGCTTTATGTAATTTTATTTTGTTAAATGTTAATTGTCGAATGTTTAAAAAATAAAAATATGAATAACTATTTTACATAATTTATACAAAACCATTAATATAAAAACATTTAATTAATAAAAAGATAATAAAATGTATTTTTTTAAGACGCAAATAATTTATTTATAGCATATTTTAAACGTAGCATAATGAATAAGTTTCAAATGATTGGCGATAAGGAGTAATTGTTACTTTTTCCAAAAAAGGACATCTGATCAATTGCAATAATTGGCACGAAATAACATTATTATTTGTTCCTGTTAAAGTGTTTTCCAAAGTAATTTTAAATCGTTTAAGTAATGCTGTAGATAAACATTTTTGAGAACAACAATCAAGTTTTAGGTAAGTAAGATGTTGTATTAAACAAATACTCACTCTCTGCAACATTATAGAACAAAGTTAGGACTTATAACGATCACTTACAATAAATTCTATTAATTTTATAAACGTTTTTGTCAATGCTTGTCAAGAATCGTTGTAGAAAATTGTTAATTTTTAGACTCAAATCAATATGGTCATGTTCTTCCATCCGCCTAAAGACAAAACTTTATTGTATGCATCAATGATTATTTATACGGCAATATACCGGAGGTATGAAAGTGACTAGACAAGATTGATAAAATGGTGAATAGTTTTAATCGCCGATGTCTTAGACCAATTTTAAAGATTACCTAATACTATCACATTTTAAATAATGAGATGATAAGAAGAACTGGCTCATTTACTATATAACATCATTACAATCAGACGAAAAAAATTGATTAGTTAAATTTTACGTTTATCGTCTGCAAGAGCAGCAGGAAAGGTTTTGTAATAAACAATTGAAAATGATAAATGAAAAATTTGTTGTCTTATGTTTCTGGTGAATTATACGACATTGTTGCTGTTTTCTGCTGTAATTGTTATCTTGCTTCATGCTTAATTGTAATGCAAAAAGGGTTGTGTAAGACCAATAATATACTTAGTACTAAAATGCTTTTATTATGAAATTTACGATATATTAATTAAATAATTTAAAAATTGTTTTTATACGTACAAATTGTTTCTAATGTACTAAATGTGGGAAATAAAATGATTTATTTATTATAAACAATAGCGAATTGTTTTGATATATATTTTTATATTAGGTATGGATTTCCCACTTCAGTATAAGCATTGTTTCAGACGTGATCAAATTAAAAATTGTAACACTGTCTTTAAATTATGCACAAAATAATAATATAAACAGCAAAATATGTTGAGTTTATAATGTAGTTGTGTACATATATTGAATATATGCTATATAAATTATAATTTTATGTATTTGTACAATATTAGTAGAAGTGGCAAATGTAGGTAAGCACTACTGCAGTACTAATTGAACTAGCTGACATAAAAACAATTAATGTATATCAATGTCACTACAATACAATATAATCTTTAAAAAATTATTTAAATTTAATAAATTTCAACAGTTGCCTAACAAAAAATCCCAATCTTAGATGAATATTTAAAAATGTCTGTAAAACGAAATTACAAATTTTACAAAAATATGGACACAGGAACAGTTTTATTCAACAACGTTCTTTTACTGTTGCAATAATAATAATAATAACATAGCACTAACGGTTTTAATACATTTTAGAAAGTGTGTTTAATATATATACATTAGGTGCCTAGATTAAAAGAACTGTTTTGTTTTGATAACTGAAATATATTCAACAGACTTAGAGTCATATAAATTACATTTCATTATCCTTCATTCAAGGTATTGTTTTATTAATCATGCTTACTTATGAGTCACTTGCATTTCATGTATACTATTATATTTGCACGCTATTAACTATAGTACATTTCCTAAATAATATCATACCTCTTTACGCATATCATATTGAACATGACTTTTGAATACACCTTGATTTTGACTTTTTTACCTATGTAATTTATCTTATTTTACTTATTTATTTATTTTTGAACTGCTACTACATACTGCTGAAAGCTACTTCTACTGAAGTATCTAAGCCATAACTCCACCTAGTTTGGATTAGAAATGATTTAATCTAGTTAGTTCCAAGCCTGGATAAAGGAGGAGGGTTTGAGCGCAAGGTTGGCAACCTGGCCTTTGTAAAAATTTATACTGCTGCGGAAACAATAAAAGATGACGCATTCCGGCAAACAACAACGTTTCTGAATGGCAAAGTTACCAGATGACAAGGTTGAGTGAAAGCCGAAAGAAAGCACAATCTTTGATTTACAGAATATTTAATGCCAACGAGACTTTGTTATTGTTGTTGTTATTTTCCTGTAATTGTTGTCTTATTGCCCCATGCTTATTTTTAAAGCAAAAAGGTTTTGTATATTATAATATAATAAAGTATGTAGCCTATATGGTATGGTACTATTATTGTTTCAAAATTTGTTAAAATAGCACCAATAGGTAATAATTTACACGATTTAAATAATGCTTATAATGTCTCAATTTTTAATAATGATAATCTTTTTATTGTTATTTCCAAGTAACGCATCTTTGGTTACGTTGACCAAAGCATCTACACTAACACAACAACGACCGAGCGCACAGAATTATAACTATTATTTTACATAAACGCTGGTCTTATTTTGTTCGCTTTCTTTTATTATTAAGTAATGACTATACATTGGTAATTATTAGATATTAGCTATGATTTTTACACTACGTTTTTTTAATAAATAAAAAAATAATAATTCTTTAAAACTCTATCAAAGCCGGTTTTAAGTTTGATTAAACATATTGAGGGTTTGAGTGCAATAAATTTAAACTGGTCTCTAAACATTTTTCTATAAAAACAACAATAGAAGGCCATTTCAATAAAATTCAGAAAAGAAATAAACGCAGTATGATTCGGAAAACGGAGTTTGGCAAAATCCGAATAAAATCTTAATCTTCAAAATGCATTATCTTCAAATAAAAAAAAATTATGATCATTTATGTGGAACAATCATGAAAACAACTGACTCTCGTTTACTAAATATTATTACAATTAGATGAAAAAAACTAGTTAGTTAATTTTTACGTCTACCACCCGAAAAATCAGCAAGAACGGTTTTAAAATATACAATTGAAGATAGTATATATATATATATATATATATATATATATATATATATATATAATATATATATAACGTTTACAGTTTGAAATTAATGTTAAGACAGTTAAGACACAAATAATAAGGTTAAGTTTAATCAAGTTAATTTTATAGTATACATTTCTATTTATTCAACATAAATAATCAGGTTGAAGTTTGATACTAGTTGATTAAAAGTAATCCTTTCTGATCTTTTGTTCAAATATATCAAAATATTATGGTACGCAAAGAATAGAATTTTGAAAATAAATATATAATAAAATGTAAAAAGATAGTAATACAAACTGAAATAAAAATTTTAGGTAAAATTAAAAAAAAAAAATTGTTATATGCTAGTTTAAACATATTAAGGGTTATCGTGACAACATGTGAAAGTAAATCATTTTAGACTAAAATAATCGCATAAGTAAAATGGTAATATTTTAAGCGTGTTAATAATTTAGACTGTCATAGTTTATGCAAATAGTTCCTAAGAGATTCCTTAGAGTTTTACTGTAATTAGTGATAATTAGTTAATAGAATAGATAAAGCTACTTTCGAGTTTACTATTACACAGAAAGAATAACTTGAGTAATTTTAATTAATATTCGTGGGCTACTAAATATATAAAAAAAAACTTTTTTCTAACTTATTTAATTTATGTATGTTAGCCTTCAAGGTGGAAATGTAACTTGTATGCAATATTGTAAACTGGGCATAATGTACAGTATCTATACTAGATGCACACAACATGATGGAATGCTACCTAAATTGCGTTTAAAGAAGTTTATAGGTGTAAATCCGTTTGAGCTATTTTTGTGTAATAAGTAGAAAAATAAAAAGTAGGATTAGAGCTACTGCACTAAGTCTTTTAACTCAACTTTACTTCAATATAGTATTTAACATACACTCACCCAACATATTCGATCCCCCACTAGGTTTAGAATTAGTAGCTCTTCTTCTTGCCTTGATTTAGTTTTTACCAACAAAGCCTTGATGATTGATGTCATTAATCATTTAGCCTCCCTAGGGAAGAGTGATCATGTTCTACTCATAATCAAATTTTACTTTCTCTCACCTACAATAGACCTCAAACACCGGTTCTTGCCTACTCCTAATTTCCATAATGCTGACTTTGTTGGTTTCAGGAATTACCTAAAGAATGTCAACTGGGACCTATCTATTTGACCATTTCTCTTATTCCATTTGAATAGGCATAGAGCGTTTTATCCCCTTCCACATTCTAACCCGTTTTAAGCCTAAAATTCTACGTTTTATTATCCGAATCATTTAGTTGCTTTTCATAAGTGAAAATTGTTAGTTTTTCCTACCTTCCTCTACCGCTACCTAGATTTGCGCAAAAAATCTGTAGCTTGTCTCAGACGACTCAAGAGCCAAAAACACTACTTACTTCTGAGCAATGTTAGATTTGATAATAGTCTTCTCTTCAAATTTATCAAGAATAAGCGGGGATATGATCTTTCCCTCCCTAAGATCAAAAGTAATACTGGATTTTTTTATTGTTGCCAGAGGTGTGCAACACCTTTGGTGACTACATTAAGTCAGTATTCAATCCCGATTATTCAATTGGTCTCCTTTCTGAGTTTGCTTTTAATTTAGGTTGTTCCACTATTACGTCATCTTTAGTCTTTAAGTATATATTTCAACTTAAATCAACATCCCGAGGTGTTGATAAACTTTATCCGAGAGTTTTTAAAGAATGTGTTTTTAAACTAGCCCCTCTCCTCACTCATATTTTTAATCGCTCTATTCAGTCTGGTAATTCACCTGCAATTTGGAAACTCGCCTTTATTTAGCCCATGTATAAAGCCGGTTCCAAGTTTAAACTGGATAGTTTTAGACTCATCAGTATTTTGCCTGGTTCTAGCAAGATCATAGAAAAAATTATCAAAACCCATCTAATTAGTTTTATCACTGAAAACAACTTTATTAATCCGGCTCAACACGGGTTTACGCCTGAAAAATCCTGTCTCTCCGACTTACTGGCGTTTACTAAGAGCATTACTTGCATGTTGAATCGTTCACCATCAATTGATGTAATCTATTCCGACTTTTGCATAGTTTTTGACAAAGTTCCCTATTCAGCATTGCTTAGTAAACTAAAAACTTTTAGGATAAGTTTTTTTCTCCTATAATGGAAGGGCAGCCTGCATCCCTATTCAGATCACCACAGATGTCGCTCAGGAATCAGTTTTATGTCTACTTCTTTTTATTATTTATATTAACGACTTGCCTACAATTTTTCAATCTGATATCCTGTTTTATGCTGATGTCAAAATTTGGGGCTATAACCCCGAACTATTGCAACAGGATGTTAATAACATTTATCAGTAGATCCTTGATAATGCACTCCTCCTAAATATTTCTAAATGCAATTGCTTCTTTTTTGGAAAACGTTCAGAAAACCGGTATATAGTCCCAAGTACTCAGATTATCACCACAAGTAACACGGTTAAAGTTATTAATGTAATTTTTAATCCCTCCTTTAACTTTTTGTCCCATCATAACAAAGCAGCCTTAACCTCCTATCGTCTAACTAATCTTTTTAGGCAAAATTTAGGAAACATTCCTGCCAGCTGTATTCGACTCCTTTATCAATTTTACATTAGGGCCCACCTCGAATACTGTATTTAAGTAACATCTCCTATCCTAAGAGCAGATATAGTTAACCTTGATAGGGTGCAAAGAAGCTTTACTAGATTGCCAAGTGCCCTCAAGAGCGTTCTTTACCCAAAGCGTCTAGAAACTATCCGTCTCTTTCCACTGAAAGATAGAAGACTCCGAGCAATCTTATTTTTGTATTCAAACTTATCATTTCTAACCAATTTATGCATTTATTTGCTATCTTTAACGATTCTTGTAGAAAACATTTACTCAAACTTACCAAGCCCCAAGTTTATTTCCGACTAGTTTTTCATTTTTTTTAACAGGGTTATCTCTGCATGGAACAGAGTGCCTCTACATATAGTGTTAGCGCCGTTCCTCCAGGCGTTCAACTAACTATTTCCTATTATTTTTTAAAGACTTCCTTCGTTCACTTGTCACCATTACAAAATTACGTGTATCCCTAATTTTAGAAATGTAAAGTTAATTTGAATCCATTATACTAGACCTACATAAACCTTAGATTAATAAGTACTAACAGCAAAAGTCAGATAATTTATTCTACTTAATATTATTAAATTTAATGTTGTACATTCTACACAACATTAATTTATGTCTCATCTATGAGATGAAGCGGGCGTCTATTAGAGCGTTATTAATTTTCATTTTTCTTTTTTTAAAGATTATTGCAATGTATTTGATTGTTATATGTAACTTTTTTATTATTACTTTTATACAATTATTATTTTTGCTCGTTTTCTATATCTGTTAACAGTTCCTTTATATACTTTAATTTTGTCTTAATTTTAAGTTTTTTGTGGCTAATTCTGCTTTACCTCACCATCTAGTTTATATTTCTCCCTAAAAATTTGTGACAATTTAAAAACCGAGTTTTAAAAGGAGTGTTGGCTTACTCAATTTTTAAACAATCCTAATTCTTAAATTCTAAATAATTCTAGCTTACTAATTTAATAATAGTGTCTTTAGTATTTAGTATCTAAGTCAATACCATGTGTTTCAATTGTACAAAATTTTTCACAAAGTTCCTTATAACTTATATAAAAGCTTATATAATTAGGTACTACGGTATTAATCATAATGTGGATAAAATACCTTTTTTTATTGCTTTTTAAAGTTTTTGATTAGGCTCAGATCTATCCTTCCCTTGTCGCATTTTGCCAGAAGTTACTCAAATATTACTAGAAAACTCCTAATTATTCATTTTATTAATTAATGACTTGCCTACAGTTGCTCATTCTAACATCTTGCTTTATGTCTATGATAAAATTATTTGATTAGATTCTGAAACTTTAATGAAAGATATAACTAATATATACAAATGAACTATAGATAACCACCATACTCTTAACCTGTCCAAGTGTGGACATATTTGTTTATATTTATAACTAGAAATCTAGTTTGTATACTTTAAAACAATTATGTACATATATATAACCATTATTTAAAATTATAAAACAAACTCAGTACTTTATATCGTCAAAATAATTTTTTAATTTTTTACATTTAAAAAGATTAAATTCCTTTTCAAATGTTACTCTCAAATTACATCTCTGGTGTGAACAAATTATTATACACAAAATCCAAAGCAGTGTTATTAAGTTAGCCAAAAATCTTAAAATAGTGTAACTTTGGTCTCCTAGGTAATATTAATTTTGTTTTTCAACTACTTTACTTGAACCAGACAAAACTGTTTATGTTTATTAGATCTAACTTTCTACATAAACAAAAATTTTAACTTTTTAAACCCAGAACAAATTCTTAACTCCGTCTTTCAAACAGAACTATGATAAATTTTTCTTTTTAATTTAATTCTTAAATTTTTTTACATTATTTTACCAATTGTTTTATTTTTAATTAAATTTTAACCTTCTCTTACTCCCTTATATTTAAGTTATCTCTACATTTTAATTTTTTTTAACCAGATAATAATAGTATAATTATTCAGAATTCAGAATTGTACACGAGTTGAGTAAGCCAAAACGCTTCTTAGTATTTGGTTTTTAAATTGTCTTAAATTTAAAAAAAGATTAAATAGAGAGTGAGGTAAATAGGGATTAATAATTGAAAAATATTTTAAAATTAAGGCAAAATCAAGGTAAATAGTGAAACAGTAAATAATTATTGAAAACGAGCAAAAATTATAAATATACAAAATTAATAATAAAACAAGGTACGTATTATAATGGTAAAACACTGCAATTATTTTTAAAAAAAGAAAAAAATGAAATAAATGAATAACATTCCGATAGACGTGTGACGTGAAGCACACATCAGCTCGAGAGTTTAAGTTTATACTTAACAAACAATTAATAAAACAATATTGTTATTATTTAAAAGTAAAAATTATTAAAAAATTATTACATATTATTTGTTTATTTACACACTTTTAATGTGCTAAAATTCTATTTTACTTTTAGAAAGTAAATTCACGTTTTATTGAATATGTCTAGATATAGTTGTATATGTACTATTTGTGAACTTGTAATATTAATGTTCTGTAATAATTTTTAAATTACTTAGATTATAAATTTAGTACATTTTTTATCGTATTTTGTAAAAGAACATAGTAAAATATTTTACTATGATTATAGACCTAATGATAAAGATATATCTTTGCCAAATGTGGTAGACAAGATTACAGTTAAAAAAGTTTATATTTACAATTATGTTTTATTTTTTGTTTTTGTTTGTTAATAAAACATTTTTAACATTAATTTAGATAGTTGTATTGAATTAATTAATTAACTGTACACTGCATGTTTCATAAATGCAAAATGCGAATACAAAAAGGTAAAGTGTATTTTTAATACTTTAGATTTTTTATAAATTATATGTTTTTTTAATTAATGGTTTATATGCATTGGGATTAACTTTGTATTTTACTCCACTACTTAATTATCGATTGTAAGTCCTAATTTTATAGATCTTTGTAAACCAAAAGTTATAAACGCAAATGTCAACAAACAAAAAGCCACTGTTTTTGTTTTAAAATATGAATGTACGAAAAAAAAATTTATTGATGCTTTGTAAGTATAAATTTATAAACGTTTATAAAAATTATATTTACAATAATTTTCTAGCAGTAATTAATATTTCAATATATGGTTACATACAATTTTGGGATTATTAATAATTGTAATATTTTAATAATTAAATAATTAAATGTTTTGTAAATTGTTTAATTTTTTTTAAACTAATGCTTAATAATAGTCTTTGCACAGTTTTAATGTGCAATAGTAAATATGTTTAAATTTTAAAAATAACACTATTTACAGTATAATATAAAAAATGTTTTATAATTAAAATTATTGTACAAAATGTTACATTTTATAATTGTTTTAGACAAAATTAAAACCAAGTTATTTTTTAAACTATAGTTTGGCACTGTGATTGTTAAAAATATGTATAGAGAATTTCTAAACTTGTTAATTAAAATGCAAATTTTGCATTAATAACACAAATTAACAAATTGTTTATTAAATGTAAATATAAAAATGTTTTAATTATAATTGTTAAATACGTTTAAAATAATTATTATTTTTAAAATAAATATTTAAATAAACTATAAGGTTTTCACATATCTTTAAAACATGTTGTTACCTTTGCATCTAATAAAAAAAATTAAAATATTGTAAAATTTGTGTTTTTAACACAACATATAGTACTGTTTTATTAATTTTTATAACATTAAATATACATATTTTTAAATTACATTTAGTTATATATATAATTAAAAAATGTTTTCGTGTACATTAAAGTACTTTTTTAAATTAGGTTTGTTAAAACTAATTTAATGTTTTATAAATTTTATTATTTAATAGTAATTTTAAGAAAATGTGTATTTTAAATGTTTTACAAAAAATATTTTTTAGCAGTGAATATTTTAACAAAACCAAACGTGAACTCATATTTTAGTGCTGGTGGTGGGATTCAAACTCATACCCACTGATGTCCAAATTGAATGCTATACCACAGACCACTCCGGCAATTTATATTATTCTACTATATTTATTAACAGTTTTAAATATTTATTAAATTGTTTAATAAATGTTCTATAAAATTTAACAAATAATGCAAATTATATATTAAAAAATGTTTTATATACAGTTTATCAGTAATATCAGAACCTGCTGCTTTGAGTGTTGTTCCAATGTTATATATTTGTGTAAGTATTTTTTAAATTAAATTATAGTACGGAATTAATACCAAAATTAAATAATTAAAATTATATTTACAAATTACAGTTTGTAAACCAATAAACATTATTTACTAATTGTTACAATTTATTTAGCATACAATTAAATTAAATAAATGTATATTGTATTCGTAAATATTTATACTTTTGTTGTATATTTATTGTTATTTTGTTTTATTTAATTTAATTTTATGTTTTAGTTTTATTTACAGTGTCGCATAAAATTAAATGTTGTTCCGTATTTCAGATTAAGTATTCAACTTACAAATTTTTTAATAGCTATTTACATCAGTCTAATACGTTATCATCAGTATAAAAACAGAGTTTTAGAAATTGTATTGGGAATATTACTTGACAGTATTTTTTCTATAATAATGGTGCGTTTGTTAAAATGTTTAATTAAAAACAAGGTTTTTTTGTGGTTTTATTTGTATTATTTATATTGACAGTTACGTAAATTTATTTTGTACTTGACAATAGTTTAATAAATTGTAAATAATAGTTTTATAGATTATGTTAAAGATTCATTCTAATAAACATATATTAATGCTTATTTTTGCACTTATAATTGGATTGACTACGTATAAAACTTTCTGGTTATTGTCATTTTTGGATTTTAATGTTTCATTAAATGAAATACCATTTATTTTGTAATTTTTTATTTTAAGTTAAAAAAGTATGTAGAAATTGCCCTTAGAATTGTTTGTTTAATTATTTCCTTTATTTTCTTAAACAAAAGTCGGTAAATCGTTTTTGTCTATTGTACTGCGTATTTTAAGTAAATTACAGTATTAGTCGTTTAATGTCCAAACGCTTGCCATCTATGTCTAGAACTTTAAAGTTAGGTTTACAAACGTGTTTATAACGCACTTGTAAATAATACATAATTTGTTTACAAACTTATACTAGTCTATTACGTTATTGTCAGTATAAAATAGAGTTCTAAAAATTATTTTGGGGATAATACTTGATAGTTGTTTTTCATAATAATAGTGCATTTGTTACAAATGTTTTTCAATACATAATTTAATATTTTTTTATTTGTACTATATTTATTAATAATTACGATAATCCTGCTCGTAATGTATAATATTTTTTGTAAAATTGTAAATAATTGTTTTATTAATATTTGTGATAAAAATAAAAAATAAATCTCAAGCATTGCATTTAAGTATTGTGCAGAATTGTTAAAACATTTTAAACAAAAATCTTTTAAAATAATTTATTGTTTAATTTATACAATTAAACACGTTTTTTGATAAAACTTAATTATTTACTTGTATTTATTGTATATATTTTAATGGTTAATAAAAATAACAAATAGTACATTTACAAACGTGTATTGAATATTAAAATATTTATATCTGCATAAACCAATAAAATGAAAATTAATATTCAATTGTGTATAAATTTTATACTAATTTTATTTTGTTATAAAATAATTATTATTAATATTGTTATTATTATTATATTGTTATACTGAATTTAAAACCATCTACATTACAAACATGTTATAAATTGAAATACTATAATAAGTGTATTTAAATTATATCTTTATACATTTCAGTTTTAAATATCTGTTAAAACATTGTATTATAAACCTTCATGCAAGAACAGTCTAGATAATAGTCCCAAACCACCTGTTTCAAAATGTTTTAATAAAGTCGAAGAATGATTAAGCAAATATGCAATTTACTTTTAGACCATTTAATTTTAAAAAATAAAATATAATATTAAAGCCATTTAAATAATATTAAAATATAGTATAAAAATATGCTTATTTAAATTATTTTTATAAGTTTTATAAATTTATAATCCATTGAAATGCTTTGATAAAATTAAACTAAAGTTATCTGCGTTTTTATTCTCTTACCTAATGTACAAATTGTATAACATGGTTAATCAAAAACCAATTAGACATAAAATCATTGGACGCAATCAGTAAATAGTTGTAATACAAAAAAATTACTTGTTACAAACGTAATAAAAAAATCAGTTATTGAACTTTTATTTTATTTTATTTTATAAAATGTCAAATGTCAGATGTATAAAAAAAGAAATGTAAATAATAATTTTATTTATTATGTACAAAAACGTTTGCCTAATTTGGCAACATTACATTGTTTTTATTTGTGTACTTAACTACCAGAAACTTGTTTTATTACATTGCTTTACAAATAAAAATGCATTTTCTGTATATAAATTAAATTAAATTATATTTTATACGCTTTATTGAATTATTTCAACCTGCTAAACTTTTTTTATAAAAATGTGACTTAAATTCAGCATTTATATGTGCGTTTTTTGTACGATTAAAGCATTTCTAAACACGTTCTTTAAATTAATTGCAAATAAAATGTTTTTAAACTAACCCCAATTGTAATTTTGTAAATTAATAGTGTAAACGTTATAAATGTTGTCAGTTACGTATAACCGTAGTAATTTAGTGCATAAAACTACTGTATCATCAATGATAAAAAACATTTTGCTAATGGGTATTGTAAGTGCCTGTCTTTTGTTTTAGTTTTATGAAGTTAATCAATTGACCATCAGATCAAGTATAAACATAAACTTTTTACAATTTCCACAAACGTATGGACACTAAGATAGTTTTACTTAACAACTTCCTTTTTTATTTCAAAATAATGTAGATTTGTTACTCCTATTGTAAATTGAAGTATTTATAATTATCATAAAATGAGATAAACCACCATTGTTCAAAGGGAATTCAATTTTTAAAAACATATTAAATAAGCAGTGTAAAAATAACATAAACGTATAATTTATTAATAACATTTAGAGGAAGAATGTTTTTGCATTTATTGCATCAATCCCTCTTAATGTTTTAAAACGTGTCAGTTTTAATGTTTCTCGCAATATGCGGTATTTGCTTTTTTAAGGTTAACAGCAAAAACTTGCTTTTTACTTGTTAATCAAACCCGGTAGAATATTATTTTTGCATAAACATTAAAAAAAATGTTAATAGCTTTAAAATCTTTATCTAATGCTGAAATATTATATACAATAAACTAATGTTTCTTAGTTTTAAGTACATAAGTAATAATAACAATTTTCTTTAAAGATATTTTAGAAAACGTATTTAATATATTTGTTAGCTTACTTGATTCTGTAGAAATTTACTTCCACGTTTTACAATTTTGAAAAAAGACTTCAATGGAAATAGATTGAAAACTGACTCAATGCTTTCACTTATTTTTTAATGCTGCAAATTAAAACTGTTGTTTAAATAACACTGCTCATAAGTCGCAGTCTATTTTTATATTTTATTTTCTACTAAAATAAATTATACGTCATGTTGTACGTTAATAAAAACATTATTTTATTATTATTATTATTATTATTATTATTATTACACAACCTTTTGATTTAAGAATAAGCATAGGACAATAAGATAACAGTTACAGTAAAAAACAACAACAAAATCTCGTAATTTAAAACAAATATGGAACAATAAAACTTTTCTGTGTATTCGAATATTTTGTCAAACGTTTTGTTTAATCCCATAAATAGTTTATTTTAATTAGATCTTCCCGAATAATTTTTAACCAAATTTTCTTCCGTATACCAACATTTTTATAACATCTTTATTAGTACATTACAAGGATGGTAGACGTAGAATTCGATATTATGTAGTGAAAAAAAGCCAATTTTTTTTATAATCTTATTATTTAAAAAGTAATCGTACCAGGTAATTTTTAAGATGCTCCTAAGACACAGGTGATAAAAAAACATCCACCATATTAGGAATCTTGTCTGTCCGCTTCCAAGTTTCACTCCCATATATTGTCACAGGAAACATTATCGATGTGTACAAACGAAGTTTTATTTTTAGACGAATAGTAGAACATGATCATAATAATTTGAGTTTATGATAGACTGACATTTTCTTTCCAAGTTTGGGTCTAGCACCAATTTCGATTTTTCCGTCTTTACCAATAATGCTTCCCAGATATGTAAAAGAATCAACGGTATCCACTAATTTTGATAGGCAAATAATCGTTCAACATAGTGCACAACAATTTTGATTTAAACAAGCTAATATGAGAACTAATATCAGTGAGAAGTGTTGTCATATTTTGCATCAGTTCTCGAGTTTCACACAGTAAACCAACATAATCTGCAAAGTTCAAATTTGTTTATTTGACATAGTTCTATTTGATGCCATAAAACAAATTATTCATAAACCGAATTAAAATAAAATCGATTAACGGAAGAAACAAAAATAGTGAAAAAATACACTTTTGATGTATTCCTGTGAAAATTCAAAACATAGTAGTGTAACCACTTTGTCCGAAAACAGCAACTTGAATTTTGGTATAACATAAGCAAGTGTTTTTACATATTGCAACGGTATTCTGTAAAACTTAACAATTTTCCTAAAAGACTTTTGATGAACACTGTCAAAATTTTTTATAAAATCTATAAAATTGATTGTAAGTCTTTGCTGACATTCTTAACATTGTTCTATACTTTTATGAAGAATGAGTATTTGCTCAGTACAACGTCGTCCTTTCCAAAAACGTACTTGTTGTTCTCAAAAATGTTTATCTACCGCATTACTTAAACGGTTTAAAATTACTTTGCAAAATATTTTACAAGAAACAGACAATAAGGTTATTCTACACCATTTATTGTAATAGCTCAGATTTCCTTTGTTGGGAAGAATAACAATTACTCCTTGTTACCAATTATTTGTAATTTGTTTATAATGCCATATAACAGTACATAAATAATCAATCTAACATACTAGTACGTCACCTCCATGTTTAAACATTTTTGTAGTTATCTCGTCAGGTATTCCTGCTTTACTACTTTTCAATCTTTGAAATGCTTCAGTTACAAAAATGTCAAAAATACATATTTCCGGATTTTGAGTCATGTTTATATTATTATCATTATCAAAATCTATAAGTACATTAGACATGGTCTGATTAAGTACTTTTTTAATGCTCTAACAGTCTAGATGATTGCTCATCATCTGTTAGAAGTAAACGGCCATCTTTTCTTTTGATCAGAATATTGGTGTTATTTCTAACTCTCGACAGTTGTTTTACAATTTTATACAGAGTTTTGGAATTATTTTTCGCTGCTGCCTTATTTGCTTCTTTGCATCTGTTTCCTCATCAATCATCCTTATCTTTACGGTAGCTTTTTTTAAATTGTTTATCTAAAGTTCTATGCTTATCATTAAATATTTTATAGATAACAGGATTATTAGATTGATTTCTTTTTAATTTTTTTTTCGGAGATTAATTAGAATTCAAGAAATTGATAAAATTCATTGTTTAGTGGTAGAGCCACATCCTTTATCCAGCACTTTTGTTGCACAATCTGTAATTGCTTTTTGAAACTATTTTTATTAATGACCAAACTTTTCTACCCTTTTCAGAGTTCAAAATGTATTTTTTAAGGTATCATAGAATTGGTTTAAGATATTTGACTGCTTAAATTTCTTACATAAAAATTGAAGTAATTATCTGTGGTTTCTATTCCTTTTAATTTTAAACAAAATTTTCCAACAACAAGATTGCAATCAAAACCAACATCTGCAACACAATATGCACGTACATCTTGCAAAGAACATTGCCATTTTGTCTATAACCATGTGGTCCAACATATGAAAAATAACCAGATCTTTGTTTAATTTTGAATTGAGATTACTATTCAATATTTTAATGTCTCTTTTGGGAATATCATCTAACAAATTTTGTAATTAATCGTAAAAGATATCTTTTTGGTCATCCTCAGTAGCCTCAGTACGGGCACAGACTTGCACAAATTTTATTTTTGAAAATTTGGAGTTGAATCTAGTCGAAATGATACGGTCGATACAGGCTTCCATTCAAACATAAACTAAGCATTATTTTTACTCAACATAATACCAACTCCATCAATATAATGGTTTTCACGTCCAGAGTATATAATTGTTCTGTCTCCATTCTTCAAATGTTCTTAACCTTCTTATCGCATTTTGCTAAAACACAAAATATTTAAGTTGTACTTGTTTTAACTGTTTACTGCGAAAACGTGTGTACACATTTCATGTTCCAACATTGGTTAAATTTTTTGCATTGAAAATTCAGCAAATCAAAGATTGAGCTTTTTTTCGGCTTTCACTCAATCACATTTTGCCGCTGTTTGCCGGAATGGCGTCCTCTTACTGTTTTAATAGCAATATATATTTTTACAGATGCCATATCAATAACTTTGCGCTTAAACCCTCCTTCTTTATCCAAACTAGACTGGCTAAATTGAATCATTTTTGGTCAAAACTAGGCAAAGTTAAACGTTGTCTTAAATATTCTATTTTGTATTTTTAAGGATTATTATAGTGTTTTGATCTTGTAATGTAAACTTTTTTTAATATTGTTAATTTTTGTTTTTATACTTTTTATTATTTTTTACTTACTCTTTCTAATTATTAAAATAATTATTTTACTATAGTTCACAGTTATTTTATCGTATTTTCTAAATGTTTTCTATTTAAAAATGTCCTCCCTTTTATTTTATTTTTTTAAATTATTTATGCATTGTTTAAAATTAATTTATTGTGATAAATTTATCACTCTATTTTCCGTACTCCAGACTCAATATTTATTCAAACAAATAATGTGATCTTTTTATTTAAGCGTGCTTAATCCAATTATACGCATTTTGTTCTAACTTAACAACGTCTACTTTTAGTTCGAGCGGTTGAATGTTAATAGAGGCTGTTTACCTGGCGTTAATAATAATTTACAAAAGTTGCAGAACATTTAGTTGTTATTGTGAGTACATTTAAATATCTAATTATTAAAACTGGTCTTTTACAACTTAATGTTTTTAAAAATTTTGTTTTTTATAAGTTTTAACACGTTATTAAATGTAAACTCCTGTTTATATTTGCTAATGTCCACTTGCTAAACAATGATTCCCGTAAATTATTTAAGCTGTATTAATTAAAAAATATTAGAAGAAAGTAAATAAAAGCAAAAGTAACAATTTAATTTTTAATAAATTAATAAATGTAGTAGGTTTTCACTCTTTACATTAATAATAAATTTTAAATAGAAATGTAGTTTGGTACTATTAACGTTGCAACCGTTTCTAAAATGTTATCAAGCAAAGCGTTAATTTGTTTCATAAATTTAGATTTTAATATTTTTTCTGAGTTAGCTAATGTAACTGCATTTACATTTTAAATAAACCACAAAACAGAAAACATTTTAATTTTAATTTGTTGTTTTTAAAATGTACATGTATATCTACTTTATATATTGTAACTTACGTATGTCTATTTTTCGCATAAAAAATAATTTTACCAAGCTTAATAACTAAAATAAGCCATTTACTGCATTTAATTTAATTTTAATTTTTTAATTTTATGTTTGCTATTTTGAATGTTTAATGGAAAACATCTTTTAACATTAAAAATTTTAGCGAAACTAAACGTGAACCCACATTTAATGCCGGTGGCAGGATTTGAAACCATGCCCACACAGATTCAAATCGAGCGCTGTACCACTAGACCACCCCGGCACAAAACAGATAAATCTGCGCACTTTATAAATGGATTTGATGAATAGTTAAAATTTATCTCTTTTTAGACATTTCATTAATCATCTAGTAATCAATTGTTTTGTATTAAAATTATTTTAAAGTTTTCTATTTTAAATTATAAGGTTTCTTTCTTAAGTGCATAAAGTAACAGGACAACTCCATTTTATTTATTTTAATTAAAACTTTGTTTGTAGTGTATGGAAAAGTGTTCTGTAATCTATTAGCTTTTCTTTTAATTTTTTACCATAAAATAGACTTTGCTTGATTTTTAAACCACAAACGTAAAACTCAGCCACAATGTTTTTGTCTAATCGTAAAAATTAAATTTTCTTAAAAGTTTGTGGTTTAAAATGTCAAAACGCCAATTAAGTTTTAGAATGTTTATTGAACATTGGTTAAAACAAAATTATTTATCAATACATAAAATCTAAAAATTTTAAAACTCAAACAATATATTTATGATTTATATTTTGTATTTACATGCTGTTATTATTACATTTACCACGTACAAATGTAGTTATGTAAACAAAAAAATGTTCTACTATTAATGCGAAAAATAGTTAAATTTATCTAATAATTTTGACACTTACATATAATTTCAGAAGTAATTCAATTCTAATTGTTTATATTACATTTTTAAATTGCATACATACAAGTAGTAAACTTATGTTAAGTGTGTGATATAACAATACACCAATATTAAAAAATGTAATAAAAATTACTTTTAAATTTTTTAATAAATTTTGGTGTTGTAGTTTAGTGACATTAAAACGTTAAAGTGTTAGTTAAAAATATATTAATTAATTTTGAATGCAATGCTGCATACATATTTTTATTCTTTATCTGTTTCATTTCAATTTGATTAGTGTCCTCTTATCGGCAGTAGGACATTAGAGATATATAAAATATTTTTGAATGTATACTAGCCAATTTACAATAAAGTGTAAAATAGATATTTGTAAATTATTTATGAATAAATTGTAGGCAAATACTTAAACGTTTACTAGGTTTAGGATTTTAAAAACAATATATATAAATGTTCAAATTTTAATACATATTGCTACTAATATATATACAACTAATACAGAAAAATATTTTTTTTTAATCTTGTTTTACAAAAAATGCATAATTTGAAAAATTATGTTTAAATTATAGTTAATGATCCTGAGGATTTGAGTAATGCTTATAAAGTCTCAATTTCCAATGATGGTGATATTCCTGACTGTTAGTCCTCCACGTGGTGCATCCTGGACTAGGTGCCCCTAGGCATCTAGACTAATAACAGCAGGGTCTGAGTGCACAGCGGTATAACTGGGCTTCCGCTACGGCGGGTGGGTGCGAACATACGCCCAGGATACTTAAAAGGTATCTAAAAGTATACGTATACCATATGTAGCCCTTGGGCTAAGGGAGATAACCCTGATAAAAAATCAGGCGGCCTAGTCAATCTTTGCGAACAATGGCAACGTTACAAGGATGCCGTCTACCAGCCAAGAAACTTTGTTATTCTTCAACGTTTGTCTACGCTTGTCAAGCCATTGAAATCGATCGTTCTACATGTCGTATAAATATGGGAAATAATGAAGCGGTGACCACGTCACCAACCAAAATTAAAAAAATATATGTTTATTTTTCTTAACTTATTTACACATTTTTATATAATATAATTTAAATTGGTTAATTGTATGGAGTTTATGTGTGATGCAAATATAAAAGTATTTAAATTGAACCAAAGTCAAATTTATTTAAAATAGCAAAATACACTTTAGATTATTAATTTAACATTTAAAAAATTATATTTTATGTTTTAAAATGATTTATTATTTATTTTTATTCTAATTTTATTTAGTTAAAACCACATTATTAATGTATTATGATGGATTAAAAACAATTATTAACGATTATTAACATTGTTTTTATATTTTTATTGCAATTTATAGCGGTATTTAGAATGTTAAAGAAATCAAAATTTTATTTTGTAAAAGAAAATAAGGTTTTTATACTTAAAATGACTATGTTGTATTTGGTCCTAACATCGGTTAAAAAATAAGAAAGTTTCCAAAACAAAATTAACAATATTTTATAGGTTGCAGTAGTTATAAAATCCACAAATCAAATTGTTTGAGTTTTATCAATCTATAAAAAAATATTTAAAAATTGTATAATAATTTAATTAAATACCTGTTAATTATTAATTTTTAATTGTAAGTAATTTATTTACATAGATTAAAATTTTAAAAATTAAGACCGTAAGTTATTTTAATATACCCTTTAAAAACAAAAAAAAATAATTAGGTAATCACCTTAATGCACATAAAAAGTAAATGCACACTTGTTCCAATATTTATATATTATATTTATCTGTATTGAACACGAACAGATACAGGACAGTACACATTGTATGTAGAAAAATGGAATATTACTATTGATCCTTGTTTCTCAATATATCTGAAAGTAATAATATATTTTTTAAAAGCATAGATTCTAATAATAAAAATACAAACAGATTCAAAACAAAAACCAAATAGATACGAAGAATTAAATAAAATTCAGAAAAATAAACGTATTAAAATTTGATTTAAATAAATAAAGGCTTAATAATATGCTCAAAAAAATTATTCCAGGCATAGAAAACCCTATGAGTAAAGTAGTGCAAAAGAAAACGGGTCAAGGCTTTAGGTTTATTAAGTTTATGTTTATAAACTCTCTAACAACTATGCTTAATGTCAAAAATAATAAATCAGCCGTTTAGTTTTTAATAGCTAGTAAACTAAAATTAAATTGCCTTTGAGTCATCTGTCACTCAACAAACATAATTTAATAATTTTTAGTATGTTACAACATAGTTTACGCTTTAAACTACTAGGGATTTTTGTTAAAACTCTTTTTACTATTTATAAACGGTGTATGCCATCTTTTAGAATAAGAGCAATAACATGTACAATATTCAAGATACGGTCTGATATACAAGATAATGATTAAACGTAAAAATTTAGTTTAAAAACTATAAAATATAAATTATAAAATTTACAAAATTAGGAGATTGTAGAAAAAATGGTAAACAAATTAATAATTATAATTTGTTATATTTTTTGCCAAATTAAACTTTTTTTAGCATTAGTATAAGCTTAATATATATATAATTTAATAATTATAAAAAAATATAATTTAAGTATAAAATATTAATTATTTTTTTAATAAAATATTAATGTTGGTTTAAATGTTTCATTTTCTACGATAATAGTGCTGCGAAATTTTAAACCTTATTTGTTATTTATCTTTGTGTAATATGAAACTAAATTTAATGTGATGTTTTTGTACACATACTTAATATGTACATGTTAGCTATATAATTGTCGACTTTAATACGTATTAATTAACTCTTATTGACATATGTTTAGTTTTGAAATTATTTATTATGTATAAATGAATATCAAGGAAAAAGTTAATAAAGCGAGCGTTTACACATTTATATTTATTACTATATTATGGGAGTATTACGCTGATTATAAATTATTAGTTTGTTTTATTATTTGAATAGGAATAGTGCTCTTAGTTCTTGGTCTTGTTTTATGAATGAGAATTTTAGGAATAAAAATTGATAAATTATAATAAACTATATGTAAATATGGTGGAATGGATTAAATTAATTGATTAAGAAGAATATATAAAAATAATCATACTAAGCATAAAAACAAACAATTGGGAACGTCACGTTAAATGAAAATAATTATTTAAAATTGTTTATAAAAAAATTAATATTAAGTATAAGCACTTTATATGTACAATAAAAACTGTTTTTGTTTTTGTCCAATTTACAATTTGTAATTTTTTTTATTTGATAGAAACCGTATTACAAAAAAACGTTATGCATGTAAAAGTGAGTTTTTCTAAATAGACAGAAAACCTTTGAATATTTTTTTAACGTAGTATATAAAATAATTAAAATAATTGTTTAACATTAGTTTAATCTAACTTTTATTATTATTATCCGGTTAATGGTGAATTATTTCTTTACGTTACAGCGTTTTTACATTATATAGTTTTTGAAGTAATGGCGGTATGTATATATAATAGCAGTTTATGTCTAGTTAATTAATTATATTGCAATTTACTTTAATGTGAACCAAATTTGACTTTTCGTTTCATCATAATGATAAGTAGTAAATAGTAAGTTATGAATAGAAAATGAGCTAATTTATTTCTGTTTTAATTATTTTTATTATTGTACAACTGGTTGAAAAAATGTAAAGGACTTTTTCATTCAACTGTTTATAGTATTTAAAATTTTGTGTTATAAATGAGTGTTTGAATATATCTTTTTAAAGCTGTTTACAAGTAATATGTTGATAAATTTAAATTACCTACATACATATATGTATGTGTGTATATATCGTTATGTTTTATTATTTCAATACACAGATTGGAATAATTGGCGGAACTGGATTTAATGATGGAAAATTATTTAAGGTCCAGGGAACTAAAGTAGTTGATACTATATTTGGAAGTCCATCAGATGTCCTTACAGAAGGAACAATATGTGACGTACCGTGTGTTATACTTCCCAGGTGAATATGAAGAGAATTGATATTGTTTCTTTTATTTTACACATTTTATATTCATGTAATAAGTAATTTTATTCTTTGAATAGGTTTTAAACTTGGGATATTTTTATTAATATTTTTGTATTAATTTAGGGGTTTGTAATGATTTGAAGGAGTTGAGTAATGTTTATAAAATGTCAATTTTAATGATGGTGAATGTCTTGATTGTCAAATCCTCGTAGCGTATTCTGGATTAAGTTTACCTAAATGCTTAAACTAACAGTAGGTACCAGGTGCTTGGCGGTATAACTGGGATTCCGTCTAAGCATTTGGGTAGAAGCTTAGACTCAGGATACTTAAAAGTATGCCATACTTATCCAGAATATTAATCAATCCAGAGTTAAACAAAATTGAACTTATAACAAACCTATCGAAGTAGGAATTATTCTATCCACGCATTTATTTAAACTAATTTGGACATTCTATAACATACTATATCTGTGTCTTATAATGACTCATTCAAAGTATAGTCATTTTGAATTTTTTTAATCACATTTATTTTGTGTTTACTATATTTATATTTATTAACATGACATTCTATTTCATTTTTTCCCATTGTTTGCACTACCACTTTTTTATTTTTCTATTATTTATTTATTTTTATTGATGGTGAAAATGTATTTTATGTTGAATGTGTCTCTAGTGAGATATTAAAGGTTAATTTAATAATAATAATAATAATAATAATAATAATAATAATATGTATAGTACATGTAGCTTTTGGACCAAAGTAGAACTCAGGTACCTCGTAAAACTTTGCGAATAGTGATGCCGTGAATTAGTCAAGTAACTTTGTTACTGTCTTACATTTGTCACGCATATGGATTCGATTGCTTATTATACCGTACAAATATAGAAATTATGAAGAAGTGAATATATTGCTAACCAAAACGAATGATGTTATTAATTTTTATAATACAATAATGATTTTCATTTATTTAATAAAAGAAGTATGTAATTAATATAATTTGTAATTAAACTTTTTTGTAGGCATGGAAAATCGCATTCAATTATGCCCAGTGATGTCAATTTTAGAGCAAATATTTGGGCATTGAAAGAAGTAGGTTGCACCCATATACTGGCTACAAATGCTTCTGGTGGCTTGCAAAACCATACTCAACCAGGAGATATTGTTATTCTTGATCAATATATGGATCGTACAACAGGTCGTGAACAAACCTTTTACGGAGGTCATGGAGCATCTTTGGATGGAGTTTTGCACATGCCCATGGCCGATCCTTTTTGTGAAAAAACACGATTGGTAAGTTTTTATTTCAGTGTTTTCATATTAATCAAAATGTAGTCAGTATATTTTTGCTTTTCAATTTTTTAAATTTATATTTACTGTTTTGAAGGTTTTACGAGAAACATCTTTTGGTAGTCGAAATTTAGATGAAGCCGAATGTTAACCCGCATTTTAGTGCCGGTGGTGGGATTTGAACTCATGCCCACCGAGGTCAAATTGAACGCTTTACCGCTAGACCACCCGTCTTTTTTATGTGATAATTATTATCAAATAGTGGGTGCTATTTACTTGTAAAGTGTCTGTTACATCTTTTGATAAATTAGTAAATTATTTTATTGTTATTATTATTGTCATTATTATAAATTTTATTAATTTCTTTATAAACATTCTATTTAAAGTAGGTTCAAAGGCAATTAAATTTCCGTCATTTTTTGGGTTTACTAACACAATTTCTATCATTGTTATTTTTTTATTTTGAAACAATCCGGCCTGTTGTTTCGTCAATAGAAATTAAACAAGTGTTCTTGGTTTTCTAATTGTGATGACGTCATGCAGTTGAAGAAAATCAGTTTTTTGTGTTCTAATTATTTGTAATTTTAGTCTTTGAAATGTTTCAAATATGTACTTGTACAAACTTAAATCTGTTTGTTTTTAAAGGTTTTCTGGCTTATAAAAATAATCTATTATTTTATTTAAAATAATTTCACTTTGAAGAGTATGAGGCAGGACGTTTGTTCCATAGGATTGGACATTAAATTTTTCATCATCATCATCGGGGATAAACATCCCCACCGGTTATTATCATACTGAGTAGTCCAAATACCAAAACGTCTGCAAAAAACATCAACTTTTGTAGTGTGTACTTAAAGAACGACACTTGAGGTGTGCTGACATTAAATGTTAATTACATCCCGAGTTAAACTCCTCTAATGTTCTTTGTTGGCTGCATAGGGCAAACAAACGGACGCCCATTTAAATAATTCATTTGGACGAGGGGGCTTAGCATAAATAAAAGGATTGAGTTTGCATGCTACAATGTCTGTCCAAATTTTCCGTTGGTCGCCTGGCATTCTTTTTCATACGGGTAATGGATGGGCTTCTACAGCTATTCTAGCTGGATGAGTGGGCGATTTACGTAAAACATATCCAAATCATTTTAATCGTCTTTCTTTTATTGTGTTAGAGATACATAGCCAATAAATGTTAAGTGACTGACAAATATCTGGGAATGGTCGAAATATTTTACTAGTTATTAAATAAGTGCGTTCAATAGAGGACGACGAACGAAAACATATGGATCTTAAACAGCTTCGATCAAAATGAACAAGCTTTTGTGTATCCACTTGGGTGAGAGTCCAAGTTTCACATGCGTAAAGAAGAATGGAATGCACTAAACTTTTATATATTCGAATCTTGGTTTTAATAAAAATATTATTTTTGTTCCATAAAGGTTTACTTAAACGCCCAAAGGCTGCAGCAGAGAGGCGAATACAACGCCAAATCTCTGGAGAGCTGGATCCTTTACTATCTATGACCGAGCCTAGGTACGCAAATTCATCAATCACCGGGAGTGGGCTACCATTAACAGTGATTGGATTTCTAAAGGGACGTTTGCTAAAACCACTGTTTTTTAGTATTAAGATATAAACCGTATTTCTCTGAGTAAGTTCAACCGCATTTTACAAATCTTCTTCGGTTTTTGCCATAAGAATCGCATCGTTTGCATATTGAAGATCTTCTATCTTGCGATCATCATGAGTTATACAGCCCTCAAATGACCGTGACACTTCAACAAAGATGTCAGTAACTACAAAATTGAAGAGTGTGGGTGCTAAAACACATCCTTGGCGGACACCTGAATTTATATAAATTGCATCTGTTAAAGAATCTCCATTTCATATTACTGCGTTTGACGACGTGTATAACGATTTAATAATATTAACAATCTTGGCAGGAATTTCTTTGGAAATAAAAAGATTCCACAGCAGGTTGCGATCAACAGAGTCGAAGGCGGCTGAATAATCTATAAATGCACAATATGTAGGCTGTTGGTATCGCGAACGAAGTTCTAAAATTCTACGAACAGTGTGGATTTGATTGATGCATCTCATCCCAGGACGAAATCCGGCCTGGTTTGCTCGTGTTCGATTCTGCGTAAAATAATATTTGCCAACATTTTTGAAGCCCCGCAAAGTAATCTGATTCCTTTATAATTAGCGGGATCTGCTGTGTCACCTTTCTTATGGATTGGGATTATAATAGCTTGTGTCCATGCTTCCAGAATTTTCTCTTCTTTCCAAATGGAGTTTATCAATGAGTATAAATCTGGTATAATATTTACCCCGCCATACTTAAAAACTTCTATTGGTATACCATCTACTCCTGTAGCCTTCCCATCTTTCAATTGATGGCATGCTAAGATAATTTCCTCGTGCGTGGGAGTCTCTGTCGAAACTACGTATGGGGGATCGGGGGTTTGTGTATGAAGTTGATTGGAAACCTTTGCCGTGATCACTTTTGTGTTTCGTTCCAGTAGAGCAACCGTGGAATTGACGCACATCTTTAATTGATGAAAACCACTTACGTGAAACAAGAACATAGTCAATTTGAGAGCCATAATCTTGTATCTATACGTGGTTAAGTGACGTGGATGATGTTGGAACATTGTGTTAGTAACTACTAAATCATGTTGTAACGCATAGGTACTAAGATAGTTACCGTTTGAGCAATTGTCATTGCTAGTCGTCCGTTTGCCGACTGCTGAGCAGCAAGCAGCACTTAACCTAGCGTTAAAATTCCCCATGACCATTATAAAATTCGATTTGTTTTCTAAATTAGTTGTTGTGGCCGCCAATAGTTCATAAAATGTTTATATTTCTGCCTCTGTGTAACTTGATGTGGGAGCGTATACATTTACTATACCTAAAATTAAATTCCCAGTCTGAAAGCTGGCGGTCATGATTTTAGAATTAATAGGGCACCAATCAATAAAAGCTTCCGTCCCACTTGATCGCAACACCATCTTTGGCGGATCCAGAAACATCACATTGAAAAGGCCAAAATGTTGATCCTGAAGGTAATTTTATAGCACAAGTTCCTGAATGACGGGTTTCCTGAACACATAGAATATTAACATTATGACAGTTAGACTCAGCAGCAACACAATCTTGCGCAGCCAGTGTCAACAATGAGCGCACGTCCATGAGCCAACGTTAAGCAGACATTTTGGTTTTAATGGGCAAATCCTAGATTTAATAACCGGTGCATTATCGCGAGTAATATTCACAGAGTAGGCAGTAGCGTCGCGAGTCACATTCTGCCTTGTTTGAGCTCTGAGAATGGTGTTTTTTGATTTTAGTCATCAGTATTTGCCCTGTTGACCACGGTCTTTAATTGATTTTTGTGAGAGTTTTGATCGAGAGTATATAGACCAGTTAGCAGCGGCCAGCCATCCTGGTGAGAAGATGAGCAATTTTTAAACCACCTTTTCTAGGCCCCTCTCCGGGTGGAGCAAGCAGTGCTGTCTCTAAATAGGGCTGCTTGGTGATAATACTCAGGGTGACACCGATAACCGTTGTCGCCTTCCTGTCAACGCGTTAACGACCTTAACGCCTGAGTATCCGTTTGGTCCACGGCTGTTTGTTTGACACAGCCTTATTTACAGCTCATCTTTATTACTAAAGGTCGTTCCACTATCCGCCACTTGTGGACGCGCTAAGTAGGGGTCGGTCTCCTCCCTGAAGAAATTAGGACGCTAAACTTGCGTTCAAACGTTCCTCCATTCTCACCAGACTTGAAGCCGGCTGCGGTAGAGTTATAAATTATATATATATATATATATATATATATATATATCCAAATAAAAATATAAGATGTAAATAGTGAGATGAATTGATTTTGTATATTCTCGTCAGTCACAAGCACATAACATTTTAGTATATATATACAACAAAAATGGGGGTACGGATAACATTTAAATTAGTACAACTCAAACATTTACACACAATCACTACAACCAAGCTAAGTTTAATGTAGTGACGAACTGTTTTTGTGCACACAAAGCAGGTTTCAATGTGTGAATATAAACAGATTCGAGAATTTTCAACATATATATATATATACTTTATCTATTTATTTAAAATTTTGTTTAATTAATTTTCAGCTCGTGATTCAGGCAGCAAAGAATGTGTCCTTGACTGTATGTGAGCATAAAAACGAAGACGGTGTTTGTTTGAACACTCAACATCCATGTGTGCACACGAGAGGCTCGTGCATTGTTGTCAACGGACCGAGGTTTTCTACACGTTGCGAGTCAAATTTATTTCGCAGCTGGGGTCTTGACGTGATTGGTATGACGTTGTCTCCCGAGGTTGCACTTGCTCGTGAAGCTGGTCTCTGTTACGTTTCGATTTGTACAGTGACAGATTACGATTGCTGGAAGGCAGACGAGCGAAGTGTAAGATGTTCATTTGTAAAACTGTCAATTAATTTCGTTGTTTATACTAAATGTGAATGTAATTAAGTATTTAAATAATAGATAGGGACAAACTAAAATTATTTTGTTGAACTTTAAACATGTTACCACTAAGTTTGTATTAATGTTTTGTTTATTTAATCTTTGTCCATCTTTATAACATTTATCCAGATAAAAGTGCAAAAATATGTTTATTTTGTTTATTTTTATTCAGTATTGTTACCATTTCCAATATAAACTTGATAATTTACTAGACAAATTAAATACACAAATTATTTTTCAAGATTTGTTGTTTATGAAATGTGGTTATGTTCCATATATTACAACAGTTGGTTTTAAGTGTACTGGTCGTGTACTATATGATTGTCCTGCACGTCCAGTTTCAATAGCATCGTAAATCCAATCAATAGCAGGATGGAAAATTAGGTAGGGTTGTCAGCGCATATTTTGGGTTGATAATGTTGCATGTGAACCCAGTCTACTCTAACCTTTCTCCCGTTTAAGTGAATAACTACATTAGGCATCAAAGTGTTAAATAAGATGCTAATGATTTTGAAGACATGAGTAATACTTGTATACCAATATTACTGATTTTGTATATTTATGCCGTTTATCCGTGATTAACACTAACATGAATTCATAATGAAATTCATTTCCCTGTAGTTGGAGTTTCACTGTTACTGGAGGTTACCATATGTGACAATTTTGACAATATATTAGATAGTTACTTTAATCATCGTGAAAAGTAGCGTCGTTACAAAAATACCATTTATTAGTTAATAAACTTTACTACTATTCTACGTTTGTTACACATTAGAGGTTAACCTTACACAAAAAATATGCGAGGCATTCATTTTGGTTAGTGACATCATCACCTCTTTATTATTTTCCATGTTTATACGGCATATAAAACGATCAACTTTGATGACAGATACGTAGAAGAATAACGAGCCAATTATTTGAAATTTTTTGCAAATACGGAGAATGAAAAGAGGACTATATTACTACTTTATTCATTTATATATTGAGAATGTTTATTATTTACTGTGAATAGGACTTGTTTGGGGAGTTTAAATTTAGGATGAAATCAACACTTAAAGTTGACTTATTTGTGAACGTTAATTATTAAACACACCTTTCAAAGGCAACGGTTTATTGTTTTCGGTAGTTATAGACTAATTTGTCAGGAAATGACACATGGGGCGGATTTGGTTCTAATAAAGAAAAGAAAATTTGTGTTTTTTTTATTATAAATTACATTTTTATTGTATTTTTCCGAGGTCTTTTATTTAAATTATACAAAAGATGATTTTTTTCAGAGATTTCGTGTCATGTAGAGAGCTGAATATTGTACACAGATGTTTGATTATTGTTTTTTGTTGATAGATAATAAATTAATTTTTTTTATGGAAATCAATTATTTTGTTATAATTATTGATTATTTTTTAAATGTATGAACAAGGTTGATGTTGCTAATGTACTGGCACAATTCAAACTGGTTGTTGATAAAATCAAAGTTCTTCTAATCGAAGCAGTTAAATTGATTGGCAACACCGATTGGACGGAAACGTTGAAGGCTAACCAGGTTGGACAAAGTTTTATATATTATTTTTTAAGGGAAAATATAATAATTTCTACTATTTATCACAATGCAAAATTAAAAGCCAATTGTTGCCAATAAGTACTAAACATTTTGTCATTAACTTTTCTCTATTTGCACAGTTCAATGTTTTGGATAATATTTTTGTTTATTTCATCTATATTGCTGAAATGCTTTATTATAATATCATTTTATTATTGAATCGACGTTTAGCAAAATACTAGGACAAGGACTCACATTTGGTGTCGGTTGTGAAACTTAGACTCCATTGTAGCCGGTCCGAAGTTGCTTTGAGAACAGAGGAGTATTTGAGGGTAAAGTTACAAGCTTGGCTCTTTTAAATATTTAAAGCATTGGGCGGTTCCCTTTATAATTCCAAACAAAAATAATAAAAGACGTAAACTGTGAGATGAATTCATTTCGTATATTCTCTTCAGTCACAAACATATAAAGAATCAGTATATATATATAAAATTATATGATGTAATTAACTTAACATTTATAACTATACACACATACACATATGCAACATGCATAAATTTAATGAAGTTACAAATTGTTTTTGTGCACACAAGATAGGTTTTAATGTGTGGATGTACACAGATTCAAGTGTTTTTAACATATTAACAGTTTGAGTAGTTATCAACACTTTAAAGCAATCATTAAAGTTCACTCGATGTTTTGTTTGAACCAAGTGACGTAATATTGACGAAGTGCACCAACGTTCATTTGAATTGGACTCTTTATCGATCCACTTGGGAATGTGTTCTTTGGCCCGTTCAGATAAGCGACGAGTTGTCCGACCAATATATTTGTCACCGCAACTGCAAGTGAACTGGTAGATACAGTGGGAGGTGGAGAACATTGCTTTAGCTGTTTTTACGTTGGGCAAGGGTAGACCTGTTGTGGTACATAACATTCTCAATTGGGTCAACGAATATGTCCTTTTAATCGCACTTTTGAGCCTAATTTTTAGGAGGTTCATGACGTCATCTCCTTTAAACGGTAGTTTTATAAAACACAACTTGTTTTTGTTAACAACATTATTAAACATCATTAAATTTAGCGTGGACTTAACATATGCATGTTGCATATGTGTATGTATGTATAGTTGTAAATGTTAAGTTAATTACATCATATAATTATATATATATATATATATATATATATATATATATACTAATTCTTTATATGTTTGTGACTGAAGAGAATATACGAAATGAATTCATCTCACAGTGTACGTCTTTTAAATATGTTACTAATGAAATAATAATAAAAGGTTACCATTTTATAAAGCTGTGGTAAATAATTACTTCTGATAACAAGGTTTAGCAAAATCCGAATAAAAGCTCAACTATCGGTATACGGTACCTTCAACACCAAACATGTAAAGTGCAATTACATAGAATAATTTTGTTGCTCAGTGTTTTTCAGAGCGAAAGAATTGAGATATAAATAGTCATTTGTGTAATTGGAATCTAGGTTCAACCAGTTGTAAGTTCATTACTTAAGCTATTTTGGTAAATATTAGCCACAATGTTTATGTAAGGGCTGTGTATCCTATTGTTGGAAGTTGAAATTGCGTTTATTCATTCACTTATTTGGTTGGTGATGTAGTCATCTCTTCATTATTTCTATATTTGTACACAACACTGCATGATCGAGTTCGATTTTTTGATAAATGTAACATACGGCCACACCAGTTGCTTGATTATTTTGGTACATATGCATGGACCCAGTTGTACATTGATTTAGTTGTTTATATTCAAAACCTAAACTACTACAAAATTGTCTAGATTTGCAATAAGCGTTTAACACTTTTATTTGTTGAACAAGTTTGTGTACATATTATTCTAATTGTTGAATATTTCATTAGTGCAATAATCTTTTTACATGCTTTTATAAGGAACGCATACAATTTAATTTAAACTGTTTTTTTTTTATATTTTTAAATTAGGAAATGATTACAAATGCTCGTCAGGATTTGGCGTGTAAAAAGTGATGAAATTCTGAAAATGATTTTCCAATTTTTTAATTTTTCTAAACATTTGTTTATTTTATAGTTATTTAGTGATAATTGAATTACATACAATATTTAAAAATGTGATTCTTTGACTGCTCTAATTTTATTTTAATACAAAGTGATGATGATTATTCTTTAATATTGTTTGAATGTTCCACAAATAGCATTTTTCAGTACGTGGCCATGTTAACAAATCCAAAGGCGGGCTCATATTTAAAGCCATTTGTGATACTTGAACTTGTGCTCATCCAAGTTTGAATCTAGTGCTGTAGAATTAGAGCATCCCGACATCATATTCTGTAACTAGCGTTTTATTACTAGTGACGCAATTGTAGTAAATGTTGTTTCTACTGAAACATATATTCTAATATTATTTTTTATTATAAATTTGATACATTGGTAGTATTTATTAACTAAATACCTTTAACATTTAAATTCATTGCAGCTTATTTTTTTAAACTTTGTTAGTTTTGTTATCCATTGCTAATAATTGCAATTCAAACTTTAAAATATTAAGTTCGCAATAAATATGATTTAGATATGCATAATTGGATTAAACTTTTAAAGATTATATTACTGTTTGAATTGAAGTATGTTTGTAACCCTGGAGGTCTAACTTTTACAATAAACTATAAATAAAATAATCCTTATTTTATTGACATCATAAATTAAAATTAGATTTGGTTTTATAATCAATGATTAAGTTAAATTATCAACATAAAATAATGTTAAATATTAAAAATAATATGAAACGCGTTCTTCTTTCTTTACAGCTTTCCTTCATGAGGGGTCGCTGTTTCTGATTAGCATTCTCCATTTGGTTCTGTCTGTAGCGTCAATTTTTATTAGTCCCTTTTCATTCATATGGACTTCTACACAATCCAACCATCTTCTTTTTGGTTAATCACGATTTCTTTTACCTTCCACTTTTAATGCCATTATTCTCTTTGTAACGTAATGTTTCTTTACGTAGAATATGACCGTACCACCTTTACCTATTTTCTTGAATTTTCTTATGAGATCCGATGACGTTTAGTTTTTTTCTAACAACTTTATTCTCTATTCTGTCTAATTTGGACACTCCCAACGACCATCGAAACATTTTCATTTCTGCTGAATTCAGTTTTCTCTTTTGGGCTTTCTTAATACTCCACGTTTCCGATCTATACATCAATGCGGGTCTCACTGCGGTCTTAAAAATTTTACCTTATGGCTTTGCTGTTATCGTTCTATGGCACAAAACCCCTGTAAGTTTCCTCCGGTTATAACATCCTACTTGTATTCTTTGTGCTATCTCTGCATTCAAATCTCCATTCTCTTCTAGTGATAAGCCAAGGTATTTAAACCTCACTTTCAACAATTCTTGGTGTTCCATTTTGATTTTCCTAACATTTTCTTTTGTTGTACTCATGCACTGTTTTTTTTCTTGTTAATTCTTAATCCTCGATCCTTTAGTTCTTTTCTCCATTGCTCTAAACGTCTCTCCAAATCCTCATGTTTTCCATCACATAAGACAATGTCATCTGCAAATCGAGATTCCATCTTAATATTTTTTAACACGTCAATAACTAGAACCCAGATGTAGACCAACTTTTAGTAAAACCTCATCAGTCAGCCCCATACTAGTTTTTACCAACGTTTGCATAATTATACATATCTTGAACAATCTTCACGTACTTTCTAGGAGCACCTTTTTCTCTCATGCTCCTCTATACTTCCTGTCTCGGAATCCAATCGTATGTTTTTTCTAAATTGATAAACATTGTATAAAGTCTCTTCTGTTACTCTGTGTCTTTCCATTGTTCTCAGAGAAAAGACTGTATAACTTGTACTACGTCCAGCCATATATCCAAATTGTTCTCCAATGTCTGTTTTTTTGCAGATTCTTTCATAAATAGTTTTCTCCCAAAGTTTTAAAGTATGTGACATAAGCTTTACACACCTTTAGTTACCGCAGTCTTGAATATCTCCATTCTTGTAGATTGGCCTGATAACATTTTTACCACTTGTCAGGCATTTTCTTTTTCATATTAAAATTAACAATTTAGTTAATCTGTCAATTCCATAGTTTCCCAAACGGTTCAATGCCTCGATAGGTATTCTGTTTGGCTCTGGATCTTTTCCATTATTTATCTTATTCCTTTAATTACTTCTTCCTGGAATATTTTTTGTGTTACGCCTAGATTAGTTTTCTTATCTTTAATAACCACTCTAGAATTTTCTTCATTTAACAGTAATTTAAAATATACTTCCCATCTTTTCTTTATTGACTCTTCTGTTATTACTATTCCACTTTTATCTTTCATTTGTTTAATGTGTGTCATGTGTTCTGAGGCTTTATTTCTGGATTTAGCAACACTGAACAAACTTTTCTTACCTTTAGGTGTCTCCATGTTTTTATACATCAAATCCCACGTTTTTGCTTTAATCACTACTACCGCTTGTTGATATTCCAACTAACCGGTTACCAATGTTTTTGCTTTTTTAATCTTCCTATCTCTAATTACTTGCTGAAATTCTATATCCCGCCACCAAGATTCTTTATATGCAGGTGCCTACTTCCCAGATGTTAATCCTAGTACTTGTTTAGCTGCTTTAGCAATCAGTCTGCTGTTTAATGTCCACTATTGCTGCACTTTTTCCGAGGACATCCAGTTTTGTATAATTTTATTATTAAATTGTTTATTCAGGTTGATTTCCTTTAATTTCATCTATTTTCATTTTTCCCCGAATCTCCGTTACCCTTTGTTCGCTTTTAAAACTCATTTTTATGAACGCCAACTTGTGTTACGTGGCAACATCTCCATTTATTTCTTTGTAGTCTCTTACCCACTTTATATCTGCTTTCTTCGTTGCTAAAAAGTCTATCTGGCTTTATCTTTTAACATTTTGATATGTAACTAGTTGGTTTCTCTCTTTCTTAAAGAATGTGTTGATCAGGTCACATCTATACACTAAAATTTTTTTGCCATCCTCATTTATATCTCCAATTCTTCATCTGTCGTGGCATTTTTCAACACTTTTTCTAGACTGTTCTACATATCCACCTAAATCAGCCTTAAGTATTATTTTCTCTGTCAGAGGGATGTTGCGAAGTATTTCCTCAAGGTATTCCCAGAATTTATCTTTCACTTCTTTATGTTCATCCTGGGGTGCGTATGCGCTAATAATATTAATGTACAAATCACCTATATTTAGTTTCACTATCATTTCTCGTTTTTTGAATCTTTTTACTTTAACTAGGTTCTGTCTTGTCTTGTTTGATAAAATTATGAATTTATATAGACAAGTCCAATTAATTGCAAATCACCTAAAAGTATGACATGTTCCAACAGTCAGCACGACAGATTAATAAAATTTAATATTTCATTTAACTAAACCAAGCAAAATCTTATTAACGAGGGACATCAGTAATAACAACCGCATTAAGGGAGAATATACGGAATTATATAAACACGTATAACTAATTATAAAATCAACCCGAGGAACATGAAATATATTAACCTTAGGTTTACCGGCATGGTAAATAATATCTTATAGATCAATTAAATAGAAACCAATTATTTAATAATTATTAAATTGTAATAGTTTATAGTTGGAGCTCCAGATTTTTACATTATTTTATTTTGCAATAAGTCACCCTCTCACGTTGTATCAGCTTGTCGCTTTATGCCTTCAAAATAAGTCGCAATTAATATGCATTTTCCAAAATTACCTAATTTGGTTTTATATTTAAATTATTTAATTTTATTATTATATTTTTAATTCTCTTTTTGATCTCAACTTATTCAAACTGGCCTAAAATTATAATTTAAAACAATTTAAACTATTTTTTTTAATTTATAGATTGTAAAAAATTAAAACAATTTTATAAAAAATTTTTTTAATAAACTAATATATATATATATATATGTTTGAATAAGTATGGAATATATTTGTTATTTTAAACGGCATGTTGTTATAGTAATAAGGTTAATTGATAATTATCAGAGATGACTATTCGAAAGTTGGCATTTGGATCGAAATCTAGTAGGTAAAAAATGCTTTCATAAATTACTTTGTAACAGAGATGTGTATAATATTCATTCTAAATGGAGATGTGAACCAACTTCTGTTAATTTAGGTCCTACTTCGTATAATTTAAGGGAATTAGGAAAAACAAAGATTAATTATTTGTCAGGCTGGAAACGAGAATATGAAATTCAACGTTACGCATCAATACCAAATGTTTTTGTTCGTAATCAAAAAGTCACTTTAGAGGACAAGGTGATTTTTAAGTTTTAAAAACTTTTGTAATATGTTATTATTTTCAATAAATACTTATGTTTTTAAATTTTGTAGAAAAGATTGTTAGGACCAGGTACATATAATATAACAAATAATGATCTATCAAATAATTTATATGGTCCAATTGATACACATGAATGTCGTTTTCGTGAGCTTCGAAGTGTAAGTTATTTTAAATAAGATAGCTTATATTTTCATGATTAAGATATGTACTCCAGGTCCTGGAACATATGGTTTTAAAGGTGATCCTTATTTATTTAAAGAAATGATGGCATTTAAACGAAGATATATTTCAAATAAAGAAACGTTGGGCTGCGGAAAAAAAGATTTACGATCATTAGTGTCGAAAGTGATTTTAAATTAAAAAATATATATAACTTTAAAATTTTTAATTATTTAGAAATGTTCAGTTCCCCCGGGTGTATACAATATTTCCAGTTCAATAGATAATATTTTAAAAAAGCAAACAGGAAAAAGAGGTCCATATGATATAACAACAGCACCAAGGAAATTCGTGGTTGTGAGCAATGTTCGATTTTTTAATTTTATTTTTGGTTTAATTTAAATATGCGTGATGCATTTAACGAATTTATTATTTTATTTTTTTACTAAAAGACGTAGTTATATTATTAAATTCTAAGGACTACAAACATTATTTGTTTTTTGTTTAATCTTGTATTCCAATGTTTAGTTATATGTAACGTTTTTAGAATTCAGTTTATCCTGATCCTGGAACTTACAATATCAGTTCATTTACTAACAATTTAACAAAACCAGAAAAAAGATATACTGGGAAATTTCAACGTTTAAAAAATGAAAATTTACGTTTATTAAAAATATCTGCGTTGAAAGATAAAAATGTAAATAATGAAAGTTTATACAAAACATCCGCATTTTTTAATAAAGTATAAAAATATTAATTGTTTTTTAGTGTTTTAATTATTATTACGTAATAAATAATAGTGTTGCACTTAAATAAAATAAAATACAAATACAATATTTATTTTATTCTGTACTACAATTATATTTATTGAAATTTAAATTTTATATGTGTACTGTTTATTGATTTAAAAGTTTAACTAGATAAAAGCGTATAAAGATTAAATTTATTTTCAGTATGTATAAAAACAAATGTAATGGTTTTTATGATTAGTGTGATTTTTTAATTAATAGTTTTACATATAATGTCTAAAAATAATATTTAAATAATTGACGGAGTTTATTAATAAAATGTATTTTATGATTTGATATTTAATAGATAGATATAGGATTTTATGATCAAATAAAATTAAACAAGAATACTTCATTTAATAAAAATCCTCCACCATTTTTAACTTGTGCAAACAGAGGATCTATAGTTAATTCTTGTATCGTTAAAGTAAGTAACAGTTGTTTTATACCAAAATGTAATAATAATTATAATTATTATTATTATAAGATAAATTATTGTTTTTTATTAGATTAATGTTGTTATTTGTTAGATGATTTACATTATTTACTTATGCCTACTTTTATTATTAATCATAAATGTATTTATTTAATATTTTTTTAAACAAACAGTTTTTTGTACTTTCACGGTTACTAATAAACGTTTATAATTAGAAATTTATTTTTAATAAGTGTAATATTTTAAATTTGTCTATATGTATACAAATAAAGTAATTAAAATTTTGATTTATCTAAATATGTACTGTATTTTACTTAACATTAAAAAAAATTAAAATTTGAGTCTACGTTTTGGTTTGATATTGTACAATCACAAAAATTACAGCTAGTTTTATTTTAAAAATTGTTTATTTGAAACCGGTTAAACGATTGATAATTGATTAATTATGAAGTATTAACATTGATATTAGAAATAAAAAACTGGAAGTTTATATATATTTGCAAGTAGTAACAACTATTTATAAATGATTTCAAATTGTATCGATTGTTAACTACACAAAATCATGTTAATTAATATATGTTGTGTGTTTTTAAATTTTTGAGATACTTTATTACTTGAATGATGTTTAACCATAGTCAAATATTTGGGCTTAACTTATATATGATAATTAATTTTTATTTTAAAATAAAGACAATCAAATTTATACATACTGCGTTACAAATTTTGTAAGCGGTTTAAAACGTTAAGTAAATATTATATTTATTTGCGTGGAGAAATAATTATGAACAAATTTTGATTAAAACTAAAAGTAGTTATTAAGTACTTTGAATTGAACATGATATTGTTATTATCAGAATATTCAAAATGTATCTTAAAGTATGTACTTGATTTATGTATTATTATTAGGCTAAGTGAAACAGTCTTGACAAAAATTAGGCATATTTTTTTGGTAAGTTGGTGTTAGTTAATTTATTGCAATATGCAGTACACGTTCTCTATATTATAAACACCAATTGTTTTAAAGCATATTTTAAAAGTAGTTTATAGATAAAAACGTGTTTTCCATATAATGCCATCAGGTTCTATTATTATTATTATTATTATTATTATTATTATTATTATTACAAAACCCTTTTGCTTTAAAAAAATAAGCATGGGGCAATAAGATAACAATTACAGCAAAAATTAACATCAAAGTCTCGTAATTCAAATTGAAGATGAGAAAACAAAATGTTCCCATGTGTCTAAACATTCTGCCAAACGTTTTGCTTGACCTCATGAAACATTTATTTCAATTAGATCTTTCCGAATAGTTCTTAGCCAAGTTTTCTTTGGTCTGTCAACCTTTCTTTTACCATTTACAATTGTCTATTCCAAAACCGTTCTTGCTGGTCTTTCGGACGGTAAACGTAAAATTTGACCAAGTAATTTTTTTCGTCTAATTGTAATGATGTCATGTAGTGAACGAGAGTCAGTTCTTTTTATGATCTCATCATTTGAAATGTGTTCGCGCCAGGTAATCTTTAAAATAATTCTAAGACACCGGCGATGAAAAATATCCACCATCTTATCAATCTTGTCCGTACGTTTCCACGTTTCACTCCCATATATTGCCGTAGGAATGATTATTGATGCATACAAACGAAGTTTTGTTTTTAGGCGAATGGAAGAACATGACCATATTGATTTGAGTCTATTGAAGACTGACATTTCCTTACCAAGTCTGTCTTTAACATCAATTTCGGTTTGTCCGTCTTTACCAATGATGCTTCCCAGATATGTAAAGGAATCAACAGTATCAATATTTTGTCCACTAATTTTGATGGGCAAATCATTGTTTGATTTTATGCACAACACTTTTGTCTTTGAACAAATAATCCGTAAGCCAATACGAGAACTGATATCACTGAGACGTGTTGTCATATTTTACACCATTTCTGGGGTTTCACTGAGTAGACCAATATTATCTGCATAATCCAAATCCGTTAATCTGCCTTGGTTCCATTTGATACCATAAGACAAATTATTCATGGATTGAGTCATAATAAAATCAATTACCAGAAGAAACAAAAACGGTGATAAAATACATCCTTGACGTACTCCCGTGACAAGTTCGAACATAGCAGTATGACCAATTTTTGTTCGAACACAGCAACTTGAATTTTGGTATAGCGAACGCATAATATTTACATATTTTAACAGTATTCCACAAAACTTAACGATTTTCTTTAAAGATTCTTGATGAACACTGTCAAAAGCTTTCATAAAATCAATAAAATTGATTGTTAGTGATTGCTGAAATTCTTGACTTTGCTTAATAATGTTACGAATGGTGAGTGTTTGTTCAATACAACTTCTTCCTTTCCGAAAACTTGCTTGTTGTTCTTGAAGGTGTTTATCTACCACATTACTTAAACGATTTAAAATTACTTTGCAAAACACCTTACCAGGAACAGACAATAAGGTTATTCCGCGCCAATTATTGCAATCATTTAGACTTCCTTTTTTGGGAAGAGTAACAATTTCTCCTTGTCACCAATCATTTGGAACTTGTTCATTATGCCATATAACATTAAATAAATGAGCAAGCTCACTTGCTACAACATTACCTCCATGTTTGAGCATTTCTACAGT
Source organism: Cardicola forsteri (assembly GCA_025895645.1). NCBI lineage: Eukaryota > Metazoa > Platyhelminthes > Trematoda > Strigeidida > Aporocotylidae > Cardicola > Cardicola forsteri. Next base: position 186,390 of record JAKXYG010000241.1, on the reverse strand, counting down.
TATCTCGTCAAGTCCTCCTGCCTTATTGTTTTTCAACCTCTGAATTGCATAAATCACTTCAGTTACAGAAATATCATCATCAGGTTCTATTAATGAGTTGAAATTAAAAAAAAGTTTTTATAATTTATAAATAATTAATTATTGTTTATTTTTAAATTTTACGGTGTAGATATTAATTTTTTTTGTCTTACCAAACGGACTGACCAAATGGACATTTTTATTACATAATGTAAGCAGTTGCTTCTATTGGCTTGGATTTTTAAAACTCGAGTTTTGTTAAGAATAAATATTTTTATAAAATTTAATGTAAACTATAAATATACTTATTAAAGTTGTTAAATTTGGTAAAAGCGCAAAATGGAATTTACCTAATACAATAATTGAAAAAACCGTTAAAAACATAGTTAAATATTCTTATTGTAATTACTGGTTTTTAACTTATAATGTTGAATCCTAATGATTTTTAAAATTTCTGTAATGCTTATAAAATTTTTACATTCAATGATTGTGATATTCCTGATTGTCATTTTGTCAATGTTTAAAAACATTAGCGCCGTCGCAAGGATGCTCTTTATCAATGAAGAAACTTTGATATTTTTTAACGTTTTTTATGCTTTAACGTTACTAACCATATTATTATTATTATTATTAAAGTTTTGAGGGAACTAGGAACTTTTTTTCTATAACTATGTTACTGAAACCGTTTTTTGATTTTGATATTGATATCGAAATAACTGTATAATTTTTATTTTGATTGGTTTCTAATTTTATTTAATTATACCAACGGTAATAAACAATGTTTTCTGCTGAATGTCCTTTTGTATAAGTATGTAAGCTGATAGTAATAATAATGATAATAATAATAATAATAATAATAATAATAATGATTTTTTAAATACTTACAATAAATTTAACATGAAGTAAAGTTATTGTTACAGTGCATCATCATAATTTTTAAAGCACTCTCGACAAAAGATAAAGTCTATATTTTTTAGTTCAATAAGTGAAAATCTAGTTGCATTTATAAACGAAGTATTTTTACTAACAAGTTGAATTATTTTTCATACGATTCGAGAAGCAGAAATGCAAAAAATATATACAGAAAATAATAATAGACTTAATAATAATAGTGATTTTAATTATTTTAGAACCCAGTAGGTCCAGGAAGATATAACTTGGACAACGATCATTATATGCGCTGTATTTGGGGTGCTATGAGTTCATTTGATTCCAAAACAAAATTTGGTTTAGACGTGAAGAACAACAATATATTAAGGTAAAGTGTTATATTTTTATAAATAATTATTATAAACATTAGCATGTCATTTAAAATACATTTGTTAACAGTTGCCCATTAAAATGGGCTTTTTAAAATTTAAAGCTATAACACTATTCGTGGTTTTCAGGCTGAGTTAACCGTTGATCTGAAATGCTCATTGTTTAGAGGTAAAAACAAACAAACTGATAAAGTTTTATTTTAAATTATAGCCGTCTAGTCATAAGCCATTAATGTACAAACATATCAATGATATGTCGATTTTAAATGCATATTGTAAACAAAAACGTTTTAGAGAACGACTGAGGCCAATCAACATTCCACCGAGTCGAAAAATACTTGTTTGTCATTGAATTATGAAGATAAATTTTATTCAAAATTTATAATTATCATGCTCAAATGCTGTTTAACCGAAATGGTGAAATATATGTTTACGAATACACATTTTATAATGTTGTTTACTACAATGTATTTTGACATTGATTGTTTTTATTATTTAAAAATTAATAACTTTTAACAGTTAATAAAATTTTGTTATGTGCTTTTTGTTTAAAAATGATCTTTTGATAAATTAGATTGTTCTTTTTTGATTGCGCAACTTAGTTGATTATTTTTTTAAATTACAATCAGTGATAAATTATAATGTAGTTCATATAATAATGATTTTAAATTGAATTATTTCTCATTTCCTTAACGTAACGACATGATGGCAGTAATGGTTGAAGGAGTTTTTTATTGTTGGGTAGATATTCTAGTCTTGAACAAAATATGAATCCTGTAATCAAAGTTATACTATTTTTATTCTACAAAACGTATTTGTAACACTACAAACTTCACCCAAACTCAAAAACGTGTTTTATATGTGTGAACTTTGATTCGTCCATTGGAGAATTTTTAAAATATTTGATGATATAGCTCACATAAAATTAACTTTAATATGAATTATCAAGTATTGAGTCATCAATTCAATTTGTTTATCAGAAGTAATTTTGGATTAATAAACACGTATAAATATAACTTTTATTTTCAAAAATTGTGCATTAAAATATGAAAATGAAAAATGAGAAGAAATATTTGAGTAAAATAATTTTGTAAGGAATTGATTTTTATGTTTTGATAATTTTATCAATTTCTTGTAATAACAAATTGTAATTTTCTTTATTTGGCTGCTTGTCGATCCATATACAGTGCAAAATCTATTGAAAAAAGTGTAATGCAAACTGCTTCTTTAAATGTTAATTATATAAAAATAGATTTATCATGATGTTAATGATCGTGAAAATTTAAGTAATGCTTAATAAAGTATCAATTTTCAATGATGGTGATGTTCCTGACTGTTCATTCTTCATGTGATGCATCCTGGACTAATTGCCTATAGGCAACCATACATCCAGGGTAAGTAAAAGGTATACCAAGGTATATGTATACAATATGTAACCGTTGGGTTAAGAGAAATAACCCTGACAAAAAAATAGGCGCATTGTCAATTTTTGCGAACAATGACGACGTCACAAAAATGCCGTCTAACACCCAAGAAACTTTATTATTCTTATCAAGCTATCAATATCGATTGTCTTAATATACTTTACAATTTAATAATAATAAAGAGGTAATCATGTCACCAACAACAATAAATTTGAGGGTTGTTGTAAAAACAGCTTTTCTTAATTTGCTTGCGATACCTGTGTAGTTTTTAATCATTCTGCATAATCAAATATTTAAATATACTGTTGTTTTTAATATATTTATTATCATTTTTATTCATATTTGCTTAAATAGATTTTAATGGATTTCAATTTACTAATTTGTACAGTTACTAGTACAGAAGTATTATTGGCATTAAGATTTATAAGCAACAAAATAATATATGGTTATCCTGGATACTGTTAAAATTTGGAATTGCTGAATGTATTGTGGAGTCATTGTTCTGTAAACTTATACGTGCCTCAAAAATTATATTTTATGTTTTACTTAAATTCAAAATACAAAAAAAATGAACTAAACAACTGTAAATTGCTGTAGTTGGTTAAAGTTTTTAGTGGACATACATTCGAATAAGTAATATACATACTAATACAGGCAAACGATTGTTATAGAAATTATTATTATTATTATTATTATCATTATTATTATTATTATTATTATTACTATTGCAATGACCATAACATCTGCAGATCTATCTAAAATAAACAACACAAGGCCTTATATTGTATAGCAACTAAACCGTAATAATAAATTACTCAACCATATTAATATGACATTTTTGAAAATCTGAAATTAAAGCCAACCTCTAGCTGTTTATTTTTGTCCATGAAACGATTCAACTTTTGTTGTAGCAAAACGAAATCTGTTTTTATGCGACTGACATCGTTAATTTCGCTGATATTGATTCTCGAACAACGACGAATCTCTTCACAACACTTTTACACACACACACACATATATATATATATATATATATATATATATATTTTGGAAATCAATAAATAGCACCTAAATTGTTTTAAATGTATTGCTTTTACTATCTCTTTTTATATGTGTATAATATAATTTATTTTTAGTAACTAATTTGTTTACTTTTCAATTTTTAAAAATGCCAACATTCTTGTTTTTTGAACTAAATTAGAATTTTATAATGATATTAGTATAAAATATTAGTTTTTATAAAATATTTTACTTATAATGCTAAAATAATAATTAAAGAATGTTTTAGTACAACTTAGATGTGCTTTATATAATTAAATAGTGTCACAAAAGCCAATGAATTATACTGCATTTATTTTTACTGCAACTTGTTTATCTACTATATATATATATATATATATACATATATATACATATACAATTTGTATTTATTTTTACAATTATAGGTTTTTCCGGAATAAATCTTTGAGCAGCGGACATTTCGAGGTTGCCGAATGTAGGTTCGTATTTGGTGTCGGTGGTGGGATTCGAACTCATGCCTACTCAGGTCTAGATTGAGCGCTGTGCCGCTAAACCGTATGTATAATATGTTAATATTTAAGTTAAACTGTTGTTCACTAAATTGAACGGAAACAAATAGCCGTATGTTCATAAAAAGAATATTAGTATTGAAGAGATTGCACCAAAACCAGCATATAAAAGTGCATGACGATCGGAAGGAAACCATTAAAATTTTGGCTAATTGGTATCCTTAACATTTGCTTTCAAACGTCTGCATAGAAACCAAACGTTTAGAAATAACATGAAAGTTTCGTTTCAATTGATGGTAGACAATATGCAATCAAAAACGGTCAAAAGATGCAATTATGCATTTTTTTCTATCAATTGTTTTCATTTTAATCAATTTGCTTTTTTTTAAATGCATTTGTTATTACATTTAAATATGCTTACAGTTAGATTGTTTACTAATCAATATACATAAATTAACTTCACCTTTAAAATTTTGTAATTATTCTTTTTGTTTTCTTGTGAAAAATAAACCAAAAAACAAATAGGTTCTTTGTTAAAGTAGTCCAAATGTTCTTGAGTAAAATTGTCTATAGCACACACTCGTTCGTGAACAGGTGGTGTTGAACCATTATTGATCACTACTTCGGTTAAATCATCTTCTTTAAAAATACGATAATATATTTTTGTCGTTGAACAATTATTCACTTGACTCAAAATGTCAACGGAGTTTATTATTACCTTATTTTAGACAAGAAAAAATGTTCATTTAATCGTTACAATAATACAAATGTAAATAATGACACTACACACATATACAAAATTATTACCCAATTAATAAATGTTGTTGTACTTTAGCTACATAATGTTAGTCGCAATTATTTGTTTTGTAAAATATTTGGGAAACAATTTACCTTAAAATAATAAGGCTCTCCAATAAGCTTGAGTGGATCCTGTACAATGTTGTCCAAATGGCGACCAGTTTTGGAACATGCAACAAGTTCGACTTTCATAAAACCAATATTATCGCCGCCAAAATTCAATATTTTCAAATCTTCATTTACGTCTAGCCGATGAGCTAGGGCACGTAGGAAAGCCGGAGCTACGCCAACAAAAACGTCTTCCAGCGGATCCCAAAATGGATCCGATTCTTTAGATAAATCTTCCAGTTCTTTTGATAAATATTTTTGGTACATATCCTTATTAGACATAATAATAATAATTATTATTATTATTATTTTTAGTAGTAGTAGTAGAAAATCATTAGTTTATAAACTTTAATTAAAATGTATTACAATGTTATTTTCCTTATTAAAACAGAAATACTAAGTCATTATACTTTATATATTAGGTAATTGACGGTGCACAGAAAGCATTTTACCTGCATTATAAATCGTCTCGACATATATTTTTCGCGTTCCCAAAACCAGATGTGACCAGTTTTTGAATCTTCCATTTGAACTATTAGTCTGTATAATTATTAAATGTTACAATTACTTCACTTTCTAAACTTCAAATACTTATTTACAATTTTTATATAATTACAATCTATGTGATTTAATTCAGTTTAAATATATTATATCATTAAAAATAGTCTAAATATGGTTTTAAAAATAGCTATTATAATTATATGTCATTAAGCAATATGTTTATAAAATATAAATAATAAACGGTTTAACAGTAATATTTTCAGTAAATCTAAATCAATTTATTATGTAGCTATAATCTTGTTATATGCATGTAATTGTCTAATAATACTGCGCTGGACTCAAACTTGTATAAGCATGGGTTTGATCTACACCACCGGCACTAAATATAAACTCTCACTGGATTTATCTAAATATCCACGTTTTAATAACTCTTCCTCAAGCAGTAACAAAGAAAGTAAATGGTAAAAAATTGTAACTGTGTACTACAAAAAAGATTTTATTACAAAATTACTTTGTTTCCTTTGCTTCGCCAAACTTTAAGGATTGTGCTGTTGGAGGAATTAAAATAACTTTGAATATACGATTCTTATCCATTTCTTCAGCAATTGTATTTGTTTCCATAATCATGGGCAATAATTCAAATACATTTTGTTGTAGTATAATGTCTTCTACATTTTAACAAATGCATATTATTAGTGTCATTAAAACAGAAAAAAAAAGTTTTAAATGGTGTTATATTATTGAAATATAATCAAACTGTTTGTGTCTATATAAACAATATTAACTAATTTTATTTATTTAGAGTGAAACTCATTTGTTTCTTTGATTATTTGTAATAAACTCACCAATTTTATTTGTCATGTTACAGTTTTTACAACCTAATGCAATTTTTTATTCTTAATAACAAATTTCAAATTAATGGTATAGGGTAATAAACAAATAATTGTTTCTATCAAGATGACAAAAGTGGTTAAAATGTCAAAGTCAAAAATGGGTATGCATAGGTACGAATACCATAATCGGTACTACATGTGAGCTTTTTTGGTTACCTTAAGTGTTCACTTACCTAAAAATGTTTATCATGAAACATTCGAATAACAAAAACTAAATATTTAAATATTATACGTTCACATTTATATCAACAAGACAATTTGTATCACAATTTATAAACAAATAACGCTTGAGTTTGTTTCAAAGTGCAATTTTGTGTATAAGTAATTAGTACAATAACATACAATGTTACTGAATTGATTCAACACATTTGATAACTATGACCAGTGATTAAAACAAATTTCATTTACTCAAAACCTGTTTATATTTTAAATACGGTAAAATATGAGCGAAAATTAAAAATATTTTAAATATTTCAATTAAAAGATTTGATTTATATAGAAAAAAATATTATTACACATTACCACTTTTTATTGATAAATGCTAAAATATTTTAATTATAAATCAACTACTGATTTAATTATAATTAAACACAACTAAAACAAAAACATTCACAAATAAAAATGTTTGCCCATCATTTTTTACAAATAAACCAATTGCAATGTTTCGTTATATGATAACTATTTAATAAACATGATTGGAAATAGTAAGTTGAGAATAAACTTTCAATTGTACTAATTATTATAACTATTTTCTCTATTGATCTAATTTAAGCGGCGAATGGAAACGGATAAACAATTTTAATTTTTAAAAATATTACATCCAAAATGTATCATCACGTAAAGAAAAATTTTATTTATTCAACTAGATCTTTCGTATTACTTAAACTAATTTTTAATTTAATTTATTTTAGTGCAATTTATAACACTGTTAACATACATAATGAAGGATTTGCAGTGTTATCGAAAAACACAATAACAGTCAAGCTATTCCGAATTCATCAGTGAGTAATTTTAGGGTGTAAATTCTTAATAACTTGATTGAGAATTTGCAGTTTTACCAATTGTAAAAACCACTAATGCATAAACCGTAGATTAACCATCTGGTCTTTGATTGATCAAATACTGGGCGCCAATTTGTCTGGGCAACCGTGTTTACCGTAAATGTGAAAGCATAATCCTTAATGCAAAGTATCCAAAACTGGTGGCGAGAGAGCTCAATACAACTATTTTTACATTAATTTTATCTGAATAAATGTTTAAATAGTCTTCACTTAGAACGTTTCATATACAATGTGCAACGTCTTAAAATTTGTACCAATTCATTTTAGTCACTTTATTTGTAGTCCAAAATAGACTGCCAACCGCCTACAACTATTCACATTAACTACAAACAAAACGCCAAGTCAGTTTCAGCAATTGATTTGTTTATATTTATACATTGAAACCCATTTTGTGTACATAAAAACACTTTATACCTTTTTTGGTGATAACCCATTGGATGTATTCGTGTGTGTTTTTGTTGCTATTGTTTCCATAATATTTTTTTAACTTAAAATGTAGAACTTTATATATATATATATATACCAAAATATTATGTTGTAATTGACGACAATTTATGAAATAAATTCGTCTTACAAATTACGACGTCTAGTATTTTTATTTAAATTTGTAAAGGGAAGCCGATGCTTAAGAATGTAAAAATGTACCTTTATTTTTGGGTGTACTTGCAAATTCAGAAATTTCGTACGTAGCCTGAACCAATTCGCGTTGGGCAAATTCCCAATCGGGCAGTTCGTCTTCATCGATCGATTCAGATTCAGTTGATACTTCAGTTGACAAGGGATTGAGAAATAGGTAAAGTTGATGTGAACCTATATATATATATATATATATATCAATTTTTTTATACAGTTGTTTATTGATCATTTCCAAATAAGCGGGTTTTTTTAGTTAAAAGTTTATTTTAAATGTTTATATCCACATTTATTACTTCCTATTAGTTTTTATATCATTATTTGCTACAAGGTTTAGTTGCACATATGTAAATGTGCCGGAATGGCCCAGCGTTACAGCGCTCGACTTGGACCTAGTAGACATGGGTTCGAATCTTATCACCGGCACTAAATGTAAGTCCACTGCTGAAAAATGATTCCCGTAAAACATTCAAAGTAATAAATATGAATAAAATAATAAAAATTGTCATAACAGTAATCTAGTTAAATATTATGGTTGTTGTAAAAATCAAAATTAAATTATATTATTATTATTATTATTATTATCATTATTATCACTTTGTTTTACGTTAAACTTTTTTCAGTAAGTAAACGATTTAATGAAACCAAAATAGGGCTCTCATTTAGCGTCAATCATGACACTCAAGCCTTAGCCCATATATATATATATATATGGTTTTCAGAATATTATTATTTTATGTTTTTAAAGTAAATAGTTTTTTACACATAAAAAATTCAGTTGGTTGAAAATAAAATTTTACGTACTACAATACAAAACAATTCCAGGTTGAAAAATTTTATCATTTAAATTTCAAAAACATAAATAATAATGTAATCAAAAAGTTAAATTAAAAAAACGTTTTTGGTTAATTCAAATAACCCACCAAATAAAATGCGATCTTTGTGTTTTAACATGATGGATTTATTAAGAGGTTTTCCGTTCACCTTAGTCAATTGGCGTGCACTGGCAGTTGCACTCAACTTCACCTCATTATCTTTTCTGGTGAATATGGCATGCTCATCGGCTATTGACAATCCTTTCATCGTAATCCAATGAATGTGTTTATGTTTCTGATCCAGTGATTCTACATAATTAGACGGATTACAACCAATGCCATGCTAAAAACAAGTACAGCCACTGAATAAATTAGTGTTGAAAATTCAGAAAAAAATTAATCTAAATTAATTTGTTATCTCCAATTAATTTTTAGTAAAAATAAATATTAAGAATTTAAAATAATGTAAAATATGTAATAGGTGCCTTATATTTAATTAGACATATTTATTTAAAGACGCTGAGTCGGCCAAAATAGCATATTTTAAAAACAATGCTCATATAAACGTGGATAATAAGTTGAATCTATATAATTTTTAAAATAATTGGTCGATTATTAATTTGTGTGCTTAATTTTATTAAAAATAAACAACGTTTAATAAGTAAAATTTATACATTCAACTTTGATCCAGTTGTACCGTCATAATACTAATTAAAATTAAAATTTAATTACTTAAAAATATATTTAAAAAATTATTAATTTTTTTTTTAAATATTTTTTTTCGGAAATCTAAAAAAAATTTTTAATTTTAAATTATAATTGACCTTGAGAATCAGATTAATTCCTTTATCTGTTTTCGTTCTGTAAAATGAATACCAACGATAGAAAAGATTACCATCTTAATGACAATAAACACCATGTTATAAAAAAATTAAAAAACTATGGATTTTTGCCTAAATAATTAGCGGAATTGTATAGAGTAAGTCTTACAACAATTTATCGTATTTTGAATGGACAAAAACCAAGAAACTATGATTATGTTCGAAGAAAAAGAAAAACAAGTAAGACCGATGATCGAAAAATTTTAATGGAATTTAAAAAAATTACAACAAACCTATTTCGAATATTGTAAAAGATAATTTACATGAATTTAGTTATTCGATGGTGAAAAGCCGTGCAAGAGAATTTGATTTAACACGTGAATCGCCAATAGTTAAACCATTTATTAATAAAAAAAAAAAGAATGTAGATTTATGTTTTATAACAAGTGGATTAAACGAAGATTGTCTTATTGGCGTTCTGTATATTCTGCTAATGAAACAATAATTCGGGATGAACCATTTGGATACAAAAATAAATTACTACGCGGGCCTAATTTTCAAAAATATTTACTTCCGGTAGTTGGAAAAAAGCCCACCCTTGACAAGTGATGTGTTGGTTTGGTATTAAGTATAATGAACCTATTAAATGGAAAATTATATCCGGTACTTTAGATAGTGAAATTTTTTTTTTATTAATAAAGGAAGTTTTTTATAATGAAATGCAACCCAGTCACACCAGGCTTACTAATGTTCTTCAGAACAATGCTCTATGTCATACATCTAAGAAGGTAACGTCATATTTATTTAAATTCACTATATTTGCTTTATATTTACATTTAAACTGTAGAGGGGCTAAAATCGAAAAAAATATCTTTCACTCAATTGCCACCTAACAGCCCGGATATCAATGTTATTGAACATTTTTTAGTATGCTAAAGCGCAACATCAATAAGATTACCGAAATTGAGGATTTATGTAAACGTATTAGGTTTGTTGTTCAATATGAGATAAAACAAGAATATATCAACAATCTCATCGACAGTATTCCAAACCGCCTTGATCAAGTGGTTAAAAAGAAAGGCAATCACATTAATAATTAAACATTTTGTTCTTTATTATTCAATCAATCATCTGGTAATTGAAAATATTCCATGTGTTCTGTTTTTTTTCACATTTGACGTTATATTTTATATTAATAATTTTACCCGATTTGTAATTTTGAACAAGTTTAACTTTTATACAATTATTTTTTATATTGACAGTAGATGTTAACAAAATTGTAATTGTATCTTACTTATTATATAATATTGTATATAACATAATTAAACTGAGTTTTTTTGAGTTATGTGATTGCTACAGATGTTTTACTTTAATAACTACATTTTTAACACTAATTAGCTTAGGAGTTGTACACAAATTTGTGTTTTTATTGAATTACACACTAATGACATTTGTATTTAATTCATTCGATAATTGATAAAAATTAGTAGCGTTAAGTGATAATGAATATAAAAGAACTTTTAACGTTAATAACGCTTGTATTGCAAGTGTATACATTTAAAGTAAACTAGTATAAAGTTTTTGTACATAAATATAGTAAATAGTATTAATAATTATGCTTTAATATACAACATATAATCGTTTAGCGTTTAACTTAATCCGATATATGAAAATGTACCAACTAAAGAAATAAAAAATACACTTTATTAATATTAACGGACAATTTTTGCTTCAGAAGCCTTTCAAGTTGAAGAGCTACAATAATAATAATAATAATAATAATAATAATAATAATAATAATAATAATAATAATAATAATAATAATAATAATAATAATAATAATAATAATAATAGTAATAATAATAATAGTAATAATAATAATAACGATAATAATAATAATAATAACTGAAGTTAATAAAGCACTGATTGTCAAAAAACAGTAATCAAAATATTTAAACTATTTAATTATTTCATCGCATTGTAAATCGACATATACACTTGTTATCAGCTTTTTCCATAAATAAATAAAACACAGAGTTTCGTAATTTTTGTATTTGTTTGTTAATTTAATGTCTATAATCTACCCAATTTTGTAATAACGTTCACTTTCTTATACTCCAGTTGAACTAGACGAATGACTTGTAAAATTATGCATTACGTACTAATACTCAACATGTAATGGACTGGAATATTACACGTCACCGTGTAACACACCAAACTGTCACCATACAATTACTTATATGTTACACATTATTTGTTGTAATTCAAGGCTATAGCAAGAGTTTCATTTATTATAATTTTTTAATTACCCTTTTGTGTTCCAAAACGTAAACAATCACGTTGCATAGCTGAGGATCCTGATTTAAATTGGATAAGTAAGGTTTTGCATATGGTTGATCACGATTTTGATCAACTTTGGCAATGTTTAGAGCTTGTTTCTTAATTTCCTCTCTCGCCAAGTTTAACTAAATAATGAAAAATATAAACGATTAAAATGTACCAATTAAAATACAGGAAATTAAACTTATTATTATTATTATTATTATTATTATTATCATTATGCCAGTAATGTTTTCCAAGTATTAGCAAACTTTGTTTTACTTTAAAATATGTTTATCAATTTAATAGTAATACATAAAAACCTTAAACACTTTTTTAGGGTGTCTTTTGTATTGTAAACTTCGGAATATATATATATATATATATAAATATATATTATAATATTGTTTTAATATACTAGCTAAGAAATTTCAAAAATCTAATTGTCAGATCGAACGACATGAAGTTAAAATTTGGGGGAAAAATTGAACAACTCTCACTTTGTTAAATTTAGAAAATAGTGCGAAATAAATTATGACTTTAGAAGAACGGTATGTTTTTAAATAAAAATAAGTACTTGCCTTTTTCTCATAAATTGAATAATTTTGAGCTTCAATTTCCTCCATATTTAAATTCATTTCTTCCATTAATTCTTTTCTCAAATTTTCCTTCATTTTTTTAATCTCTAGAATGTATTAAATGTATACAAGCCTATGATTATATATAGTACCTTCTGCGCTTAATCCTTTAGTTTCAACGGTTGCTGGCAAATCAATTTCATTAAGAGCCATTCTTAAACGTTTATTTTCTTCCTTTTAACGTTGACATAAAATGTTTAGATAAAAATATTTTATTACAAAACTAAGCAAATATTAACACTTAAAATTTTAAAAATATAATTAAATATTTGTATCACCACGTTAAGTAAATTCCACTGAATTATCACTATAAACACTATTTCACAAAAAAAAACTATTTTTAAATAAAGAATATAATTAGAATTCCAAAATTGAGATGAATTCATTTTGTATATTCTCGTCAGTTCAAAACATTTAGAATTTAAAATTGGTTAACACTTAATTTTTTAACATTTAATTAATCAAGTTCAATAAATATATAGATATACAACTAAAATATATTTATTAAGTGTGCATTACTTACTATTAATATTATTCAATATGTGTAACATCTTGATGTTTATTCAATAATTCTCATAGTTTTATATTTTTTTAACTTTATTGCGTGAATGCTTTACTCAATATTTTCTTTAGCAGATCAATAATAAAATTAGTTAATAAACAGAATTTTTCGTTTTGTCCAAAGCTCATTTAAGAGTAAAGGAGTGTTGGAGCGCAAAATTAACAGTTTTACAACTGTAAAAATAATAATTCAAGGCTACAGATACAGGCAGTAGTATCCGATTTGGTAAACATCTAACGGAGTAGCCTAGCAATATAGCGCTCAACCCGAACCTGAGTAGAGATGGGTCTGATCCCAACCACTGGCACCTAACGTGGGCCTACGTTCCACTAACAACAGATATTTCCTGTAAAGCATTTCATATAGTAATAAGTAAATAATAAAAATCAAATCGTAGTTCAATTTTATACATGAAATATTTTTATTTTCAAAAGTTTTATTTATATAGAAGGTACGTACATTTTTAACTAATCAACTGGAACCAGAACTTGGACAAATAAAATTAATTTTAGAAAACAAAAGTGTCATGCATAAAGTCGAATAATATTTTCTTAGAAAGTAATAAAAAATAAAATACTGTTTTGTAACAATGTAAGTTGAGTAATCAATTTGATGAGTATTATTAGTTTTTATAATATAACATTAAGTTGAAAAAATTGAACTTTAAAGAAACGGCATCTATAGATACATTTAATAAAATTAGTTTAAAACTTGGTTTCCAAATAGAAAGGTTCAAGATTTTAAATTGTTATTTGTTGCATGTTTAAGCATTATAGTAATTATTATTACGTTATTAAATAGTGTATATAGTTTAAACGTTTACTTAATTATCTAAATAAACAATAAGAAGAATAACAATAAGTAAAAGGTCAAGTTTTATAAAGTATCCAAATTCATAGGGTATTTGTACCCTTAAATTAATCTTAAAAAATTAAGTTTTTCTTTGTTTTAATTAAATTATAAAAACAGTAGTTTAACGTTTTGTCCATTATGTTATAAAATAGAGTGAGAAAACAAGAAACTTTACACATTATCAATGTTGATTTGCTGATCAATTTTGCCTTAGCAACGAATTGACTTCTAATAGGAAAAATAAAACAAAACAGCTTTATTATTCTTGCTTATTTGCACTAGATTAACTGAAATTTTAAACAATAAAAAATATTATTTTCCATTTCCCATAATTGAAAAAATTTTAAAAGATTACTTTGAAATAAGTTCCATCATAAATTTTAATATCATGTAACTTATTGGCTTTTAGTAAATTAACGCAAATGAAGGATAAATATAAATCTAATTTTAAAATAGAAAAATTACTTTTAATTCGTTGATCAAGTTTTCAAGACAATGTTCATTAACAACGGCCTTGTTTTTAATTTGCTTGGCTCTATTAGCGTAATTCAATGTAGATAATGTTTCCTCGTAATTTATATCGGCGGGTGAAATAGCTGCAAGCATGACGGTTTTGCTTATTCCATTTTAAGAAGTTTATAATTTGTTTTTTTTAATATGTAACAACAGAAAAATAAACGATTTAATTGTTTGTTTTTACATTATTTAAGCATAGAAGAACAAAATAAATAAATATATTCTATTAATCATTTCACAAATCATATTAATTTAAACTTACCTATTTCCACCCAAAGCATTTTGCATAATTTTGGTTAAAACAGATTCCCTGTAAGGTACTGACTTTTTATTTTCGACTAAAGCCTATTTAATAAGCGAAATACAAATAATTCTAAATTGAAATATCTTTATATTAATAATTTATATAAATTGTAATAAAATATGCAACTAAAACAATTATACAAATAAAATAATGAACAGTGTAGTGTATTACTGGTAGCTACAATTTTTAAAAGTAGCACACATTGTCACTTTTTATTATAATATTGAAAGTTATTTTAACCAGTTAAACTACAGAAAAACCGCAAAGCGAACAACAGAAATTCAAAATTTAATGTTCGTTAGTCACTTTTATTTCAACTGAATAAAGCTATAAATTTTCTGGAATTTAACAATATAATATTTTATTTGTAAATTGTAAGTAAATGTTTTGTAAAATTTGTAATGTAGTAAACTTAATAATGACAATTATAATTTTAACTCTATTCCATTAATTTTACCTTAATGCCGCAATGATCTAGCGGTTCGGCGCTTTACCTGCACCTGATGAACATGGATTCGAGTCCACCACCGCAATCTAAAGCTGGCCCACGTTCCGCTTAACTAAAATGTACACTTCTGAAAGATGATTTTTTGTAAAATATTCAAAGTAGTAAAAATAATAAACTTTCAAAAAATATTCGGATATGCAAATTGTATTTTATTAAATTAGCAAGTATTTTTTAAAATTATATTAAAGCCTACATTTTCACTTTTAAAAAGTACATACCGAAATCACGTTACCCAAAATGAATAATGATCGATTAATATTTGCACCTTCCTTCAAACGGTCGCCTGTAGTTTTTGCAATGTTAGAACGCTCCGATCCTACAAATACAATTTCTTTTTCTATTACTTTTAATAACACATGTTAATTTTTTTTCTGCAATGTATTATGACAAATTATAGGTACGTACACATAAAATTTGCGTTATAATACGCTGTGAAGACCTTTTATTCTAAAGTGCATAGAGCAACAAGATTGTTTTATGTGATTGTACGTTTTTCTAAATTTTTTTTTACATGACAGTCATTTTAATTAACACTTTCCAAACAGGTGTTAGCCAACTTTTCTACAGCCTACCAACCTTTTTCTACTATCGAGACAATTTTATTCTGACACCATTCTTGCTGATTTTTCAAAAGGCAAACCCTGAATTTAATTAATCTAATGACGTATGTCATTTAGTAAACAGAAGTCAATTTTTTTCTAATTGTTCAAAATCTGGTTGCACCAACTATTATTTAGAATAGTTCTACGACACCAGTAATAAAGGACAGCTGCCATCTTATATATCTTTACTGTATATTTGCACTTTCTAACGCTATATAAAGCTTTAGGTTGACAATTGATACATACAAAACTAATATTTTAAGCGTAACCATGTTAAGTTCCGTTCATACAAAACAGTCATTGTATTTTAAACTTTAATTAGCATATAGTCACTCAACTTTATGCATAACAAGGTTGTTTTTAAACAGTTAATACTTAGTCCAAATAGAAAACGTATTTCAAAGAATTTTGTTGTTAAATTGTTGTCATTATTTCTGATGTTTTACTTATAACTGCGTACTTAGTAATGTGATAACATTTGCAAAATCTTAATTTGTTCATCTGCTATAGTTGTACTTGACCGAGTAATAATAAATTCAATTATCAGTAAAATAGATAATGGGTTACAAAATACGTTTTGAATATATTACTATAACAATTTTGAGGTTCTAGCATATTGTTTTGTATAACGTTAAATAGATGACCAAGTTTCCTTGTTGTTATACAACCTTTACATATTAGCATTTTTGAAGTCCTTCAATATTTTTTTTAAGTTTGCATTGTATAAATTACTTTAGTTTCACATAGATCCAGCTTTTTCACCACATTCACATCTTCATCTCTAGCAAAAATATTTGGTATTAAGTATAATCAACCTATCAAGTGGAGAATTATATCTGGTACCTTAAATAGTGAAAAATTTATTTCAGTTATGAAGGATGTTTTTCATTATGAAATGCAGCACACTTACACGGGGGTTACTACTGTTTTTCAGGACAATGCTCCATGTCATCCGTCCAAAAAGGTAACGTTATATTCATCTAAGTTCACTATATTTGCTTTATATTTACATTTAAACTGTAGAAAGGCTAAAATCGAAAAAACTATCTTTCACACAATTACCACCTAACAGCCTGGATATCAATGTTATTGAACATTTTTTAGTATGCTAAAGCGCAACATCGATAAGATTACCGAAATTGAGGATTTATGTAAACGTATTAGGTTTGTTGTTCAATATGAGATGAAACAAGAATATATCAACACTCTCATTGACAGCATTCAAAAACGCCTGGATCAGGTTGTTCAAAAGAAAGGCAATCACATAGATTATTAAATTTTTTGAATTTTCTAATATCTTTAATTATTTTGTAACTGAAAAATTGCATGTAATCCGTATTTTTGTTATTAGTTGTCTTTATAAATCATGTTAATCATTTTGCTCCATTTTCGATTTTACACCAGTTGATATTTTTTACAATTTTTTTACTTACAATATATATGTATATATAATTATAGTTTTTTTCAATCATTATATAGCATTGTATATTTTATAATCAAAGTGACGTTTCTCTTGTACACTATGTAGTTGCTAGAGAGGTTTTAGTTAAATAATCACATTTTTGCAGTAATTGTTGTGAGAGTTGTATGTATATGCAGGTGTAGTCTGGTAATACAGTGCTTGACTTGGAGCTGAGTAAGAGTGGGTTCAAATTTCACCACCGGGAAAAAAAGCGGGACAACGTTTGGCTGTGCTAATCTTTTCATTGCTGAAAAATGTTTTCCGTAAAACATTCAAAGTAGTAAACAAAAATAAAATTATATATATATATATAATTATTGTAACATTATGCTTTAATAGTTTAAAAAAATACAAATTAAGAAGAAATATAATTTAAATACTGATTTATAAATTAACATAAACATTTCAAAACATACGTATTGAGTATTAAAAAATAACACTGAAATTATGAAACTAACCTGCTAAATCTACCAACTTAATTACTGACCGTTTAAGTGATGTTGGTGATTCCTTGTTTCCAATAAATTGACTAACAGTCAAAATAACTATCGTATGGCCACGGCTGCTTGTAGCATTCATATTTGTAGTGGCCACAGTTCTTTTAGCTGTACCTTAAATTTGGAATGTAAAAATGTACAAAAATAACATATGTTTAAAATGTGAATTACATTGTTACACAAGAAAAATGAATAAAATTTTGGCTAAAAGTTATAAAATAAAATAATATTGTAGTAACTATGCCCAAAAGCTGAAACATTTGACATAAATGTGTATAACAGTATCTAAACAATACTGGGATACGGAGATAAGTAAATATGCTATGTCAGTTACAATTAAAGCCTAAACAGTAATAATAATATTAACAATATTAACAATAATAATAATAATAATAAAAATAATAATAATAATATATTTGAAATTATATATGTATATATATATATACTAAAAGTTTAAGCTAAATAAATTTCAGTATATAAGAAATAATTATTTTTAAAAATTCAACATTTATTTATATTCACGCAAAATAATAATATTAATATTATTATATAAATATAATTAAAGATTTGTTAATAATTAAAATATGTTTTGCTTAAGAAATATATATTTCTAATTTGTATAATTGTAACAATCTTATATAAAAATGTGTAAACTTAAAATTAACTTTTTTATTATTTATTAATTAAGATAATAAAACAATGTTATAGTTGAAATAATAAAACAATTATTTATCTTTAAAATTATAATTTATTTATTACTTACCATGATTCATTTGTTGTTCAATATCTTCATAAGAACCTACTGGTATATGTTTTTGACCTTGTACGTCAAATCCCTTTTTAGCTGATTGCCTTAAGTTTAAAATATGTTCAGATTTATTTTTTTCTGCTAACAAATCTATAATCTTTTCATTATAAATTTCTAGCATTCCAATAGTAACTTGAAAATTCTAATTATTATACAATATTATAACATACGATATTAAAAACTCACTTTTTCTACAGTAGTTGTTGAATTTATAACTTTAAATAGTTCTTTGCAAATAATAGGAATTATTCCTCTTATAAATTTAAATGTTATAAAAGTTTAAATTTACAAACCGATTTGGTCCATAGCCAATCATGGAATATGATTTTCCAGATCCTGTTTGTCCATATGCAAATAATGAACAAGAATATCCGTCAAATGCATTTTCCAATAAAGTTTTTCCCAAATCGTCAAACAATTTTTGCTGGCATATATACCGAGAATCAGGACTATCTGGTATTGCAACCTTATCATTATTATTTACAAATCCGTCATGTGACCTAATAAAGATGTAAAATAGTGTCTGTTAATTACATAAATGTAATTACACATTTAAACAAAATTACGTTCTATTCATGAATATTAATAAAAAATAACATGTTATATATATACGATAATGCATAGACTAAAAAGTTATATATCTATTTAGAATGCAACAACATAAAAATAATTATAATTAACATCACTTTAATAATTTTATTAATAAGGAGCAAATGTAAAAAAAGTTAAAATTTTTAAAAATTATTATAAAAACTAGTGCATTCAAAGTAATTAAAAATGATTTAAATTAATTTTCTTTATCTAAAGAATTTATTGGTTCTCAAAGTTTTACAGAAAACATTATTCAGTAGTTGATATTTTATCAAAACTGAACGTAGACCCTCATTTGATGCCTGTAATCAGAATCGGACACATATCTACCCAGATTTAAACCAAGTACTGTACAACTAAACCATTCCGGCACAATGTTTAAACAACATCTTTTAAAAATCTAATTAAAAAAGTACTAAAATAATCCGAAAGAACATACATTGTTACTCAAAAAGGCATAAATAAACAAGAGAGTTTTATATGCATAATGTTTTTTTTCAAAATACTTTGTTTAATCATAAGTAATATTTTTTTAAATGTCTTCTTATACGGTTGTTACAAAAGTTTACTGTAATTTATTAATTTTTATTTTATTATTTTTAATTAAGCATTCTAAAACCCCTTTTGTTAATCTTTTAAGCCATAAAACATTTTTATAAAATAACATTTTTTCTATATTTGCTTTAAAATAGTATGATTAACGGGAATTAGCTTATCTAATAATTTTAGTGTTTACAAGGTTATTATGCTAAATAATCTTTAAACAATCTTAACAATAAAATGTATCTATTATATTTTTAATTTTTTAGACTTTTTTATATTGTTTTAATATATTGCTGTATAAATAACAATTAAGACTTACAAAAGTATTTTTATTTTTAAGTAAATGAAAAGTAACAACAACATTGGTTGAAATCCACAAAAAAGTTATATTGTTTTTCCAATCAAAAATGTAACACCTATTTTGATTTTACTGACTTCAAAAATTACTCAAATAAAATATGTGAAAATTCAATAAATACAGTATTTTGACTAATAATTTTAATCAGTAAATAATTATTATTCAAAAGGTTGTAATAAAATCTAACCTAATTTTTGCTATTTACTAATACTAAAACATTAGTCATTTGTTTACACAGATTATAATAACAAAATATTAGCAAACAAAAACCATTGTTTGTTTACTCACATTAAAGCATCCTCAATTTAAAATAAGCATACAAAATAAAATATTTAAATCAGCAAGCATAAAATGCAAGTGACAAATTACAAATATAATTGCTTATTATTAAAAACAAGTAATAATTATATTAATTTGTAAAAATTTTCTTAGTAGTTACAAGTTTAAAAAAATTAAATAACTAAATTGTCCTTAATAGAAATCTATGATTTAAATATTTTGACCGTACACGCGTATTAAATACAAATTTTAGTAAACATCTATTTCCTAATGAAAATAATTGCAACAATTAAAAAATATACTTAATATACATTAATTTCAATGCTCATTTATACAATTTTTATATTTTTAAAATAATAAAACTTAAGTCATTAGAGAATTTTAAGATTTATATAATTTACAAATATATAACAATAAATTCAAAACAATATTTCATTTAATAAAAAAAAAATTTTGTCTAATTAATTTTTAAAATTTAATATTTTATTAATAAAAAATACTAAATTTAAATAAAAATTGTGGTTGATAGTTTAATATTTTTTCAGAATTAATAGTTATAAAATGTTTTTTAATGTTCATTTAAAATAAAATATATTAACAATGCACGTTACAAACAATTATTTATTTATTTATCTATAAAAATGTAGTTGTAAAAATATTAAATTTTATTTTTATGTTTAAAAATAAAAATTTTAATATTAAATAATATTACTAATATTTTGATTAATTAATGTTAAATTGTCAGTATTTAAATAAAAAGTCAAAAATGACGTACCAGTAAGAATAATCATACGTAAATGTCTTAATCATTTTAGAATCTATAAAAGTATATATATATATATATATATATATATATAAACACTAAACTTCCATTTTTTTTGTTTTATTTAATATATTAATACACGCAAATGTAAACATATTTATATAAAAACATATTATAAAAACCACTTTTTTTAACAATATTTATTTACTTTCTGGATTTTTAATACTTGTACTATTTCCTTCCATTGAAATAATTAACTTGGCTTTTCTTTGAAGTTCACGTTTATTAAACGGCCTTAAACGAACGGCAACCTTAATACTTAAAAATAAATTAAATAATTATTTACCTTTCTTCAATCATTGCGATATCCAGTAATTGCTATTTAAAAGCGTTCAAAATAGCACTACATAAAATTAACTATTTAAACAAAAATAAATAATATAAATATATATTTTTTAAATAAATTTAATTTTAATAATTATTAATAATAATATAGTAATAATTAAATTAATAAAAATAATTATTATTATTTTAAAATTGTAATTATGCCAATATTGTTATAATTATATTTTGTTAATAAAAAGGCGCTAATTATAAAAAGTAAAGTTTTGATTATTTTTTATTTTTTGTAGGTAAATTATTTAATGCAGAATTATATCTTAAAATTGTATAAATATATACATATATAATTGTTAAAATTATGTCTAATGATAACAATCAGAAAGAAATAGAAGTAATTAACACCTCTGAAAATAATAATTTATTAAACACAAAAAGTAAAAATAAAAAAACTTACCGACCAAACTCAAGAGAAATTAAATCATACATTAAAAATGTTACAAGATTAAAACGAGGTTGTAATTTGCGAGAAATAGAAAATAAATTTCCAAAAATGGAAGTACCAATTCCGAAAGCAAATAAGAAGACAATGTTTGTAAAATCAAAATTATTTTTTAGCGTTCCAAAAAACAAAACAGTAAAAAATTTTGTTACATTTAAAAATGCTAAGTTTCCTTGTGAGGTGGACTACAGATTAATTTTCAATAATGAAGGTCAGTTACAGATTAAAAAACTTAAAGAATCACGTTTTAAAAATATATGTTTGGATCTTTTAAACCTTCCTCCTCTTCCGAGAGAACTTAAAATTAGTCAATCAGTGTGTTCTCCTGATAATAATATTAACAAAAAAATTAAATCATTCGTGCATTCTATTTGTGAAAAAGATTTGGACTTATTAATTTTAAAACTGCAAAATATTAACGGTAATGTTATAAGAAAAAGTAATATAAAACATTCAAATTTACCTGCAGTTCAACATCATAATCCTATCATGTTAACTACAAACAATGATTTAGAAGAATTATGGTCGGAAAGACAAAAACAAGTTACTCCTATAATTTTTATTAATGTTGATCGTCAGCATATGAACAATAACAATACGTATAAGACAAATGTCGATTATTATGAAAATCTCAATAAATACAATAACATTTTTCAATGGTGTAGTGATTCAAAACATAATTTGTACAATTTTCCAAGTAATGATCCATTTATATATAGGTTATAAAAAAATAATTAAGATGTTTATTAATAGTGTTAAATTATGGTTAAAATTATTTATCTGTTTTTATTGAACTTTAAACTATTTATACAAATTAAAAAATTATAAAATGCAATTATCAGATTACTTAATGGTTTTTATGGCATTATTTTATTATTGTTTGTATTTAACAATACTACGCTAAATAAAATACAAATTATTAATTGAATATAATTTTTTCTTTTATAAAAAATCACGAAATTGAAAAAAAAAACTTTTTGTACTAAAGACAATGTATTATATCAAAATAAATACGTTATACCTTTATGATTATTAATATTACATTATAAACTATAAAAAAAGTAATTGTCATAAATATTAAATAATAAAAAGTCGCACAATAAAAAAATACGGAATAGCAAAAATAGATAAACGCGGGACTCGAATTTGAGTTAATATGATTTAAGAATAACACCGATATTTCAGGATTTTTCACGAGTTGAGTAGGCCAAAACGCCTTTTAGTACTCGGTTCTCAAATTGTCTCAAATTTTCAGGAGGAAAAATGAAATGGATGGTGAAGTAAAGGGTGATTAGTCACAGAAAATATATTTAAAATCAAGATAAAATCAAGGTAGATAGTGGAAGTTAACAATTATAGAAAACGAGTAAAAATTATAAATATGCAAAAATAATAATAAAACAAGTTACGTATTACAATGCAAAAACACTGCAATAATCTTCAAAAAAGAAGAAAAGAGAAAAGGATGAATAACGCTTCAATGGACGTGTAGCGTAACGCGCGCCTCACCTAGCGAGTGAAATTATTATTATTCCTACTATTATTTTTTTAAAATTATTATTATTATTATTATAAACGTAATTATAAACGTAACCAAATATAAAAAAATATTTTACTGTAAATTAAACTAATTAAAACTGTTAATTTAGTCAGGATTATAAGTAGATTAATTATATATATATATATATATATATATATATATATATATATATATATAATTAAAATTGGTATATTTTATCTATTTTTAATTTAGTTTTTACTACAGTTGATCTATATAAAATATTTTTAACACGTAGTCAATTATTATATATATATATATATATATATATATATATATATATATATATATATATATATATATATAGTTAAAATAGATGCTATACAAATACTTTTTTAAGCAAAACGTTTTCGTTTTTAATAATAAATAACTGTACTATTATTAAGGATAAAGTTCTTAAAGTAGTAGTTGAATAATATTAATAAAGTTTAAAATATATTAAATCAACCAGTATGTAACAGAAATAATTAATCAATTTTTCATCATATACAATTATATATTTATATAAACGTTTGTATATGGTAGTATTTATTACTAATCTATATGTTGTTTAAAGTACAAATTAATATTTCTTAAATCCATCTATAAACAAAACATATTTTCTATTATAGTGATAAAAAAAACTTACTAATTAAAAAATTTATTTATTAGTTACTAAATGTTTCACTTCTAGAAATCATAAATTGCCTTACTTTATGGTATAGTACTTGCAACTGCAATAAACCAGTTTACTTTAAAGATAAATGTTTTTTACCATAAGAGTGCAGTAAAATATTTTTTAATAAAAATGCATATTTATTTAAATGCAGAAGTTCAAATTTCTATGTAAAAACCCTTTTATTTAAAACATTATTTAATATTTATAAATTTATTATAAAGTGTACGGACGGTGACAAAATTGAATCATATATAGACCTACTATAATATTTAAAAATACGTACTGCCGTTCGCTTATCTTAGACATTTATTAACATATATATATATACTTAAAAATGAAGGAACTATATGGTACTTTACATTAACTTTAATTTTTATTACTTATTTTTACAAAAACCAATTGGACATAACAAATTAATTTAGATAAATACCTTTATAGATCCTTGCGGTATTTGTAGTAATCGCTGCATAAAATATATATATAATATTTACAAAAATTCTTATTATAATATACAACATTTGTTTAACAAAAAAGCATAATACCACCATAATTATTACATTACTACATAACTCGTTTTCTTTAAAATAAGCATGGGACAATGAAATAACAATTACAGCAGAAAAACCATGAAGTCCCATAATTCAAAAAGAACATGAGACAAAATAAGTTTTCAAGTATTTAAGCATTTTGCCAAATGCTTTGTTTGATCCCAAGAAACATTCATTTTAATTAAATCTGTCCGAATAGTTCTTAGCCAAGTTTTCTGTGGTCTACCAACCTTTCTTTTATAATTTTTAATCATCTATTCCAAAACCGTTCTTGCTGGTTTTTTGAGGGGTAAACGTAAAATATGATTAAGTAATTTTCTTCCTCTAATTGTAATGATATCATGTACTAAACAAGAGTCAGTTCGTATTGTGATCTCATTTTTTGAAATGTAATCGCGCCAGGTAATTCTAAGAATATTTCTAAGACACCGGCAATAATAAACATCCACCATCTTATCAATCGTATCTGTTCGCTTCCACGTTTCACTCCTTAAAAATAATTATTGAGGCGTACAAATGAACGTTTGCCTTTAAGCAAATGAAAGAACATGACCATATTGATTTGAGTTTATGGAAGGCTCACATTGTCTTTCGAAGTCTGGTTTAAACATCAATTTCGGTTTTTCTGTATTTATCAGATATGTAAAAGAAAAAACACAATTAGTAATTTGTCCACTAATTTCATCGGGCAAATAATTGTTTGACATTATGTACACACATTTGTCTTTGAACAATTAATCCATAAGTCAATACGAGAACTAATATCACTGAGGTATGTTGTCATATTTTGCATTATTTCTGGAATTTCACTGAGTGGACCAATATCATTTGCAGAATTTAAATCTGTTAAGCTCCCACGGTTCTATTTGATACAATAAGACAAATTATTAATGGACCGAGTCATAGTAAAATCAATTACTAGACAAAGCAAAAAAGATAACAAAAAACATCCTTAACGTACTCCTGTTACAATTTTTAACAAAGCAGTATGACCACTTTTTGTTCAATCACAACAACTTGAATTTTTGTATAGTAAACGCATAATATTCACATACTTCAACGGTATTCCGTAAAACTTAACGATTTTCCACAAAGATTCTTGATAAACATTGTCATAATCTTTCATAAAATCAATAAAATTGATTGCAAGTAATTGCTGAAATTCTTGACTTTGTTCATTAATACTACGGAGAGTTAGTATTTGTTCAATACAACTTTTTCCTTTCCGAAAACCTGCTTGTTGTTCTCAAATATATTAATCTACTGCATTACTTAAACGGTTTTAAATAATTTCGTTTAGTTTGGACCAGAAATGATTCAATCTGGCCAGTCCCAAGCCTGGATAATGAAGGAGGGTTTAAGCGCAAGGTTACCAACATTGTCTCTGTAAACAATTTATAGTGCCTCGGAAACAATAAAAGGATGTCATTCCGGCAAACAACGGCAAAAGTGATCGTATGTACCCGGATTGCAGAGTTGAGTGAAAACCGGAAGGAAGCTCAATCTTCGATCTGCAGAATGTTCAATACCACAAACTAAAACATCACTTCAGCAATACTAATTAAAAAAATCATTAAAATAATGTTATAAACAGTATTACCAATTTCTCACTTAAACAGAAATCCTAGGATGTACACATTTCAAGAAAATAAAAATACTACATTATTTGCTAGAAAACGTTTATATATATATATATATATATATATATATATATATATATATATATATATATATATATATATATATATATTTAACGATTACTCATTGTTCATTTTCTATGAAATTAAGCACACAAAATAATAATAGACTAATTATTATAAAAATTATGTAGCTTTAACTGTGTGCCGGGGTGGTCCTGCGCTCAATTTTGACCTTGGTCGGCATGAGTTCGAATCTCACTACTGGCGATAAGATGTGGGCCCATATTCGGCTTCGCTAAAATGTCCACTGCTGAAAAATATTTCTCGTAAAGCATTCAAAATAATAAACATTAAAAAAAATTTACGTTTATATAGAAGTAGCTTTTAAAATGTGCTGTTTTGGCCGACTCAGTCTTTTTAAATAAATATTCCTATGTATGTATAAAGGAACTATTATTTTTAATTCTCAATATTTATTTTTACTAAAAAACAATTGGACATAAATTAATTTAGGTTTGATACTCTTTTAAATTTTTGAAATGATAGTATATATATATATATATATATATATATATATATATATATAACACCAATTTGACAAATTTAGTAGTTTAAAGGATGACCATGTTTTTTTATAATTTCCTTTAAACGCTTTAGATAAGAATTAACCAATTTATTGATTTAATTTTATGGTATTCGTTTTTTAACACAGGATCTATTTTTTCTTTAAGCGTGCTTTAATTTTCCATCCGATTAACCTCGCGTTTATTACTAAAAACGTTTTCAATTAAATTTGGGTTCGTACTGTATGGAGGCAATTGAATAAAGCTGCTATTTTATTAATCAAATGATTTTTGGTTTTAACAATAACAAAATGCTTTAATTTTATAAGGATAATAAATTATAAGTTAACTTTTTATAATGCATGCATTAAAGTATTCTCTCAAATTATCACTAAACGCCCTGAAGTTTGTTGCTCTACTTCAGACTTGAAGAAGTTTTTGAAAATGCTCACAAATTTTGAGTTGTTTAAATAGTTACTTGTTTGACTGTATTTTGGCAATTTCCCGTATTTAATTTCTTAATATTATTCATTAATTTTATTATCTTTATATTATATTTAATTTTAATTTGTGGACATTATTACTTAAATAATTAATAGTAATTTGGTTTCATATTTTTATTGATAGCAAAATCACAAGTTCCAATCAAGCTCTGACATAAGATATGCATTAACATATTATGTTTATTACGTACAAAACATTTGTATTAAAAACTAAAAATTTAATAAATTAACATTTGTAAAAATCACTACCTAAATAATTATTTTAAAACAAAAAAATTGGTACATCGAATTAAAAACCATTTAATCAACTGACCTTAAAGTGAACATCAACAACAAAAACTAACTCATATTGAGATAATGTAAAATAAAATTTTAGAGCATTGAGTTCTCTGTATAATTACAAAAAAAATAGATGACGTCAACTGTTAAATCAATTCATTTCGTATATTCTCTTCAATCACAAACATGTATAGAATCAGTATATATACATAAAAATATATGATGTAATTAATAAGTAAAGATATACACATACGCAACATGCCTGTGAAGTTCAAGCTAAATTTAATAAAGTTAAAAATTATTTTTGTGCAAACAAATTCATCTCACAGTTTACGTCGTCTATTATTTTTATTTAAAATAAAAATTATTCAAATACCAATTAAAAAACTATTAAATTATACTTTCTAAAATGAAACAACCACATACACAACACATTTTTACCCATATTTTCGACGCTTATAGTGCAATAATCACTGATCATCACTAATTTAGAATATTCCGATGAACCATAAACCTTAAAGTACTATACATAAAAAAAGGTTTTGATAACATCTAGACGTAATCGTAAACTAGATACACCTACGCAATATCTCTTAAACAGATTCCTCATTAGTTCTGTTTGTAATTACTATTACCACCTAATTTTAATTAAATTATATTCTTAATCACATCTTTCAAAAATTAATCAAATTTTGTTATAAACAATTAAATATATATTTTAATTTATTCATTAAGTAATACCATTTACAAATAATTAAAATATAGACAAATTACTTTACAATAATAAAAAACAACTTGAAAGACTTTGCTGACGTCAAATAAATTTGTGTCATTAGGTATACGAACATTAATTATTTCCAATAAAAGCAAAATGAGGTACTTTACTAAAGACCAATAATACAAATTAATAAAAAATTACATAATTTATGTACATCAGATAGCACATTAAAATAAAAAGGCATTTTATAATGCAAATAAAATGTTACAACATAAGTAAAGCATTCACGACCATATACATAATAAATACAAACAGTATATATTTATATATGTGCAAACAAATACACAAAATTATTCACAAATAAAAGTAAATAAATTATAATTGCACAGGAAATATGACTGACTGTTGATTCGTTGCAGGCGGAGAAGTGGACCTATTCACGACTTGATTCAATGTGGGCTGCTGTTGTTGATAATGACGATGATGCTGATGTTGATAATGAGGATCATTCGACTGATGTGAATGCGGTATAGATGACCAAGAACTCGCAATAATGCGTGATCCACTCGACACCGTTTGGCTAGGATTCGTCAATTTGTGACTTCTCAACCGATGCCCGTAATGGTGATGCTGATGGTAAGACGAACTTTTCAAACGCCTCGAATTGCGAACTCGCGGTCGATAAACGTGTGGATTATCAGTGGCCATCAATGTTGACTGTTGATTGGGAAAATATTGCACGCTTTGCGAACCCAAGTGGAGTTTCCTCGATTGGTCACTGGCAGTCGTTGTATTGGAACTGGGACAATGATTGTCGGCTTGATAACTCAAAGATTCGTCTTGCGGCGAATTGGGTCGGTAAATTTCGCCCAAGTACAATATACCACCATTGGAAACAAAATCGCCACCAGTCTGCGATATGGTTTCGACCGGCGTGTTTGTATGTAAAGCCGATCCAAAGCCGTTCAACTGAGGATTGAATAATTCGTTGCCACTTCCATTGGCTGTTGTGTCGCCGCCGTTAATCGAAATGCTATGATCCACGAGCGAACTGGAAAAATCTGCTCGTAGGTGACTTGGCTCATGAGGACCGCCACTGGTTGTTCCAGTTCGACTGCTGCTAGCAGTCACGCTACTGGCTGGAGGAACATTGAATGCACCACAAGGAGGTGTAAAACATAGAGGATCTATTATGAAAACCAAAGAAAATATATTTTTAATACATTGTCATTTTAGATAAAACAATGATTATATCACACATGCAGGAAGGTTTTGTTGTCCGCACAATCAAAATGCTTCATGAAATATTTGTACTTATCATAAAATCGTAATATGAACGCAGTTACTACAAAAATTAACAAAGTAGTTTATGCTGGTAAAAACTTTAATATTTGAGTCAAAAAAGAAAATGTTAAGAACATTCTACATTCCAAAGTGCCTATTTGTTATCTACTAGTTCCTAAACTTCTCTTCAGTTTCATTTAAATAAACAATCTGACGTTTGAAAATCTAGATTTCCTGTACAATTAAACAGTGCTTTACAGCTATTTACATTTGTGTAAAAAAACAATCAACAAAAAGGTAGTTTGGTAAATAGAATGAACATCCAAATAAATTAATACTCTAAACCAAAGATGTTTCAATTAGAACAACAGAAAATCAGTCTAGAGAACAGAATTATAGGAAATTCGTCTACAAAGATATTACCTCTTCTAAATGCATACGGACTACCCATAGCTCCTTGGATCAAAGCAGGCGGAGGTCCCGGTGGACCGGGATGATCCAAACCCCGAACAGGATTGGTATTGAGTGACGAATACGAGTCACTACCCAACTGAGCCGAAGAACAAAAATACAGTTGCGTATCAACATTCGATTGAATGCCCAAACCACAATCCGACTTCCCGTCGTGTGAAAACTTCATCGGCACATGGAGCATACCACGTTCTACCACAGCCATGTCCTTGTCATGCGAATAAGCATTGGCTGTCGACCTTGGATAAGCGTAATAGGTGTAATAATTTGCCGACTGAACATTGGAATTCCACTGCTGTCCGCCAAAATAACGCCGCGGACCCGAATTACGATTATCGTTGTCGGCGGATTGAACGGTCCGATCTGGATGGAATGGCGAAACGATGTTGTTGGGATGACAGGCGGGAACAAAGGGATGCTGCACGCCAAATATTAAGCCATGACGACTATCCAAAGTAGACCCGTTGGAAAATAATGTTTGATCTGAGCGGCAACACCGATGACAACAACAAATAATCGTTCCAATAGTAATAGTAAAAAATATAATTGTCATAACAGCTATGGCAATTGAGACTGGAATGCCGAGTGACAAAAATTGTGAAAAATCGGCAGTGCTCGATGAAGTTGGATTCGATTCGGATGAACCTGGCAACGAAATGAAATAAGTGAGCATTCAGTTGACTAAATAATAATAGTACATTTTTGATGACAAAAAATAACTTATTAGCACTAACAATTCACAAAATTATTATTTATGAATTTCACAATGGTTGGTTCCAAGTACGGTTAAGAAAAGAGAACAGTTAGAGTACAATGTTAACAACCTAACCCTTTTTAATCTTTGTAAGGTTATCAACACTCAAATCGAATGGGGTTTGCAACCTTTATGTTCTGCAATAGTATTTTAGCATTGAACTGGAAATTATCAGGACACTTTATACAACACTTTTTATTGCGCAACGAACATAAATCTATTTATTATAGTTCAATCTCTTTTTCAAAAACTACCGACTAATTTATTGCAACGC
This sequence comes from Cardicola forsteri, assembly GCA_025895645.1. Taxonomy (NCBI): domain Eukaryota; kingdom Metazoa; phylum Platyhelminthes; class Trematoda; order Strigeidida; family Aporocotylidae; genus Cardicola; species Cardicola forsteri. Next base: position 154,837 of record JAKXYG010000241.1, on the reverse strand, counting down.
ATTGCCAATAATTTTCAAAAAACGATCATGACTTTAATTTGTTTAAAAAAATGTAAATGTATACCACCCGACAAACAGTCTTCCATGGTCCTCCATAAAAAAAATCAACCGATAGAAAACAAAGTCATTTACCCACCTCATTAGATTGTTTTAAAACACACGGATGCTAATAATCTTAGAGAGTTGAAACATGTTTATAAAGTCGCAATTTCCAATGATAATGATATTCGTGAATGTTCTTCCACCATGTGCTGTATCCTGAACTAAGTGCCCATAGGCATCGACTAATAACAACAGGTATCGAGTGCACAGCGATATAACTGGGTGTCCGCTACGGCAAGTAAGTGCAAGTATAGATTCAAGGTATTTAAAAGGTATGTCAATGTATATGTATACCATATGTAGCCGTTAGGCTGACGGAGATAACTCTAACCAAAAATCAGGTGACGTCGTCAATCTTTGCGATTGATGGTGCCGTCACAAAGATTCATTCATTCATTCATTCATTTTGGTTGGTGACGTGGTCACCTCTTCATTATTTCCCATATTTATACGACATGTAGAACAATCAATTTCGATGGCTTGACAAGCGTAGACAAACGTGGAAGAATAACAAAGTTTCTTGGCTGGTAGACGGCATCCTTGTGACGTCGCCACTGTTCGCAAAGATTGACGAGGCCGCCTGATTTTTTGTCAGGGTTATCTCCCTTAGCCCAAGGGCTACATATGATATACGTATACCTTTAGATACCTTTTAAGTATCCTGAGTGTATGTTCGCACCCACCCGCCGTAGCGGAAGCCCAGTTATACCGCTGTGCACTCGGACCCTGCTGTTATTAGTCTAGATGCCTAGGGGCAATTAGTCCAGGATGCACCACGTGGAGGACTAACAGTCAGGATTATCACCATTATTGGAAATTGAGACTTTATAAGCATTACTCAAATCTCAGGATCATTAGCATTCCAAAGATGCTATCTATTGATAAAAAAAGTTTGTTATTCTTTTACGTTTGTTACGTTTATCATACCATGGAAGTCGGTCGTTTATGCCGTATAGATATAAAAAATAATGAAGAGATGATCACGTCATCAACCACAATAAATGAATACAACACATGAAATAGAAAATATATAAATTTTATGTTTTTGGGTTAAAAACGTGAAAAAGAAAACTCAAATACATACTCGTAAATGTTTCGCAAAGTATTTCATTTTCGTCTTTACCGTCAGCACAATTGCGAATGCCGTCACAAATACTCTTTTTCATAATACAATATCCTGTAATTGATTTTTTATTAATATGCGATGAAATAAGTGCCGTACTGTCCATCGCACTCAAAACATTGGATGCCGACGAAGAACTAGAACCGATGGCAGGTGGATATGACAATGATCGCAAATCGGGCGTCATTGATGAATGCAAATTGTTGGATAAAATAGACAGTGGCTTTCGTAATGGACTACAGAAAAAATCGTCAGAATTTGGACACGTCGAAGACTGGACTGCAATGTGATTATTTAATATGACAATTAAGTACAGGTGTATTAACAACCATGCTATACAATTATCAACATAAATAAAATAATAGTTTTTTTTCTATATTGGATGCAAAAGAGAAATTGAACGTTTAAATTTGCAAAATGTTTATAATAATTGATGTTTTCAAAGTATCATTATGTCTAAACTGTAAATAAATTATGCCAGTCTACAAATATTTATCAGGTCTAAATAAAATGTAACAATCTTAGTTTAAACAGATATATATATATATATATATAGCATCAGCATATTAAATTACATAGTTCAACTTAATGGGATACTAATAATCCTGAGAATTTGAGTAATGTTTATAGGCTCAATTTCGAAAAATGGTGAGATCCTGGACTAGGTGCCCATAGGCATCTAGACTACTAAAAGCAGAGACCTAGTGCATAGCGGTGTAACTGGGCTTCCGCTTAAGCTGGTTGGGTACAAGCATACAACCAAAGTCCTTAAAAGGCACATTAAGGAGTATGCATTATATGTATATATATATATAGGCCTTGGGCTAAGGGAGATAACCCTGACAACAAGTCAAGCTGCCTCGTCAATCTTTGCAAACAATGGCGCCGTCACAAATGTGCCGTCTGTTGGTATAGAAACCTCGTTATTCTTCTATGTTTGTGACGCTTATTAAGCCATCGACTATGTCACCTACCAATGAGTTCAACTTAAGAATCCATTGATTAATTAAAATAAGTAAACTTGATTTGTGTCGGGGTAACAGGCTTGCTTGGGCTACTAGACTTGTAGTTTGATAAGTACAGGTTCAAATCCCACTACTGGCATTAAACGGCTACACTAAATGTCCATATGCTATAAAATCGGACTCAGTCAACCATTCAAACAAGGACCTCTTAAAACATCCAACTTTCATAAGAAAAAACTGAGTTTGGATAATTGATATTAAACTAAAAATTATCAAGTTAAACAAGTGACTATTTGGTCGGTTTAAATACAAAAATTATAAATATAATTAAATAGGTCCTATATGTTCTTCAGCACCAAAAAATAATAATGTATTTACAAAATGTTAAACAAAAACTATTTCAAATAACGATACGAGTGAAATTAAAATTAAAAACATTATATTTCATAGTTTTTTTGTTTAATAAGAAAAACATTTGAAAACACAGACATATATATATATATATATATATATGCACATATACAACAGCTGTAGTAAATATAAATTTTAATAATTAATGAGAATGACATATGTTGTTAGCGCTGTCTATAAAAAGGAATAAAATAAAAGAAATACAGCATTCCAACGAATAAGTATCAAAATGATTTAGCCAAAAATATTCTTTTTTGTATTTTTATTTAATATAAAAATAAAATGAAGTTAATTAAAGTGTTAAAATAAAAACCAATAAATTAAATGCAATATAAAATTGATAGTGTTTAGTTCATTTTTATTATTTAACAACCAATATATTCAATTCTATATAAACAAAGTTTTAGTTATTTTATTTCATTAATAATCCTAAAATTCCGAGTAATGCTTATAAAATCTCGAATTCCAATATTTGTGATAGACATCTTGACTAACAACAGCAAGGACAGAGTACAGAGCGGAATAATTTGAATTCACTGAACTCCTGTTTAATGAATAGGTGCTAGCATACACCCACTATGCCTAAAAGGTATCTCAAGATATCCATTTACTTCATGTAACCGGTTAGGCTTGTAAATCTGTCAACCGGCGTCAACCCCTAATTCTCCAGAAAATCACCTAGTTAATTCCTGTGAACACTGGTGTCACCACAGGAAAATGGTCTTCTATCCAAATATCCTCATTTATCCCCCAAGTTTAATATGCATTTGACAGCCTCTTCGCATAGAAATTCAGAATGCTATGCGAACTTGGATTAAATAAAGAGGTGACCGCTGCCAACTTTTGTTGTACTTGTTGTTATAAGGTATACTGCTTTAATGTTTAGTATTGAATATTTTACAAAATTTGGACATATTCCAAGGTCAAATAAGGACTAGTATTTTGTGCCAGCTACAAAACCTTCAACCCATATGTGCAGCGCCCAAACCATCTCTTTTAGCCCTGCATCAAAACGAATAATACATAAATATATTAAATAGGGTTTAATAATAGCCCAATTAGTACAATCGTATGCAAACTCCTTATCGCTTGATAACACACAGTTTAAAGGTAAAAATTGAAGTCTGCAAATTCAAACATTTGTCTGAGACAATCCAGCAGCACTACAGTGCAAACATGTGCGCATAATTAAATAGTCGGTAAATATTGAATAAGAGTCCTAATCGATAAATGATTGTCTCATATGGCTACACACCAACATAAACATTTTATTCTGTAAAGTATGTAACAATTTCGACTTACTTTCATATACAGCAGTCAAAACAAAACGGAAACCAGGTTTATAGTTGCGTAAAAATGTTTTTGGTGATTTCGACGATGTTCTAAACACGGACATATATATATATATATATATATATATATATATATATATATATGCTAATGATCCTGAGATATATATATATATATATATTTATAATGTCTCAATTTCCAATGATGGTGATATTCCTGACTGTTAGTCCTCCACGTGGTGCATCCTGGACTAATTGCCCCTAGGCATCTAGACTAATAACAGCAGGGTCCGAGTGCACAGCGGTATAACTGGGCTTCCGCTACGGCGGGTGAGTGCGAACATACACCCAGGATACTTAAAAGGTATCTAAATGTATACGTACATCATATGTATCTCTTGGGCTAAGGGAGATAACCCTGACAAAAAATCAGGCGGCCTCGTCAATCTTTGCGAACAGTGGCGACGTCACAAGGATGCCGTCTACCAGCCAAGAAACTTTGTTATTCTTCCACGTTTGTCTACGCTTGTCAAGTCATCAAAATCGATCGTTCTACATGTCGTATAAATATGGGAAGTAATGAAGAGGTGACCACGTCACCAACCAAAATGAATGAATATATATTTAGAATCTATTTTGTGTTTATGTGTAAATGCAATTAACTCATAATAGTGCTAATTTTAAATAAACAAAAATTAAATAGCAACTCACAGAAATGCAATACAAATATACGAATTTGTAGTAAAAATGGGAGTTTTAGGAAATGACGAACGACACAATCCTCGTTCTCCACCGGCTTCTGGCTACAATTACACAACAAAAATTACTTTAAAAAACTATTGATGGTCGCTAATAATTATTACTTCGAACATCTTTTCTCAACAACTGCTGAACATTTTATCAAGTAAGTAGCTGGAAATCAGCTATTTATAATTAAATATTAACTCACAAATATATGACACAAAAAATAAAAAATAATAGTGAAATATTATTCAACTGCCGAAAAAAACCCTTCTTCACGTGTTAACTTCAAATATTACCGCTTCAATGCTTTACGAGAAACAGTTATCGGCATGTGGAGATGTTAGCAATGCCAGACGGGGGTTCACATTTAGTATCGGTGGTAGTAGTGGATTAAAGATAGACAAAACAAAACCACCCCAAACGTTTCGACTTCGCAGTTTGTCTGTCAATTTTTCACTACAAATAAGCTAAACTCGTTTGGGATGCTAATGACCCTGAGGATTTGAGTAATGCTTATAAAGTCTCAATTTCCAATGATGGTGATATTCCTGACTGTTAGTCCTCCACGTGGTGCATCTAGACTAATAACAGCAGGGTCCGAGTGCACAGCGGTATAACTGGGCTTCTGCTACGGCGAGTGGGTGCGAACATACACTCAGGATACTTAAAAGGTATCTAAAGGTATACATATATCATATGTAGCCCTCGGGGCTAAGGGAGATAACCCTGACAAAAAATCAGGCGGCCTCGTCAATCTTTGCGAACAGTGGCGACGTCACAAGAATGCCGTCTACCAGCCAAGAAACTTTGTTATTCTTCCACGTTTGTCTACGCTTGTCAAGCCATCGAAATCGATCGTTTGCTATGTCGTATAAATATGGGGAATAATGAAGAGGTGACCACGTGATCACCAACCAAAATGAATGAATGTTTGTCCTCAAATTATTGCAATACAAGTTGCTTAATTTTGTAACAGGGACAATGGTAACAATTTAGACAGTTGGACCGGAAGTTGATTTTGTATTTTATTTTTTATTATTATTGCTTCAATACTTCACGTTCTCGTGAAAAAAAATTAGTGTTTTTGTTTAGAGTAAATAAAAAGTACCTCTTTCAATGAGATCTACTGCTGGAACCAAATACAGTAATGTCTTTAAAATACGCAACCTATTCTTCTGGTTTTACAAAAGAAATCAATTTTATTAAAATTTTGTTGTACAACTTTTTCAAATTGATTAACAGTCTTCAAATTATTATCACCAAAGCTTTTTCGCATTTTTGAATAATTTCAAAAGCATCCTTTTATCCCTTCGTCTATAATCGTCGCACATGTTGACCAGTTGTTTTGTAGGACGTTGTATTCTATAAGAAGTCCAAGAGTCAATAAAAAACTTCTTTGGAGATAACTGTAGTTATAGCACATTTTTTTATTTAAGTGAACAATAGTTTTTCAATATCTGAAAATGTTTGTTTTTCTACTTTATATAAATAAAGTTGATTGTAGTTTACTAAAAGCATACTGAAACAAATTTTATTTCTTAAAAAATGCACACGCCCTATTCTACCCAAAACTGTCCGTTAAAACTTTTTAAAAGTTGTTCTGCATTTAAAACCACCCCAATTTCATTCTATTTCTACTTATACGACATTAACACTGTCCTTACATTCATCAGTGAAATAGTTACATATTTTATAAAAACAAAATAATTGTTGTTGTATGATAATGTTGATGCATGAATTATGTAAAATTGCTACTGTTTCAAAACTTCTATAATCGTTAACAGCTATAAATACACATTCATTTTTAAAAAGTTAACTTAAAAGTTTGACAATTTTCAATAATGACAAAGTGTATCTTTAAAAATGGATTGAACGTAATTTTGTCAAACAAATGTAACTGATAAACAAAATAGACCCGTCTATAAATTACTTAGCCTTTTTAATCAACCTATAACAATAAATTATTTTAAAATATTTCTTACAATTTGTCATAAAAGAATAATTGTTTTATAAATAATTCACTTTATAAATGACAAAGTTAAACAATCAAAAAATATAGTTTAAAGTAATTGAAGGTTTGAATATCACATAAAATGAGTAATTTTTGTTACAATTTAAAAAAGTTCGAAAAGTAAATATTTGTGTAAAAGTAATTATTTATTTTAAAATGATAAAATGATGTGTTTCATAATTACAAAATTTTTGCCCTTCATTTCGATCATCTTGTTATAAGAAACAGATAACGTTTATTGAGAGTGGCGTGTGTCATGTGATAGATATAGCAATTAACGGTTTTAAAATAACAAAATTGCATATTCCAAACAAATGATTATGTCAAATTATATATATATATATATATATATTAGCTGGTACATCACACATTTTAACACAAGAAAAAATTGAAATTGTAAAATAAAATGTAAATCTACCATTGCCTTTGTTTGAGCTGTATTAGAGTCGAATACATATAAATTATTTTCACCACACATTTCGGTATCCGAAGGAATGTAAAACTCTTCAATATTCATCATAATTCTCGCATTTTCTATAGGTGTGTGCACCACCAGTTCACATGAAAAATCACGAGGATAGTTAGAAATTGTACTCTGATTTTCCGGAAAACCTTCATGTGAAAGTAAAATAATGCCGCTTTCAAGATTGTCAATAAGTAATTGTTTTTGTGCACTGTAGGGAAATAAGTCGTCGGAATTAGGAGGAGTTCGACAATCTCGAGATAAAATATCTGTAAAATAAAAATAAAATGGTTTTTATTACAAATGCATAATTTTTTAAACTTTTGGTGACAACTGGATGGTTACAAAAACTCAAATATAATGGAAATAAAATTGTGGAAAATGCGCAAAATACACAAATGCCCATAAAGATTGACGGTGGTCTTCCTTATAAAAAGAAATATTGGTAACAAAATACAAATCTTTAAGATAGAACGCGGTTGTGTCAAATTCCGGTATAATGCAAAAAGTCTTCAATAATATGCGAAAAACCATACTTAACGACATGTTCAATGAATGCATCAAAATAAGCAACTTTCTAAATATAAATTTTTGTGTAAATACACACAAACCTGTCGATAGTGTAAAATTGGGATGCTAATGATCCTGAGTGCACAGCGGTATAACTGGGCTTCCGCTACGGCGGGTGGGTGCGAACATACACCCAGGATACTTAAAAGGTATCTAAAGGTATACGTAAACCATATGTAGCCCTTCGGTTAAGGGAGATAACCCTGACAAAAAATCAGGCGGCCTCGTCAATCTTTGCGAACAGTGGCGACGTCACAAGGATGCCGTCTACCAGCCAAGAAACTTTGTTATTCTTCCACGTTTGTCTACGCTTGTCAAGCCATCGAAATCGATCGTTCTACATGTCGTATAAACATGGGAAATAATGAAGAGGTGACCACATCACCAACCAAAATGAATGAATGAATGATAGTGTAAAATTGTATAAAAACTATGTAAACAGTGAGTTATTTGTGCTCAACATAAACCGACTTTGCATCCAAGCAGTCAAGGTGGCTAAAAGTTTAATTAAAATAGAGTAACCGTCTTAACTGAAAATACCATACCAACCAACATACAATCATGTCATAATTAATCAATTTTTCGCATATTTGCCCACTATTTTATTGAATAACACTAATTTGTAAATTACAAACTACAGCATCCAATTTTTTGCTTTTCTTTCGCATAACTCAATCGGAACTGTGCACGCAATTCACTTGTTCAGTTTCTATTATTTCACTGCGTATATGTATGTATGTGTAGTTATTAATGTTAAGTTAATTACATCATATAACTTTATGTATATATATAGTGATTGTTTGTATGTTTGTGATTAAAGAGAATATACGAAATGAATTCATCTCAGAGTTTACGTCTCCTATTATTTTTGTTTGTAATACATTTCAACCAAACTGGATTTCATCCTGGGTTGAAATGCGTTAATCAGATTCACATGCTCCAGTGCAACCTGGAATTTTGGACAAAGCTTCAGCGCCCTACGTACGTAGCGTTCATAAACTACTCTTCAGCATTCGACTCACTGAACAGAGAACGACTCTGGATTAGTTACGTGACGGAACCCCAATGAAACTTGTAAATCTTCTACGTGCTCTGTACAGGAACTCAACTGCTGTAATCCGCAATTGCAACAAATCTACTACAAAGCCGTTCGAAATTCGCAGTGGTGTCCGTCAAGGTTGTGTGACTGGTTCACTTTTGTTCAACTATGCAATCGATGCTATATTTACCAAGGTTTCTGGACAAATGGTAGGTGTGTATGTTGGTACAAAGTCCATCACCGACTTAGAATACGCTGACGATGCTGTTCTGCTGTTCGAATCAGTAACCACCAAATTCGAAATGACCTTCAATTTCATGATCTTCCTTCATTGGTATCGCGACAACGAAGATTGCACTGGTTTGGACATGTTCTTCGTAGAAATCCTGATGCAATCTCACGTATCGTAACACTGGCTTGTCCAAATACCGACTGGAAGAAGAGGAAAGGAGGTCAAAAACGTACTTGGATGGATGCTGTTCGGGACGATCTTTACACAATTTTGGCCAGCACTTTATCTTGGAAACAATGGCTAAGTCGATGGACCGACATATCCCTACACGTCTCCGAAAATCGTGAACAATGGAAGGGGATTGTTAGAGATGCTATGCGAATTTGGAACTAATGAAGATATGGCATTGCCACTAACTTTTGTTGTTGTTGTTGTTGTTGCTAACTGTAAATAAAGATCAACTACAGAGAGCATTGGATTTTCTTGTGATCGTTTCCGGTAAATATGGCCTGAAGATCAATCCCGAAAAATCAGTCATCATGACGTCACATGCTCCTAATGCGAAAATTATATTAAATAATGCTATGCTTCCCAATGTAAAGCAATTTACGTATCTGGGCTCTTCGATTACTTTTGATAGAGCTTCATCTAACGTAGTAAATCGTAAAATTTGTTTAACTGCTGCTGCGTTTGGAAAACTTGCTAATCCATTATGGAAACGAAAAAACATCAATCCAAAAACAATGATGAACATTGTTTCTTTATTAGTTCGCACAGTGCTTCTGTACGCAGTTGAAACCTAGACTCTTGCAGAGTCAGAAATCTTGAAGCTCAACAAATTTGAAGCACGATGTCTCAGATATATTTGGCACAACACTCGTTTTGTATTATCCATATCAAAGGACTGGACAAAAAAGATCAGTAACCGCCAAATCCGAGATGACCTCCAATTCCATAAACTTCCTTTTTTGATATCGCGACAACGTAGATTACGCTGGTTTTGACACCTTCTTCATAAAAATCCTGATGCAATCTCACGTTCCGTAACTTTGACTTGTCCAAATTCCGATTGGAAGAAAAGGAAAGGTGGTCAGAAACGTACTAGGATAATCGCTGTTCGGGACGATCTTCACCCTATTTTAGCCGGAACTTCATCTTAGAAACATTCATTCATTTTGGTTGGTGACGTGGTCACCTCTTCATTATTCCCCATATTTATACGATATAGCAAACGATCGATTTCGATAGCTTGATAAGCGTAACACAAATGTAGAAGAATAACAAAGTTTCTTGGCTGGTAGACGGCATCCTTGTGACGTCGCCACTGTTCGCAAAGATTGACGAGGCCGCCTGATTTTTTGTCAGGGTTATCTCCCTTAGCCCAAAAGCTACATATGATATACGTATACCTTTAGATACCTCTTAAGTATCCTGGATGTGTGTTCGCACCCACCCGCCGTAGCGGAAGCCCAGTTATACCGCTGTGCACTCGGACCCTGCTGTTATTAGTCTAGATGCCTAGGGGCACCTAGTCCAGGATGCACCACGTGGAGGATTAACAGTCAGGATTATCACCATCATTGGAAATTGAGACATTATAAGCATTACTCAAATCCTCAGGATGATTAGCACCCCTTTTAGAAACAATGGCAAATTACTGAACTGACATATCTGTACTCGCCTCCGAAAATTGTGAACAATGAAGAGGAATTATTCGCGATGCTTTTAGAACTTGGAATTAATAAGGTGGCTTTTCCACTAACTATGTTACTAGAACTATATGTGTATGCTAACACCCATCTATCAAAACAGAATTCCTGATATAACATTTTGCACGTGAACCCTGTTTTTAATCTACATCCACATTGCAATACTCTCTTTAGAATTCATAATCATTTAAAAATTCCTCGTAATCACTAGCTGGTAAATGAACCTATTAAGTGTTAATTAATCATAAAAACTAATTTGCCGTTCTGGTTTCAATTTTAAAAATAAAAATAAATGGCATAGCTTGGTTTTATAATTATAACTAAATCTACATTAACATATATTGTTATGCATTTAAACCGAATCTTGTCAAAATGTGATAAATTATAGGATTTTGTTACATTTAAACCACAATAAATCACAATCCAATAAATGTGAAAATAATCAAACTTATTTGAATTTCTAAATTGTCAGTAATACTTATATATTAACAAGTTTTCTATAATAAATTAGATAACTGAAGTTAGCAAGACTATAAAAAAATTTCAAATGCTATAAAAGAAAATAATGACAAAAATCATTAAAAAAAATTTAATGATGTAGTGACTAATCCAAAAATGAAGTTACATTGTTTATTAAATATAATTGAGTTTCAGTAAATCATTAAAAATCTAAAATCTCGTTTAAAAAATTCAGTACTACTTTACCCACTTGAAACCTGAAACTTGAACATTATCTACTAACTAAATCAAACATCTAAAACATGAAAACGTACGCTTTAAAGTCCTACAAATGTAACGCAAGATTAATCAAACTAAAATTCATGTATAAGTTAGAAAAAATTTTGGTTTATTAAAAATAAATAATTGAAATTAATCTTAAACTATTAGTTTAATCTTTAAAAATGCAAATTTTGAAAAACACTAAATAAACATGTAAAATTAATTTTAAAATTTAAATATAATGTAAATTACATTTAATACTCAACATCAGAGTTTATATGTAAAGAACTTCATAGTTTGCTATGCTTTAGGCATTTTGTAACAAATGTAGTGTGCGTTGTACCTAACATTACAGTTTATAATTAAGTAAATTTTTGGACAAACCAACACTTAAATTAAATTTCACTTAATTAATTAATTAAAATAAAACACTTAAAACAATCTTCATAACTATTTAACGGAAAACTGCTAACTGTAAAAAGCATAAATAATTATATATACTAACAAACATAAAATTGCAAACCATTTTATATAATTCAAAACCAAAACAATTATATGTAAATAAAACTTACAAGTTACTTGGGTGAAACAAAATTCAATAATACATGTACATATAATAATACACTGAACTATCAAGCATTTTACCCCTATGTTCATTATTACAAGGTCAACATTTATACTAAGCGCTTTTGAAATAAATTATTAATTAATACTTATATATAATTTATTTAAAATTTTTTAATATATTAATTTTTATTTTTATTTTTGTATATTTGTATTGTTTTACGTTTTAAAGTCACCAGCGGCTTTATTAAGTTGGCGTGCTTTAATGGGTGTTCAGAATTTTTCACGTGGTGGCCGTTCTTTTCGTGGTGGGGGTGGATTTAGAGGAGGTCGAGGAGGTGGAAGATTTAGTAATTTCAATGATGGGCCACCAGAGTCAGTTATTGAAGTTGGTTCTTTGCTGCATCCGTGTCAAGAAGATATTGTATGTAAATTAACAGCTGAAAATATTCCGTATTCCAACGCTCCCGTTTATTTGCAAAATAAGGAACAAATTGGTAAAGTAGATGAAATATTTGGTCAGATTAAAAACGCTGTAAGATGTATACACGTTCTATTTTGTTTTACAGTACTTTTCGATTAAGTTAACGGATACGGTTAAAAGTAAATCTTTTAAAGAAGGTTCGAAAGTAATATAATTTATTCAGTTTTTATAACCAGTTTAGTTTTATATGGATCCTGCAAGATTTTTGACTTTAGATCGCATATTAAATCCAACAAGTATGTTTACTTAATGCTTATGTGTTTGTTTGTATTAAATTATTTTTCCTGTTTATGCATCAAGTTGATCAACTTAAGTAAAAATAGTTAAATGTATTCTTAGATTTTCTTTTTAAATTTTAAATACACTATGGTGCGTAAAGTAATTGCTGTTTTTCGTTAGGTTTTGTTGATATGTTATTTTCTGACATGTGAAGGAATAGTTTCTATCACATTGTTTCCTTAATAGTACACCGGATATGACAATAGGAAAATTATTTGAGTCAGTGTCAGTACCTATGTTTCTAACAAATCTTTTTCATTATTTCTATATTTGTACGGCATATCGGCTTTGATGGCTTGATTAGCATAACGAAAGTAGAATGACAGTTTCTTGGCTGATAGACTGCATTATTCTAACGATGCCACTGTTCGCAAAGGTTAACGAAACTGCCTTTTTATCCCCTAAACATGATATACATATACGTGAAGATACTTATTAAGTATCTTGAGTGTATGTTTTCATCCAACCTGCCAAAACTGAAGCCCAATTACATCGCTGTGCACTCGGTCTCTGCTGTTAAGAAGGAAGCTAATGATTCTGATGATTTGAGTAGCGTATATAAAGTCTCAATTTTCAATGATGGTGATATTCCTGTCTATTCGTCCTCCACTTGGTGCATTCTGGACTAGGTATCCATATGCATTTAGACTAATAACACAGCAGGATAACTGATCTTTTACCGCGGGTAGGTGCGATCATACATTCAGGTATATGTATTACATATGTAATCTTTATTCTACAAAATATCAGGCGGTCTCATTAATTTTTGCGAACAGTGGCGGCTTCAAAAGGATACCGTCTACTAGCCAAAGAAACTTCGTTATTCTTCTACATTTCTTACGCTTCATTATCAGTCGATCATTTTATATGCCGTACAAATATGGAAAATAATGAAGAGGTGACAACGTCACCAACGAAACTGAATTAAGCTGGTGACGGTGCAAATTTCGGTTACATATGTTGCTTAGTATTGTTTCCGAGATAAAGTGCCGGTCAAGATTGTGTAAAGATCGTCCTGAACAGCATCCATCCAAGTGTTTTTGACCTCATTTCCTCTTCTTCCAGTCAATATTTGGACAAGCCAGGGTTACGATACGTGAGATTGCATCAGGATGTTTACGAAGAACATGTCTAAACCAGCAAAACCTTCGTTGTCACGATACCAATGAAGGAAGATCATGAAATTGAAGGTCATTTCGAATTTGGTGACTACTGATCTTTTTCGTCCAATTCCTTAATACGGAGGATGCAAAATGAGTGTTGCGCCAAATGTATCTGAGACATCTGGCTTCAAATTTATCAAGCTGCTTGATCTCTGACTCTGTAAGAGTCCATGTTTTAGCTGCGTACAGAAGTATTGTGCGAATCAATGAAGAAAAAATGTTCATCTTTGTTTTTGGGTTGATGGATTTACGTCTCCATAGTGGATTAACAAGCTTTCCAAACGCAGCAGCAGCTAAACAAATTCGACGGTTTACTTCATTGGATGAACCACCGTCAGAAGTAATTGAGGAGTCCAGATACGTAAATTCCTTTACATTGGAAGCACAGCATCATTTAATATAATCCTCGCATCAGGAGTCTGTGACGTTATGATGACTAATTTTTTGAGATTGATTTTCAGGCCAGATTCACCGGAAACATTCACAAAAAAATCCAATGCCCGCTGCAGTTGATCTTCATTTTCAGCTGGCAGAACAACATCGTCAGCGTATTCTAAGTCGGTGATGGGCTTTGTACCAACATACACGCCTTCCATTTGACCAGAGACCTTGGCAAAAATAGCATCGATTGCACAGTTGAGCAAAAGCGGGGCAGCCACACAACCTTGACGGACACCACTGCAAAATTCGAACAGCTTTCTAGTAGATCTGTTGCAATTGCGGATTACAGCAGTTGAGTTTTGTACAAAGCATGTAGAAGATTTATCAGTTTCAGAGGTGTTCCATTACGTAACATAGCGATCCAAAGTTCTTTTCTGTTCAGCGAATCAAAAGCTGAAGAGTAGTCAATAAAGGCTACATACGTAGGACGCTGAAACTTTGCCCGAAATTCAAAAATGCGTCGAAGCGTATAAATTTGATCAATGCATCCCATACCAGGACAAAAACCAGTTTGATTAGGACGACTGGTTTTCTCCCTCTCCGGGCGGATCAGTTCAACTATTGCTAAGGTGGCAATTTTGGCAGCTATGCAAAGTAAGCTAATGCCTCTGTAGTTAGCAGGTATTTGCCGATCTTTCTTGTAAACAGGAACAATAGTAGCACGGTACCAGTCTTCAGGGCACTGCTCGTTTGTCCAGAAATCCGTTATAATGCCATACAATCTTCAACAAGTATCGAGTATTTGAAGATATATGGAGGAATTTTGTCAAAACCGGCGGCCTTCCTAGCTTTGATTTTTCTACAAATGCGCATAATATCATCGATGTTGGGGGGTTCAACGGATATTGGATAAATTGCCGAAGAAACTGTGTCAAGCGTGGATTGGTCTAGCTGCCATCCTGTAGTGATTTCAGGGTAGTTTAAAGTTTGACTAAAGTGGAGTAACCAGTCTTTGTCAGAAATGCCAGACGGTCCATCTTCAACTTTGTTACCACGGCATAGCTGATATAATTTCTTGTAAACTTCTCCACAATCCTTTTGGCGAGCAGAAACCTCTAGCTCATCTGCTACATAGTCCCAATGTTTTTTCTTATCCTCTTCATAACTCTTTCGAAATTCCGCACGCAATGTCTTTCCTTCACTTTTTCTCTGAGCTTTTTTTGCTTGTGCATAGAGATCACGAGAATTGGTGGACAACCAGTTTGGGCCTTTGACATTGATTGAACGAGGAAGTACCAAACCAGTCATCAATCTTCTGCTTTAGACTGTTCCAAGACTGATTTATTCCCTTATCACAGTTTGGGACAACATTTGAAGCTGCTAAGTAGGCCTTGGCAAACGTGGTAGCATAGTTGCTGTTTGTGAGCAGGGAATAATCCGGAGCCAAAATTTCAGGTTTAGTCTTGGTAGTTCTTAGGCGTAGCCGAAACGAACAAAAGACAAGTGAATGATCAGAGTCATTCTCATTACCCGTTTGGCAGCCTCTGTATGCTCGGGAATTTTTGATTGCACTGAACCAGCGTTTACCAACCAAAACATAATCGATTTGAGAGGAATATCTACCACAACTTGAACGAAATGTTATCAAGTGTTTCACAGGGTGTTGGAAAAATGTGTTCGTGAGAACCATATTGCACCTTGCCGCCAATTCACTTAACCTTCTACCGTTCTCACATTTGTCCAAGGGCCAACGCAGGGCTGGTTGACACCGTCTCTGCAGACTCTGCCATTAAAATCTCCTCCAATAAAATGATTTGTGATGAGGTCTTAAGGCGAGAATATAAATCTTCAAGTTGGTCATAAAACTCATCAATTTCTTTTTCACAGTGATTATTGGTGGGAGCATAGGTAAATGATCATGGCCATTGTATACTTGAAACTTTTAAATCGCGAAAAGCCAATCGTGGGGATATACTCTTTCCAGTCAATTAACGCACTTCGTAGCTAATGGGGATAAGCAAATGCTACCCCATTGTACTGGATTTGTACCGAAATTTTGTCAATCCTCCCATGCAACTCCATCAACTTCGGTCCTTCTCAGACGCGTTAGGGAGATCAGATGTCCTGGGGGTCTCGGCTGCTGATTCTATCACATATTTTCTGGTTTTACGAAGTTTAATGATTGTTTGCATACAGGATAAGGACCTGAGGCCTGATTTCGTCAGGGTGAACTCCTTGGCCTTGCTACATATGGTAAACGAATACCTTAAGTTACTTTTTTTGCATTTAGGTGGCGTTAACACCCTCTTCACTGAGCAGGAGTCCAGTAAGAACAGATATACCGCTGTGGACTCGGTCCCCGTTGTTATTGGTCTAGAATGTCACAGGCCTATATAGGCACCTAGTCCAGGATGCACCACGTGGAGGCAACAACAGTCAGAAGTATCACCATCATTGGAGTTTGAGACTTTATAAGCATTACTCAAATCCTCAGGATCATTTAGCATCCGTTAGACCACCCGGACACAACTACCACGTCTGTAGAACTCATTCTGACTTCCTACATAAATCTTTAGTAAAAAGGGAAAGTTTATTAATAACAATGTTCATACAGTGATATAGTGATCTTGTTAATTACGATTAACCAATATGTTTTTTGTAATATATATATATATATGTTGGTTATCCTATATTTAAAATTTTAATTAGCGCGTGGAGGTGGCCGTGGCAGGAGTCGTGGGGGATCGTTTCCAACCCGTGGTCAAGGCAGAGGTGACTTTAGAGGTGGTAGAGGAGATTTTCGCGGCCGTTCGAATAACAGAGGAAATTTTAGAGGACGATCAAGTAATGATAGAGGGGATTTCCGCGGTGGTTTTCGTGGCAGTAGGGGAAATTTCGGGAATAGAAATGATTTATTCCGTTCTCGAGGTAATGATCGTCCTTCTTTTAGTGGAAAACGTGAATTTAACAATAAATTTAATTCGTCCCCGCAAGTGAAAAAATTTAAATCTGAAGACTAATTTGCATTGTGTGAAAAGTCAAACATTTTGATAAATTATTTTGAAAATAAAATAAATTATATTTATTAATGTATGTACCTTTACATCTCTTTTGAGGTTCTGGACTCAATGATGTTTCTATTAGGACCTGATGGAATTTGCAAAGGCTTTTTTGATGCTTACTAAGCCGTTTGACGTACGTTTATTTTCCAACATTTTTCTTACTTGAACGCAACTATAAAATGGACCAAAATTGGATTATTTACTAGAACCTATTTCACTCCATAACACAATCACAAAAGAACTATCTTATATTTGCCTTTATATTTATCCAGAATAGTGATGAAAATCAACACCCCCACCTAAATTAACAAAAATTTGTTGACATTTCTGCATCAGATTTTAGTCAATTTATGCTAATTTTCCGCATAAATACATTGGTAAACGCCCTTTGAATTCGGTAGGTAGGATTCGTTATTCATTATGACAACCTATATTCGAATAAAGAATTCTATCATTTGTGTATTCCTTATTTGGCAACGGGATGCTAATGATCCTGAGGATTTGAGTAATGCTTATAAAGTCTCAATTTCCAATGATGGTGATATTCCTGACTGTTAGTCCTCCAAGTGGTGCATCCTGGATCAGGTGCCCCTAGGCATCTAGACTAATAACAGCAGGGTCTGAGTGCACAGCGGTATAACTGCTTCTGCTACGGCGGGTGGGTGCGAACATACATCCAGGATAATTTAAAAGGTATCTAAAGGCATACATATACCATATGTAGCCCTTGGGCTAAGGAAGATAACCCTGACAAAAAATCAGGTGGCCTCGTCAATCTTTGCGAACAGTGGCGACGTCACAAGGATGCCGTCTACCAGCCAAGAAACTTGTTATTTTTCCACGCTTATCAAGCCATCGAAATCGATCGTTCTACATGTCAAGCAAATAGGAAATAATGAAGAGGTAACCACGTCATTAACCGAAATGAATGAATTATTTGGCAAGATATTTTACTAACCCTAAACATCAAGAATAAACTGTTCTTGTGTCTTTCAAATATTAATTAGTGTGTTTTGATGTTTTCATCGCAGATTGCTTACCCTTTTATTACTCATTTCGTTAAATTTCTCTTTTCCATATTTTGTATGCTATTATGCTGAATATACTTTACTGAAGTATTTAAGGCGAATGTGATTGTAATTAATCTTTGAAAAAACGCACTGGGCAATAAGATAACTTCATTAACAAACTCCTATGTTCTGTTTAAATTATGGGAGTTTGTTAATGCAGTTATATTATTGCCCAGTGCACGAAAAGTTTACCAGCATTTTTGTTAAATCCTATAAAACATTTATTTCATTTACATCTTCCCGAATCATTCTCATCCAAGACTACTATAGTTTACCAACAATCGATCATTCCAAAACCGTTCTTGTGGGTCTTTCGGGCGGTAAGCGTAGAATTTACCCAAGTAATTTTCTTCGTCTAATTATTTTCCATATACGACATATAACACAATCGACTTTGATGGTTTCATAGGCGTAAAAAACGTAGAATAACAAACTTTATTAGCTGGTTAGGTTACCTTTTACGTACCCTGGGTGTATGCTTGCACCTATCCGCCAAAGTGATAGCCCAATTATACCGCTGTGCATTCGCTCCCTGCTGTTATTAGTCTAGATACCTATCAGCACCTAGTCCAGGGTGCACCACGTAGAGGATGAATAGTCAGGAATATCACCATTATTAGAAATTGAAACATTCAAATACTCAAGATGATTAACATTCCCAGTCGCGTCTCGGATAGTGTCACGTAGTAAAAGAGAGTCAGTTCTTTTCATGATTTCATTATTTTAAGAGTAATTACTCCGGGTAATCTATCGAATACTTCTTAGAAACCGACAATCAAAAACATCCACCAGCTTATCAATCTTGTCTGTTGGCTTCTACATTTCACTCCCATAGATTGCCGTAGGAATGATTCTGAGGATTTGGGTTGCTAATGATCCTGAGGATTTGAGTAATGCTTATAAAGTCTCAATTTCCAATGATGGTGATAATCCTGACTGTTGTCCTCCACGTGGTGCATCCTGACCAGGGTGCTCCCAGGCACCCAGACTAATAACAGCAGGGTCCGAGTGCACAGCGGTATAACTGGGCTTCCACTACGGCGGGTGGGTGCGAACATACACCCAGGATACTTAAAAGGTATCTAAAGGTATACGTATATCATATGTAGCCCTTGGGCTAAGGAGATAACTCTGACAAAAATCAGTGGCCTCGTCAATCTTTGCGAACAGTGGCGACGTCATAAAGGATGCCGTCTACCAGCCAAGAAACTTTGTTATTTTTCCACGTTTGTCTACGCTTGTCAAGCCATCGAAATCGATCGTTCTACATGTATAAATATGAAAATAATGAAGAGGTGACCACGTCACCAACCAAAATGAATGAATTATGTCCACTAATTTTCATGGACATTTTTACACTGGTTAAGTTTTTGATATTGAAGGTTAATCTTCATTTGGTTTTCACTTAACCCTGTCATCTGGGTCATACTATCACTTCTTTGCCGAAATGATATCCTCATTGCTTTTGTAGAAATATAATTTTTTACAGAGGCAAGGTTGTTAAACTTGCGCTTTAATTCTTCTTTATCCAGGTTTGGGACAAACTAGATTGGTTTGTTATAGAACTTTAATGCAGGATGTGATTAACGTTCAAATTTAGTGTATCAGTATCAACTGTGAAGTGCACATTGTGAAATATTATAGGTATTTGGCATTTCTGTAGGTTGTGGTGAAAAATTATCAATCAGTAAGTAAGCGTACTAAATTTTGTATAATTTTTTGATGGTTTTTGAGCAGCTTTTACTGTTTAAAAATATAATTAATAAATGCAAGCATTTTAAAGTTAATTACATTTAGAAAAGGACAGTTTTTTTTCTTTTTTAGCCTATGTAATTTAACCTTTACTTATTTATTTTTGGACTGATGTTACACACACTGCTAATTGTATTGTATTTTTATACACATATTTTTTTGTGCTGAAAGCTACTTACTGAAGTATCTAAGCCAATAACTATAAATAAAAATAATCGTTTTCCAGTTTAAGATAGGTATTTTAAGATTTACAGATTATTAAAAATTTTATTAAATGCAGGAATAAACTTCCGTTGGATTTAAAATTAAGGTAATTTAAGAAGGTGGAATATAAATATTTTAAAAAGGGTGTGCTAATGATTTTGAAGAAAGTTTTTAAAATTATGGTTTTCCACCTTCTTGCTTCATTATATATATATATATATACAGAAATAATCAAAAGGTAACCATGCTACTGGCGAAAAAATCAATAATTTCATTATTTGTAAAAAGTTAACATCTGTTGATGTCAGCATTTTTTAAATACTTTCACTTTTTGTAGCACATTGAAGATTTTATTGTAGGTTTGCCTTTCAACGATCTGAAAACATTGTTCATATTTATATCCGAAGTAGGATTATTATGGATGAGTGTTACGGTTACTTAGACAATCTTTTTTTTAATTTTTATTGTTAATTTAGATATTTTAATAGAGGTGTATTTCACACTTATAGTTTTGTTTTAATTTAAAGTGTTATGATTAGACTTTTGTTGTTTTAAGTCAGTGCCATAGTAGTTAAGTGTTTTTTTTTCGAATAATCTTTATCAAATCTAACAGTCATTGATTACATACGCGATAATCAATTTTTTAATTTATAATGCATCTTTTATTACACTTAAAGTTGTTTAATTATTTTGTAAATACTTTTTTGTAATAATTTTTGAAAATTAAATTAAATAATAAGTAAATAATAACAATTATTTAATAAATGTGCTGTTCTCGAGGTAATAAATATAGCATTGGTTTAACATATTTTATGAATATCTTTCTAAATTATTGTTTAAAATACTTCAATTTAATTTTGATTTCCTTTTAAAAGGTTATACTTAACAGTCACTAATTGAACAAAAAATAGGGTACGCTATTATTACTATTATTATTCCCGAACCTTGATATCTCAATAAAAGATTGTTAGATTTTTTAATTTCCTCCCAACCAAATAAAAAGGTTGGTGGTCTAGCGGTACCTGGTGGACATGGGGGTTCGAATCCCATCGCCGGCACTAAAATGCGGGCCCACGTTTGGCTTCGCTAATTGTCCACTGCTGAAGGATGTTTCTCGTAAAACATTCAAAGTAGAAAACATAAAATTTTTAAAAATAATAATAAATAAAATATTTGTCCTTTACAGCTTTTCAGTCCTTTTGATTAATTTTAGGGATGCTAATGATCCTGAGGATTTGAGTAATGCTTATAAAGTCTCAATTTCCAATGATGGTGATATTCCTGACTGTTAGTCCTCCACGTGGTGCATCCTGACTAGGTGCCCCTAGGCATCTAGACCAATAAACAGCAGGGTCCGAGTGCACAGCGGTATAACTGGGCTTCCCGCTACGGCGGGTGGGTGCGAATATACACCAGGATACTTAAAAGGTATCTAAAAGTATACGTATACCATATGTAGCCCTTTGGGCTAAGGGAGATAACCCTGACAAAAAATTAGGCGGCCTCGTCAATCTTTGCGAACAGTGGCGACGTCACAAGGATGCCGTCTACTAGCCAAGAAACTTTGTTATTCTTCCACGTTTGTCGCTTTCATCGAAATCGATCGTTCTACATGTCGTATAAATATAGAAAATAATGAAGAGTGTGACCAATGTCACCAACCAAAAATTAATTTTAATACATATGTAGTCAATTAAAATTTTAAATAGTTTGATGCTTTTTAACATTCTCTTTTAGTTTTACTAATTTGTTTGGTAGTTGAACATGCTAATCATTTTCCATACTTTCATAAAAAATGTAACTATGTCAACTGAAAGTGATATTAACAAAGCCATTTATACACCCATTTGTTTATTTTTTATTGTATGATATAGATATATATACGGTTTATTAAAAAATAAATTAACTTTTTGCTTCTAAAATAATTTTACCCGTTACTTAGTTACACTACTTTCTATTGAATTTATCTTATATGTGCAACATAAATTCTATTTTTAGAATAAACTGTGCTTTGTTTACTAAAAGTAAGTTAATTTTTATTCAAATCTTTGTAGAACAATAATCTATTTAATACAATTTATTTTCAAAACAGTCCATTTTAAACGTATTCTACATTTAAGCAATTTATGAAGTATAAATTTTTTACGATTTTATTCGGTTTAATAAATCAGAAAACAGAAGTAACCTCTCTCTATGGGCATGAAACTCTGGGTTATGATGTTAGAAAGGTTTTGATATATGAATTTTCTAGAGAAACAAAATGAACTTTTAGTGATGGAACTCGTACCTTTGTCCTCTCAGTTACAAATCTTGTATCACCTCAGCACTTAAATATTTAAGTTTAATAAGTCTTTAATTTTATATTAATTTATAGATTGGGTACTGGTTAACTAAATTACTTAATTAAAATATGTTTACTGTTGTGTCATGCTTTTTAATTAACTGTTGTAAACTGTCATTTTTATGTAAATTTATTAAAATTATAATAACGATTCAAATACATACGGTTTAAACTACAATAAACTTAATTTTTGTATAAGTTACAGTAAATATGAAGTATTGAAGTTTGAATACTTTCAAAATATGTTAAAATGATCGACACTGTAATAAACTTTATCCTCTTTTTCAAAATCGGTAATAATGTTTGGTTGCTTAACCCTAAACACAAAAATTAGACTACTTAATCTTGAAATTAAATGTTGAACAGTTGCCTTAAGCTGTTTACCTTTTGAGTACATGATTGTGAACAATTCTCTACAAAATGGATATTAAGTAAAGTTGAATGAAGATACAGATATAGCTGTGTGTACCATACACGCATAACCTATAACAACCAATTTGTAGTGAGCTGTAAATTTTAGTAAGTACATGACATTGTACTAAATTTAGTTTTAATTATTGTTAACTGCAAGTGTCATAATGCTAATAATTAAATTTCATTGTAAAAAAATTTTGTTCAATATATGTATTGCTGAAAATTTGTTTTGATAATAAGGATAATAACAGAACTGTTAACTTTTTTTATGTTTGCTACTTTGAATGTTTTACAAGAAACATCTTTCAGTAGCGAAGCCGAATGTGGGCCCAATTTTAGTGCCGGTGATGGGATTCAAAACTTGCTACCCACCGAGGTCCAAATTCGAGCGCTGTACTGCTAGACCACTCCCGGAATAATATACTTACTTGGTTTGAGCCAAATAAGATCATTGTACAGCTGTTTCATCCTTGTTAAGAAACATCAGCAGTGCATAATTTTTAAAGTCTTGGCAGACTGCAAATAAACTGTAATAAATAATGCTCGTTATTAATTTTCTTGATACATGCATAATAAAAGACAAAAAATAGGTATTTTTATTCTGCAAACATAAATTTGGGTCAATGGTAAAAAATGAAATCATATATAACCTAGAGGCACCGTTTCTGTATTAAAATGAATTCAATAATTATCTCTTGTTTATACTTTTAGACATTACAACAATTTTTTGTAATGTTTGCTACTTTGAATGTTTTACTAGGAACATCTTTCAGCAGTGGGCATTTTAGCAAAGCCGAACGTGGGCCCGCATTTTAGTACCGGTGATGGGATTCAAACCCATGCCCACCGATGTCCAAATTCAAGCGCTGTACCGCTAGACCACCCCGGCACAAAGTGTATTATAAACTTTAAAAAGATAAACAGTGATAGTAATAATACTTATAGTATTATATTATTTATCATATATATATATATATATATATATATATATAAGATTATGAAAATTATTTTACTTTTAGGAAACATTTTATATTAATTAATTTTTGTAATTTTTAAATTGCAGTCAAAAATATTTTTCTCCAATTTGTCAAAGTTAAAACACCCATCTCAAAAATAAATATACAATGCTTTAAAATTGTGTCACATGACTTGTCTTAAAACAAGCCCCTATCCATCATATCTTCTAAATCCTCATAAATCTGCTTCATTAAATGTCCATATTTTTCTTCATTTGTAAACACTTCCACAATAAATTCTTTTTGACTAAAAAATTCAACGAATTCCAAAAGTTTTTGTTGCGATTTTGAACACACGTGATGTTCCAAAATGCCTATTAACAAACGGCCAGTTTTTTTAATTAGATCGGTCAAATGATCAAACGAAACTTTGATTCCAGGCAATAGTCGTCTTTTGGGACATCCCAAACGTAATGTACTTTCGGCAATGTGATAGCAAACGTCGTGAAATTCGCTAACCAAATCGAGCTGGTTATTGTCCAGCATATCGTTGGAAACAAAAAGGAAAATTCGAACGTTGCATTTGACTGCTTGTTTTGTCAAATTGGCTGAATATTGAAAATTTTCCGTGTACTTATTGATGACTTGGAAAATAGTTTCAAATAAACGCGTCGACGTTTTGTCCATAAACATTTTCATTACGTGTTTGGGTATGTGTTGGATGATTTTTTGTGTAATTTTCAAACAGATGGAATGAGGATTGAAATGGTCCAGAGTGCTTTGTATTGTATTATCGGTCTGGTCAGGTTCATGGACAGATGTAACGACTTCACATTTGTTTAATTCATCACTGTTCATGTTAGTGAAATTATGTATTGTTTGTTCCCTAATACACTGAAAATAAAATGTATATGTATATGACAGTTATTTATTACACTTTTGTACCAATGAAATTGATAAGTAAATGCTACCTTTTGATTGGTTAATGCATTCGAATATTTTCTAACTTTGGTGTTTGTGATACTAGGTTAATTGTAACAGAGTTAATTGTCATTGTTTATTATTATTATATTATACACTACTAACAAAAGTGTTCAGAACTTCTTGGTCTAATATGTCTACTAGTTTTATGCACACTTATTTTTAATACAAGCAAATGTGTAAATCACAACTTCTTGATTGAGGAGACCCTTTCACATTCAATGAAAAGGATAAAATGCTGGAAATTATTAGAAAAAGTATCGTAGCACATTCCTCAATCACTTGAAGGTAAATACTATCAAATCTATATAATTACAATTTTTAATTTGAAAAAGGTATACGAGAATGTTATTTAACTCAAAATGAGATAGCCTAAACAGGTGAGGATATTTAGTACTCATTTAAATAATAATCAAATAAATTGTTCATGCTAGTTGTAGAGATTAAAATATATTTATTCTTTTTAGAACTGAGGAATGTGGATTTAATCGAAAGCTTGCTTTCAATGTACATGTATGAAAGGCTTTTATGACATATTGCTTTAAGAGCCTAAGAAAATAGCGGCTTTTAAGCGTTCTTATTAATATTGGTGCATTTATTGCAGAAAATAAAAATATTTGTAGTAAAAAGATAAAGAGCTGGAAACTTTTTACATGTGGAACATTTTATTGTGTTGTGAATACCAATGATTATGCCACGGACATTAATGCTTAGCGTAGAAGAGCACGTAAAGTGGAACATAATTTAATACCTTTAATGATTTATATATAAATGTGAGTTTGCTGGATTTAAATTTTCTGCATATGAAAACATTTAGTTTGTGTTGTTGAAAAACCACGTAGACCTTTAAATTTTATTTTACAGAAGTTGGAAATGTTTTTTTTTGTTCTTGTACACAGACGGAGAGGATGTACAATTATGTTTTTTTAAAAAGAAATAATTATTTTTTGAAGAGAAAATAATAAATAAAGTTCATTGTTAAAGACTTGTGAAAAAACTTTAAATAAAAACAATCAGTTGTATATTTAGTACAAAACAAACTTTTTTGTAGACCGCTTTGCAAAAGTAAGATATTTTGTGATGGTAGGAGCAAAAATTATGCAACTTGTTAAAAATGTTTTTAGTAATTAATGCATAAATAGACAAAGCAATGACAGCGAGAAACAAGTATGTATACTTTATTTTTTTATTTTATGTTTATTACTTTGAATGTTTTACAAGAAACATCTTTCAGCAGAGGACATTTTAACCAAGCCGAACATGGACCCGCATTTTAGTGCCGGTAATGCGATTCGAACCTATGACCATCGAGGTCCAAATTCAAGCGCTGTATCTCTAGACCACCCCGGCAATTTATTTAATATATTTTAAGGTTTTAAACCTTGAAGTAGCAAATCATTATAATATCTATGCCTAGTTTTACAGTTAATTGTATAATCAGTAATACCCTCAAAAATGAAGCTAGTAATCTTCCCACTATTACCTACATATTGCTTACAGTTGAGGTTATAATATATTCTTAAAGGAGTAAAAAATGGTTTGGGTTGGTAAAAAGGAAACAACTAAATTTACAACAAAATCTTTTAACGTTTTAAATTTTCTTAAATTATAAACAGCATATTCAATTAAATGCTTCAATTTGTTAAAAGCATTGTACCATTTACAAAACTTTATTTAATTTGTAGCTTAAAATAAACAGTTGTTTGATTAATTGTCTAATAAGCTACTTACAAGGCTCAAGCAAAATGTCAGTAAACCTAAACAAACTTCGTAAAACTATTTATTACGACTTCTCTGTCGGTAAAAACAGGATTGTACTTTAAGTTTGTGACATTAAAAATTCTGCATAGTAAAGACTGAACCATCATTCAGATTTATATTCAACACTACATAATAATAACGGAATTGTACTATTCTCATTTTTTATGTAGTTTAATCAAATGGTATCCTCTTGTTGTTTCTTTAACATTAATTTTTGAACTGATGAGGTTAATAAGTTTACTTTCTGAACCCCCTTTTCTTAACTAGATTTACAACCAGCTAGCTATGTTGGAGTAAAAAAATTTTATATTGATCTGTAAAGGATAAATAAAAGTATTAATTTTTAGAGATTTAACATTATACAAATATAAAGTAATAATAATAACCTTTATTGCACAACTTGAAAAGTGCACAAATTCAAAAATGTCTCATATTATTATTATTAATAATAATAATAATGTTATTAGCTTAAATATTTAAATAAAGGTATGTTTAGCATTATTGAACATGTTAAGAAGCTTTGTTGGTTCTTACTGCTTGAATGTTTTGCAAAATATTTTTTTCGTAAGTTCAAGTTTAATAGTCAAATATGTTTCTGCTAATAAAAGTAATAAGTAAAATATAGAATAAAATAATATTGAGGACCTATAATAACATCAAATGCTGATCATTTAAATATTTAAAAACCAATTTAAACACTCATATGTTTGTTTAATTTATGTTAAGAAACGTTAGCATTTTGTATTTTTCTGAAAGCATTTATTAAATTATTCCATTCTCTAAAAAAATTAGCTTGTAGTGTTAGCATGTAATGCAGATTTTCAACTTTAACAATTTTAATTTTTTGGCATATTTTCGAATTTTTTAAAGTCCAGTTGTACAGAATAGTTTAAGGAATTATTATTAATTGATTTGCAAAATAGTTTAAACTTCCATTTTACTCTTCTTAGTCACAAAGGATTCAGATTTAATTGAAGTGATTTTGGGTAAGGCGCACATTACGCTGCACGTTCAGTGGAGCGTTATTCATATTCTCTCTCTTCTTCTTTTTGAAGATTATTGCAGTGTTTTTGCATTGTAATTCAAAACTTGTTATTTATTGCTTTTGTATATTTATTATTTTTTAATCGCTTTACATATTTGTCAACTGTTCCACTATCTACCATGATTTTGTCTTAATTTCAATTTTTTGTGACAAATTCCCCTTTATCCCACCTTCCACTTCATATTTCCTGATATTTTGAAAACCGAGTATTAAAAGGCATTTTGGCCTACTCAACTCGTAAACAATTGTGAAACAATTATTTTTGTAAGTCATTTTTAAATATATTTAATTTTTGTTAAATTTTTGTAAAAATGGAATTCAAAAAAGAAATTATTATCGAGCATATACTTAGTTATTTGCCCGCATAAGTTGTAATAATAGAAAAACAAAAATCAGCGTTAGAAGGTTACCAATTCAATACAATTACTTAAATAGCAGTATTTAAATAGATAAGTGAATACAATTATCAAATCACATTTATTATTATTTATTACAAAACTCTTTTGTTTAGAGCAATAAGATACAGTAAAATACAACATTATAGTCCCATAATTGAAAACGAACATGAGACATTTAAAGAATAAAAATGAACTAAATTGAAATAATAATAATAATACACGACGCATTTTTAAATGAAGTCCCTTCAAAAATTATGAAAAACAACATAGATAACGTTTATCTATTTCCAGCATCCACCTACTCTGTCATAATTAGTATAAATGGTTTAAATGAAAATATTGATGACTTTTTAAAAATATGGATATTATCATTATTATTACATTAAACTTTAATATCTCACTAATGATACATTCAGTACAAAAATAAATTTTCACAATCAATGAAAATAATAAATAAATAAAACAACAAAATTGCAAATAATGGGAACAAAATGAAATATAGAATGTCATATGATATGAATATAATCGATACGGTAAACATCTGATTCAAAAACAAATAATTCAAAATTAACACATTTTGAATTAATCATTCAATATAAGGTACAATTATATTATGAGCTGGATGTCCAAATTAGTTCAAATGGTGTGATTCCTACTTTGCCAGGTTTGTTAATTTTCCATTTGTTAAATCGTACTTCTTGTTAATTATTATTATTTATTACAAAACCCTTTTGCTTTAAAAAAATAAGCATGCGGTAATAAGATAACAGTTACAGCCAAAAGCAACAACCACAACAACGTCCCATAATTCAAAATGAAGATGAAACAATTAAATGTTTTCAAGTATTTGAACATTCTGCCAAACGTTTTGTTTGATTCCATGAAACATTCATTTCAATTAGATTTTCCCGAACAGCTTTTAGCCAAGTTTGCCGTGGTCTACCTACCTTTCTTTTACCTTTTTCAATTATTCATTTTAAAACCGTTCTTGCTGGTATTTCGGGCGGTAAATGTAGAATTTAACCAAGTAATTTTTTCCTTCTAATTATAGTAATGTCATGTAGTGAATGAGTCAATTGTCCATCATTTTATCAATGTTGCTTATTCACTTCTACGTTTCATTCTCACATCTTACCGTAAGAGTAGTTATTGATGGGTACAAACAAAGTTTTGTTTTTTGTCTTTGAACAATTAATTCGTAAGTCAATACGACAACTAACATCACTGAGACGTGTTTTCATATTTTGCACCATATCTGGAGTTTTACTAAGTGGACCAATATCATCTGCAAAGTTTAAATCTGTTAATCTGCTATGGTTCCATTTGATGTCATAAGACAAATTATTCATGGTTGGAGTTATAATGAAATTAATTACCAGAAGAAATAAAAACGGTGACAAAATTCATCTTTGACGTACTCCTTTGACAATTTTAAACATAGCAGTGTGACGTGTTTTTATTGAAACACATTAACTTGAATTTTGGTATAGCGAACGTATAATATTTACATACTTCACGATATTCACGTATTCCGTTTTCCACAAAGAAGCTTTGATAAAATCAATAAAATAAATTGTAAGTGATTGCTAAAATTCTTGACTTTGTTTCATAAATTTACAAAGGGTTAGTATTTGTTCAATGCACATTTTTCCTCTCCAAAAACCTGCTTGTTGTTCTCAACGATTTCAATGATCTACTGCATTACTTAAACGGTTTAAAATTACTTTGCAAAACACCTTATCATGAACAGACAATAAGATTATTCTGCGCCAATTAATGTAATCGTTCTGACTTTTTTTAATTGGAAATAATATTTAATTAATAATAATATTAACATTAATATTTAATTAATTGGTTCTGATTAGAAAATGTTAAACACTGAATAAAGAAATTATTCTGAATATATTTTCATATATTGAATTTGCTAGTTCAAATAAAGTACGTCTCTGTAGTATTACATTCCTAAATTTATAATGGTGTAAATTGTTTTATTTTAGCAATTTCCAAGCTAGGTTTAATATGTGAACTGTAAACCATATAAATTGTTAAAAAAAAATTTCTATGTTTATTTCAATTTAATAGTTTTTGTTCCAATTACAGAAATTATGGAAATCTTCTTGTATTTTGTAATAGATTAATTTTTAGTTTATAGTATTATATTAGTAAATGAATTTAATGTTATGAACAAAAATAAGTAGTTTTCTATTATAATTTTGGAAATATTATTAATATACAATAAAAGTACAATAGAACCTAATACACTTTTTTAATAACTTTATTATCCTTTTTAAAAGTATTAAATGTTTTCTAATTTCAACAATTTTAATTACCAAGGTGGTAAGTTAAATATATCATACACATTAATTTTTTGAATAAACTCGTAAAAACCTTTGTCAACTGTTATTTCAATCAATGTGTTAAATGATTACCCATTTTCTCGTTTTTTTACCTGTAAAATACAGTTAACAAAATTTAATTTAATATGTTACAGTAGAGTTATTTTAGATAATCTTATGTTAAAATATGATTTTAAAAATTTATTAATAATTATGTTCCTAAGTATTATTGTCTATAGAGTGGAAAGGTATTGAGGTAATGCTGATAATTTAATAAGTTGATTTTTACATTTGAAAATGTAATTGATTCCAGTTTTCTGGATAAGAGCTATTAATCTAGCTGGTTTTAAATAGTTAGGTAAATACTAAGTAAGACTGAGTGTAAAATTAAAAAAATTAGAAAATATATGACTTTTATTGTTTACTAACTGTAAAATGTGTTAAAATTAATTTTTACTTACATCTTTTATTTAGACTAATAAAACAAACATAGCCATAAAAATGCTTGTTTTCTTATAACAAAAGTAATTAATATTAGTAATTTTAAAGAAATAACAATAATAATAAAATTATATAGTAATTACAAACTGCTTATTTGAAAGATTAACTGTAGAATTAAGGAGTTTATGTTATAAATTACTTGCACATTTGGTTTTGATTTTGTATTGCTTAAATATTAAACAAAATGTTAAAATACAGAGTTAATGAAATAACATCCAAGCTTGCAAACCTATTTAATTGTAGTTAAGCTTTTAGTAATTGAGATAAATAAGTTCTTATTACCCTGTTTTACAAAGAAATTAAGTAATTGTAACATTAAATAAAGATTGATCCCATTGTTTTTTAAAGTTACGAAATTACAATATAGCTAAAGATTTAAAAATTAAATACTTTCAAGTATACATAAACAAGAATATTATGCGGTTTGATCATGATGATTATAATTTTTAAAAACTACTGTGTTATGTTTCTTCATAAAACATTATTGTAAATTAAAAGTAAGAACTTATATTATTTAATTATGTAAAATTATGTTTTCTATCGATTCTACTGAATTGTTCACCTTCAATTTTTCTTAGATTAAGAAAACAAGATGTATAACTTATATTTCTACGTTTTCGACAATTAAATACAGCGATTTTCTAAATGAAATAATTGATAGACATTTTAAATCATACTTTCAATTTATAAAATGTATTAAAAACAACACTACTCAGCCTGTGAATGAAATACTAAAAAATAAATAATCCGGGGAAAAATGATTTTACATACCGTTAAGAGTAATACATTAAAAGTTTTGTGCATGTTATATTTGTCCCGAATATTTACCATCCCTGATTAATGAATGAATAACTTTGTTATTAACCTATCAAGATGATTTATACTAATTGTTATGTGAACTACTTCCGCACACTTTAAGTACATATTTTATAATTTGAACAAAAATTAGTTTATCTAATTTTTGTTTTTTTACTGTAACACACTTCATAAATAATTTGGCGTATATTCACTTAAACTACAACAGATTAATGAGCTCAGGTTTTTAAAATAATATTAATCTATGCAATTAAGCGATTCAGGATTCAGGATTGTACACGAGTCGAGTAGGCCAGAACGCCTTTTAGTACTGGATTCTCAAATTGTTTCAAATTTTTAGGGGGAAATATGAAATGAATGGTGAGATAAAGGTGAATTTGTCACAGAAAACAATTTGAAATTAAGACAAAATCAAGATAGATAGTGTAAGATTTCACTGAGATCTCGGCCCTGATTTCCTTTGATTTAAATTGATATTTATTTATTTTATTTTATGTTTTCTACTTTAAATGTTTCACGAGAAACATCTTTCAGCAGTGGACAATTAGCGAAGCCAAACGTGGGCCCGCATTTTAGTGGGCCGGCGATGGGATTCGAACCCCCATGTCCACCGAGGTCCGAATTCGAGCGCTGTACCGCTAGACCACCCCTAGCACCCTAGCTAATTTCAATTAAAAAAGCTTATGTGTGATCTAAATTATCGATTAAAACTGTTTACTAATAGGAAAAACAAGACACAATATATTCACAGAACCACAGTCACGTCAACAATAAATGTAGTAAAATCAAATACAAAAAAGAGCTTTAAAACAAAGTTCAAACAAAGTCAAAGTTGATTAAATGTACACTAATATAAAAATTGTAATTAAAATAAAAATTAATGATATATATATGTATATATATATATATATATATATATAACATATTAAATTAATAATTATGGAAGATATGTAAAATGTAACATTAAATAAAAAAGAAAACTACAATAAATATGAAATGTAGATTTGAAACACAATAACAGTGTTTGATAAAATAGAGCAAATAGTTACATGTTTTTATTTACCAAAAACCAAATCTCTATTAGTATGTATTAACTGTTATTTATAAAGCAATGTGTGTAAGTAAAACCGAGTTCGTACGATTTTATATATGAAAACGTTAAGTAAATCAAAGTATTTCGGTACTATGCATTAAATAAGGTGTTGTCTTACACAATTTCCTTTATTGCTTGCTGAAAATTACTATAGTATATTTTTGTAAATTAATTTTTTTCTTTTTATTATTTTATTATTTATTTATTTATTTTTTGTAATTAATTTTATCTTTTTTTTCATTTTAATTCAAAAATCTTTCTGTAGTTATAACTTGTCCCTTTGCTTTACAACTTTGAATTTGGAATGTACAATAATTTTCAATATATATATATTTCTTTAAAAAAATCTGGATATAACATGTTTTTATATAAAACAATTTGCTATAAAACTGTTTTAACATTTATAATGTTTTGACATAAATTCAAAATTAATTACATCAAAGTAATTTTTTGTATATGTGTATTTGTCTTTTAAAAAAATACAATATTTTGGGAAAAAACACTAACATGTTTTTAGATTCGTTAAAGGGTTAATTGAATTAAAATGTTTTCAGTAACTCGTTTTGTTATATCAATGTTTTTTGAAAATAAAAAATGAAGTTAAAGGAGAAATTTTAAGCATAGAAAAATATTGGAATTTAAGGTGAAAACCGGGAAAACAGTGTAATGGATTAAAGTTTATTTTTTATAGAGGTGAGGAAAGGTGAAGTAATCGTCACGCTACACGTTCATTGGAGCGTTGCAGGTCAATACACGAGTTAAATAGAAGAGACTCCTTTCGATCCTCGGTTCATAAACGAAAAAAAGTATAATCAAATATAATATATAATATAAACAATAATAAAGGACAGCAAGGGGCCGAGCACATAAGTGGGAAGTATTAAACATAATTAGCATGAGCAAATTTGTCGTAAGCTAGTTTAAAAACATGAAAACTAGAAGCATTAACAATATAGACAGGAAGACTATTACTAGCAGAAATAACCTGATGAAGAAAATAGTGTTGTCTAACCTGAGTGTACGCCCTGGGCTTACGCAACTTAAACATATGTCCTCTGAGACTATTATCATATTTTGTAAAATAATGGTACAGAGAGTCAAACTTAAATAATTAATAAACTAGAATTAGATCACCTTGGAGTCTCCTATTCGCTAATGGAAAAAGCTTAAAACTAGAAAACCCATAAGGGAGATGTTTGAATACCCAAGAAAGTCTTGTAAACTTTTTTTTAATATTTTTTAACAATATTGAATTACGTTTCGACATATAGAACGTAACTTGAACACAGTATTTGAGGTGTGGTCTGATGTACAAGATATAAAAAAGCCCAGTTAAATAAAAAAAAACTACCAAAATTTCGTCTAAAAAATGCATAAGACAAGTACGTATGTGAAGCCTTAAAATAGTGCCTAAGATTTGGAGAGAATAATTGAATACCACTCCCAGATACTTAACAGTATGCATTTTTGATATAAACGGAGAAACTTATAAAGGAACTTAAAAACTATAATTACTGGATATTCCAATAAATAAGTGAAAACATTTAGACCAGTTTAGCGGAAGCCCATTTTTTAGAGACCATTTAAATTGATTCTGGATATCAGATTGCAATAGATTAGGGTTAAAACCCAAAATTTTTACATCGTCCGCTTAGAGCAGGATGTTCAAGTAAACCACTGTTAGTAGATTATTAATAAATAAAATAAATAATAGTGGACCCTGAACCGAACTTTTAGGAACCCCTGAGATAATACCACACCAGAGAGAGGTGTCACTTCCAAGCTTAACACTAAAACTACGGTTGTGTAGAAATTCCCTGATACAAATGAGGAAGGAATTTGAAATGCTTAGAGAAGTGAGTTTCTTCAGTAGTAACTGGTGTGGTATCTTATCAAAAGCCTTAGCCGGGGTGGTCTAGCGGTACTGCGCTCGAATTCGGACCTCGGTAGACATGGGTTTGAATCCCATCGCCGGCACTAAAATGCGGGCCAACGTTTGGCTTCGCCAATTTTCTACTGCTGAAAGATGTTTCTCGTAAAACATTCAAAGTAGAAAACATAAAATAAAAAAATAATAATAAAAAATAAATCGCATCTACCAAAAGACCCTGATCAAGAATGGACGTAAGACTGTTTGTATAAGATAATAAGTTGGAGAGACAAAATTTCAGTGACATAAATCCGTGTTGAGCCGGATAAACCAACTTATTCTTAAAAAAGAATTCCATTAAATGTTGCATGATTAATCTTTCTAGGACTTTGCTAGAAGCATACAGGATGCTAATCGGTCTATAACTCACTGGAGAGAATTTGTCATTAGATTTATAGATAGGCCTAATAAAATCCTGTTTCTAAATCTTAGGTAAAATCCCAGTATTAATGGAATAACTAAAGATATTAATTAATATAGGAGCAATGATATCAGCACATTCCTTTAGGTTCCGTAGATAAATGCCATCAGGTCCACAGGAGGTAGATTTGAGTCTAATGAGATAAAGTTGCACTAAAAGGATAAAATATAAGGTGCGCCAGAAAAAAGAAAGGGTCTATTAATATTGGCAAAATAAAGGTTATCTGTAGTATCAATTGATTCAAAATAAGAGCTGAAAAATGCACACACTTCAAAAAAGGGGGAAGAAAGAACCGGTGTTGTCTTTCAGACATGGTCGGGAAACAGTGCAAAATTTCTGGTGTTTTATAAACTTAAATAAAACACGTCTGTCAGTATTTGATTTCAATAATAATTTATGGAGTTGTTTATTTTTAAAGGCCCTAACGAACGCAAAACTTTTATTACGCAGATCTAAATAAGTATAATGGAAACATAGGAGCTCAGTTACTTTCTACTTATAAAAAGCCGCGTTGCATTTTTAAATGCAAATATTTGTAAAACACAGAAATTTAAACTTAGAATAGACAGGATAGCTAAAGGGAATAAATTTGTTGATACCTTCAGTAATAATTTGAAACAAGAATATTTAGTATCAATAATATTGTCAACCAAGAGGCTCTAGTTAGCTTGTCTAAGAAAGTTACGTAAGGCGGGAAGATTAGTTTAATAAAAATCAGGTATTAACTCAATTCTAGGCTTGGGTACCAGGTTGACAGATAAACAATAAAAGACAAAAGAGAGTAGTCGCTCTTTCCGAGGGAAAGTATATGTTTAACACAATCATTTAAAAAGGATGTCTTTAAAAGGATAAGATTTAAGCAGGAAGGCGTACAACTAGATTGGAATCTGGTAGGAGCAGAAACATACTGAGTATTATCAATACTAAACTCGAGGAGCTGAGTATCAAACAACTTGGTAGAGCAAGATAGAAACTGTTAGTTAATTGATAGAATATTTATAGCAAGCAGAGGAGACATGTTCTAGTTCCACAAATAGAGCCTCATTATCTTCTGTAAAAAATGAAGAAGGCTTATAAAGAATTTGATCCTTAGCAGATGTATTAAATGCTAAATGGAGAAAATCATACCCAGTTTGTTTCCTAAGTGAAGAAAAGGTAATCACTGAGAAGTCAATGTTCATCTTAACATAGAACAGACATCCACCACATCGAATAGAGGTCTATTCGAATTAAGTCAGATAAGATTATAGCCATAAATAGTAATCTCGCTATCAAAAATATCGTCTGAAAGTCAAGTTTTAAAAAACCCTAATATGTGAGGAGAATCCTGGACAATCCATGTTTTAATTTCATCAAGTTTTTTGACCAAACTAAAGGCATTAGTGGAAAATACGTTTAAAATTTAGGATGGGGAAGTAATGGGGTAGCCCTGCTTACTGAACAAATGAGGGCTGACTCGGAAGCGCTGTATATTAGAGATACAGGCGTTATTGTCTAATCTAATAATGAACGAAAGTTTAGAACACACATAATTAACATGATTATTTTACCTATGTTCAGTGGAATAATTGTTATGTAATCGGAGTTTTGGAAAACGAAAACGTACCGAAAGCCAATTATTGAGAATCTCTGCTACCATGTCAGTGGAATCGCAAGTTACAAATATGGGGGGAGATATGGGGTCAATTACACGTCATACGTGTTACTTTAATAATAATTGGTAATAGATGTCAGGCTTTAATAGCATTAGTAACTGTATTTTTATACTTTAACGTAGACTTAGGAATACCTCCTACTATGACATTATTTTCCCTCCTTTTGTCAGCCGTAAATTACTTAGCGGCTAA
Organism: Cardicola forsteri; assembly: GCA_025895645.1. Lineage (NCBI taxonomy): Eukaryota > Metazoa > Platyhelminthes > Trematoda > Strigeidida > Aporocotylidae > Cardicola > Cardicola forsteri. Next base: position 117,660 of record JAKXYG010000241.1, on the reverse strand, counting down.
TAAAATTATTTTTTTTTGAGAGAGACGCAAAACCACATTTGTAACAGGGGAAAGAGGGGCATTGTTTACTGTGGTAGTAATGAAAGCCTGTAAGAGGCCTATTTCTTTATTGTTTTTAATGGAGCTAGTTGTAAATGCGCTTTGTGAGCTATAAAGCTCCTCTACAGACCTCTTAAGCACTAAATTACCAGCAGTTAACTCTTTAACTGTGTTGATAAGCTCATGTAATTTAGGATTAGATAAAGAAGCAGCGGATGAAGAATTACTTGACCAAAAACAATTCGTACAAGTAAAATCAACTTTACTATTTGCAAGGTCGCAGTAATGCACTTCTGACAGTCCTGTACATTTTTTGTAACACCAAAGCTAACAATTAGAACAAACCATACCTGACTTTATTGACTTACCACAATCTCGTCGGCCACAAATAAAAGGCTGAATATCTGTCATATTCAATCAATAAGATCTAAGAAAAATGTAACAAAAAATAATAAACAAAATATCACAATGCCAAACAGAATTATAATCAGTTGAAGATGTAACAATGTTTTAAGCACGATACATAGAGAAATTGTTCAGGATTAGGCAATTAAGCAACACAAATTGCACAAGTGCACACAAGAATATGTAAAAAACAAAAACAACTTACATGTAACACCAAACACTAAAACCAAAAACATGACTAAAAACACGACAAAAATATTTAACGCGTAATGCAACGAACAAGCATAATACAACAAGCAACTTTCGATCAGTAACGTCATGCAAATGTTATTCATTTTTTTCTCTTTTTTTTTGAAGACTAGTCCAGTGTTTTCGCATTGTAACTTGTTTTATTATTTTTGTTTGTTTTCTATAATTGTTAATTTCTACTATCTACCTTGTTTTTGTCTTAGTTTTAATTTTTTCTGTGATTAATTCCTCTTTACTTCTCCATCTACTTCATATTTCCCTCTGAATCTTTCTGATAACATTGATAAATAGAATCGAAAATTAAAAGAAGCTTTACTTCTATTCAACTCGTGTATCAACCTGTAACTTTCAATAACTCATTGGCTCTTTATCTATTTAATTTATTATTTATTTTTTTATTTTAATTTTTTATTATTATTCTGTTTCTCCCAAATTGATGTGCTAATACCATTTGAACCGAGGATCAAAAGGAGTTCGACTCCTACTCAACTTGTGAAACAACCTGTAACCTGTAACTTGTAGTAAAAAAATAATAGGAATATAAAAACAATTTAAAAAAGCAAATTCTGTATTACAGTTTAAAAATAAAAAAATTGGCAATTGTTGTACGTCATATAATTTGAGTAAATTTTATTAGATGTGGGTTCTGTTCTCTAATTGGTTTATTTTCTAGTTAAGCTGTAATTGGATATTTTGAATACTATTTAATGCAAATTTTTTGCTCTCGCCTCATTTTGCAATGGCGTTAGTTGGTGCACCGGACTGGACTGGACGTAGTTATTCCAATTAGAAGGAGGTAAAAAATGCTATTCACGCTTTTAAAACAAATACCAATAGTGAGTTTTATCACTGTGTATCTAAACTAAACTATGGAGGAGTTGAAGGATTTCCATACAAGAAAGTTTTTATATATGCACTTTTTACCAAAAGCGAGAATCTCAAAGTACCGGACTTTGTAAAACCAAGTAGCTTCATTTTTATGTAATTTCTTGTAGAATTAAAATTTAAATTATACCAGCACCATTAAACTGAGGAACGATAAATATGTTATAGCCGCACCTAATTCGAAGCACAAAAACACATGCTCAAAGTGAAGAAATTGCAATTGATCCTGACAGGAGAATGCCTCCAAGGAAGGAATTTGAGAAAAAAAGTCATAACAGGGATTTGTATAATTTTCGGTAGAAATTGGGTCAGTACGATGAGATTAACTTCAATTTTTTTTAGAAATTGTAAACCCTGAAAAAACGCTGACCCGTTTAAAGGAAGAATAATTAGTGGCACTAATATTTGTATAAGTGAGGCTTACGTTTTGGTGAATAATTATGCAGACAAGAAATTTTTTTGTATTTTTTTGTAGTGTAATCCAAATAAATTTTATTATTGTGTTTATTTTTTTGTTTATTACAAAAAATTGAGGAACATTTAAAATTGTTAATAAAAGTAAAATGGGAAATTATTTTGATTATTTAGTTCAGGTTTCAGGTTTTGTACAAGAGTTAAATAGGAGAAAAACTCCTTTCAATACTCTGTTCAAGGTATCAAGCATCAATGAAAAATAAATAAATAAAAGATAGAAGTAAATTACAAAAGAAAATCATTAAGTAAACTTGAGAAGGTAAATTTATCGTATGCAGATTTGAACGCTTTAAGGGATGGGGCTAACACGACGTGCGGGGGTAGATTGTTCTATGCGGTGATAACCTTTAAAAAAAATAATAAAGTCCTAGTCGGGATTGAACTTGCGGCTTGGAGAGCTTAAGAGGGTGTTCTCTACGGGAATCGTGGGAAAGAGCAAACATGTGCTTAAACTGTGTAGAGTTTATGAGTTTGATGACTAGAATTAGGTCGCCCCGGAGTCTCCTATCTTTTAGTGAAAAAATAAGAAAGATTTTTTAGGGTACGCGGGAGTCTAGTGAAGCTTCTTTGAACTTTGTCACGTTTAACTATGTCTGCTTTTAAGATAGGCGACGTTACTTGAATACAGTATTCGAGGTGCGGCCTAATGTATAATTGATAAAGAAGTCGGGTACAATTAGCTGGAATATTTTCTAAATTACGCCTGAAAAATTTCATAAGACGATAGCAGGTTAACAATGCTCTATTATGGTGTGACGAGAAGCTAAGGGAGGGATTAAAAGTCACACCAAGATCTTTCACCGTGTCAATCGTAGAGATAGTCTGAGAACTAGGGACAGTATATCGGTTTCCTGAAGGTTTTCCAAATGAGAAATGATTACATTTAGAAATATTCAGGGGGAGTGCATTATCCTTAGACCATTGGTAAATGTTAATAACATCCTGTTGTAGTTGTTCGGGGTTAGAGCCCCAGATTTTATCATCGTCAGCATAAAGCAGGATGTTAGAATGAACAACTGTAGGCAGATCATTAATATAGATATTAAAAAAAGGGAACCCAGAACTGATCCCTGAGGGACTCCCGATGAGATTGGAGAGAGAGGAGGCTGCACTACCTAATTTGACACGGAACTTACGATTAGTGAGAAAGTCACGTATCCCAGTCAAGGAGCAAAGGACTTATCCCAAGGTTTTTAGCTTACCAGTAGAGCTGAATACGGAACTTTATCGAAAGCTTTGCAAAAAGTCGAAGTAAATTACATCGACTGGTAGTGATCGATCAACATGCTAGTGTTAATATAATGCTGTGTGAACGTCAGAAGATTGGAAAGACAGGATCGCCCAGGCATAAAACCCATGTTGGGCGGAATTTATTAGGTTATTCGTAGAGATAAAGTTAACCAAATGTAGTTTAATGGATTTTCTCTAAAGATTTTGCTAGAGCCGGATAAAAATACTGATCGGCCTGAAACTTTCCGGCAAGACTTGGAACCGGACTTGTAGATAGGCCGAATGAAAGCGAGTTTCCAGATGGCAGGTAGTTTACCGGACTGGATAGAGCAATTAAAGATATGTGTAGGGGAAGTGGCCAGTTCAGAGGGCACATTCCTTGAGAACTCTCGGGAAAGTTCATCAACACCTCGGGAGGAAAATTTAAGGTGCGATAGATGCTTAAAGACTAAAGATGGGTAATAGTGGGATATCCTGAATCAAGGATAGGTTCAGGGAGAGAACTAATAGTAAAGTCTTGATTGAAAACTGACTTAAAATATTCACCAAAAGTGGCGACATTTCTGGTAAAGATAAAAAGGAACCGGAATCACTTTTCAGTTTGGGAAGGGAGAGATCATATCCTCGCTTATTTTTGATGAATTTGAAAAGAAGACTATTGTCGGATCTGGCATTGTTCAGGAGTAAATGGAGTCTGTAGCTATTAAGCCGCCTGAGACATGCTACAGATTTACTACGGAGATCTAAATAGCGGTAGAAGAAAATGGGGAGAGCTGTCGAGTTCCACTTATTAAAGGCAATATTGAGTGACTTAATGGTGCGGATAATGAAACGGGAAATTTTGGGTTTGGAAGGGGATGGGGTATAAAATGGAATAAAACGCTCAATATCTATTCGGATAATGTGAGAGAAATTGTCATAAAGACTGTCTATGTTGTTAATAGAGTGGTCCCAGGTAACATTCCTCAAGTAGTTCCTAAAACTTACAAAATCAGCACGGCGGAAGTTAGGAGCGGGCAAGGACCTATGCTTCAGGCCTATTGCAGATAAGGGAAGTGAGCTGTGAATAAAAGAAGAGCATGATTACTCTTTCCTAGGGGAGGTAAATGATAGATGCCATCAATCAAAGAGGCTTTGTTTGTAAAAACTAGATCTAGGCAAGATGAGGAGCTACCAATCCTAAACCTGGTGGGGGAGCGAACATACTGGGTGAGTGCATGTTCTATATTAAAATGAAGAAGAGTAGAATCAAAGGACTTAGTAGAGCAGCTGAGCGAGTTCCAGTTAATAGAGGGGACATTGAAGTCCCCCATTAGAAAATGGTAATCGTGTTTGGACGGTAAAGTAGAATAGAGTTTTAGAAATAGGGAACGGTTGGAGGCTTCAGGAAGCGCTGGGGGACGGTAAAGGATTGAGACGAGAATGCTCTCGCCTGAGGAGAGAGTGATAGCAACTGAGAGAAGATCATACCCTTGATAATGAAGATCAGAAGAGGGTTGGGGGTAAAACTGATATCCTCTTTAATGTAGAAAAGACATCCCCCGCCTCTGGAGCCCTTAGGAAGTCAAGCCGAATGTATTATAGCCATGGATTAGCAATTCGTTGTCATGTATATCATCCGACAGCCAAGTTTCTGTAATTCCGACAATATGAGGCCTTGAGACTTCGATTAGACTAGTTAGTTCAAAAAGCTTATTCGAGAGGCTAAACGCATTAGTATAGAAAAAACTTAATGGAACGGGGTTGATGAGGGAAGATGCGCACCTGTTTCTTTTAGTCGATAAAGGAAAGGGACACGACTCCGGGGCGGAGGGGAAAAAGCCTGAAAGTTTGTGATAGGAATTGAGGTGTCTTTGAGCTTAAGGGGGGTAAGTTTAACAATGGGGATGGCCGAAAGTTTCGGGCAACTGTTTTTGGCTAATGGACGAGGTTTACCCAATCTGTCAGACATAGGATGGTCCTTATGTAGACAAATCCCGGGAAAATTATTGCAAACAGAGGGCCAGATACTTAAGATATTGCTTACAGCGTTGGGAGTGCTACTGACTATGATTGGGAGGAAGGAATGAGGGCGCTTACACGTCATACGGGAAATTTTAACCTTAGGGGACGATAATTAACGATCTCGGAGACGATATCTTTATAATTAGTTGCGGTTTCGGGAATTCCTCTAATTATTAGGTAGTGATACGTCGTCTATCAGCTGCGAGTTGTTTAGCAGCACAAAGGATTTCGTCCTGAGAGAGTCGGAGGATGTTGTAAATGGGGGTTCCTTAACTAAATGGGAAAGACTATCTACTGATTCTTTTAGCAGTCTAATTTCTTCTGTTTGATTTGAAATAGAGGTCGAAGAAGGGGGATCCTTGATCAACAGGGAAAGACTCGCTACTGAGTCTTTGAGCAATTTAATTTCTTCTGACTGTTTTGAAGTAGAGGTTGAATAGGACGCGTGAAGAGCCGCGACTTGACCTCATTGACTAGCTTAAGTAAATCCGAAGAAGAATCAACTCTGTGTTCCTTAGATCATAGATAATTTATACAATAGAAGTTTTCGTCACTATTGGATAACTTATATAGGGGTTCCGAAAGACCAGTACAGTTTTCGTGAAACCAGGTGTTACACCCAGAACAAAACATATCAGTCTTTACAGACTTACTACACCCACGTCTTCCACATAGTGCTGGTTGGGAGAAATTCATTGTAGAATCTGAATACTGTTAAAAATATAATAAAAGTAAATATCACAATGCAAATGCAAGGTGATAATCAAGTAAAAGGGATTTTATAAAAATAATTTAAGTACGAATCATACAGATCGTACACAAGCAACAAAATGTACAACACAAGTTGCACCTCACAAAAATAAAAAGCAAATATATATATATATATATATATATATATATATAGGTTCAGGCACGATTCTTGCAAATCGTACTGATTCAAACAATTGAGCAACAGCAGGTTGCAGAATTGACACAAAAAACAATAACACTAAAACGACACAAAACAAAAACAAACAACAATGACACGTAAATAACGAGTAAGCACAAAACAACAAGCTACTTTTGGTCAGCACGTTACGCAAGCGCTGCGCAGTGATGTCCTAAGTTAACGCGTGTAATAAAACTTGGTAAACAGGCTCAAATAAGTAACCAAAATCGGATATTTTATGCAGCCATTACTTTAGAACTCTGAACTCACTACTGTTAGCACTCAAAATAACAGTAGTATTATATATCCATCTCAGTTTCTATAAAGAATCGACCTCGTTTGTAACACATTATTTGACCTGATGTATGTAAAGTATAAGCAACCCTTTTCATTCACTTTACTCAATTGCATTACTTTTATTAACAGTTAAATATTTATCTTTGTCCGGTTTAGTGCATTTAGTGCAATCCAACCTAATAAGAAGAATATGTGTCACCTGATATTGTCATGTAATTTTGATTACTGTTGTAGTAACCATCGGTTATTCACTTCTAGCAATAAAATGCAGGAAATTGATTTGAAACTAATTATTAAGATCGCACTTAACATGAGTCACTTTTAATATAATACATTAACGATATATAGGTGATTGAATCAAAATGCACATAATTATTTTTTTAAGTTGGACATTGCTAAATTTAATTCTGTTTATTTAACCGATCTCAATTGGGTATTTATTTTAAACATAGCACAATGAATAACTTCTTTCGACTCCCTGTCTTAGTTTTTAACCAAGCATATACAGTTATGTTTATAGCCTTGCATCATTTGATAGTGTTTACTATTTGTAAAAACAACCTTTTCATTCACCTTGTCTTATTAGTTAATGAGCGCATATACATTATGCACATGATACACAAAACTAACCTCCAGATTTAAGACCTGCAATACTGATACGACAATTAAGTATCTCCTGTCTATTTATTGGTAAATTAAAAGGCTTGTGTAAGATTATTGACGGCTAAGCACATAACGGGTATTTTGTGATTCTCACATCATGTGATTTTGTAAAAATAACATTATAGTCTGGTTTAATAATACCGTTGTTACATTTTACCGTAAAATAGGTATTCAATAAAATAACTATCTCTTATTTTAGAAAACATCTTAATATGACTCTCAGTAAAATGCAGCTTTAGTTAAATGATACTTATTACATTGTAACAAAAACCCAACATTATCATAAAATATAATAATAATAATTATTATATTATTATATTATTATCATCTAGAAACTTTATTTTATTGATTATAAACATCATTTTAAGTTTTTAATTCTTATTGTGCTATCCCAATGTAGTCATTCCAGGGTAGTATGTATTGTAGGTTCAGACAAACGACCTTCATTTTCAAATGGAATGAAATTACTGTAGTTAAAATATCATGCTGTTTGTATTAAACCGTACAACATTAGTAATACACTTATCGATCGTAATCATGTGACATCAACTTACTGTGTTAACAAAACATTACTTGATGCAATATATGTAAAGTATAAGCTATTCTCTTCATTTATTTATCGATTTGCATTCCATTTTATTGTAGTGCTATTGAATGCATACACAATAAGTCAAAGAAGTTTTGATAACAGAGTTGTTTTATTTAACCATAAAACAAGGGTTTATTTTATGAGTTTATAGTACAAAATAACAACGATTATGAAGTTCTGGTTAAGATTTAATAATGAATTACGATTAATACTAAATAAAGATTTACAAGTATTATTAACAAAAACCAAATAAAAACCTTTTTTACAATATAAATTATAAAAATATGTTAAAAATAGTAAAGTTATACTATACAAAATTGCACTGAATTAAAAAACAATATAATATATAAAACCAACCCCTCAGTTAATAATTAGCATGGTAAATAAAAAATTTAATAACCTTTTTATTGCTTATAAAGATTAAATTGTAGAATTTAGCTATTTGTAGTAATGTAGTACATTATAAAAAAAATACGATTTTACGTTATTCTGTGTTCCTTGCGTAAAAAACATGTAATTAAAATTGTGTTGTAGGCAACGAGCGGGGTCATCAATTACTTAGGTTGCGGCGGGCGTTGACGCGAGTGTATAATGCGAGGTTGCGCTGGAGCGTCGACGGTTGTGCCTGCGATGCTTGGAAAACCATAATTGCTGGCGGGCTGTGTGCTGTAATAAAAAGGGAAATTTTTAAAACTTGGTGACATAATCGTTAAATCGAACGGGTGATCTAACCAACCTACCGCAACGAGTTAAGCGTTGCCTATCTAGAGGTTGGAGTCTCAGAAGAGGTCGTTTGTGAAGGAAAATCCAATTAGGGAGACGGTTCCACTAGCGATATTTATTGGACGGGACAGGCGGTATGTCACCGTACTCGTCCAAGAAGTCGTCAGTAGGTGTAGCATTGAGAACCGGATGTTCTTCCTCCAAGTACGCTACTTTCAACCTATCTATGCTGACGATCTCCTTTCGGCCATTTTTTTCAATGGCGAAGGTTTTATCATTCCTAACCAAAACGCGGAATGGGCCTTTGTAGGGCTGCTGGAGCAGCGTGCGTACGGCGTCGATACGCACGAAAGACTGGTCGTAGTCTCCTTCCCAAATATATTACGTCTATACTGATTATAGAGTAATGAATAAGAGCTACTGAAATGGATGGAAAACTTGTATTGCCAAATTACAGACTGATCGTGGGACAGAACCAGATGGAAACTGGAATGAACGGATTGATCGCAGGAAACGGAAGTTACCAATGGCGTGGGAACGGTTGTTTTATAGCCGTTCCCACTGGTATGCTACCATTGATACATTCAAACAAAATTGTCAATATTTAAAAAAATTAATTGCCAAAAATTAAATGTTAATTTTGATAATAAGAAAAATAATATTGTTTTTATTTTGGACTTCGAAATATCTTCGTCGATTTTCACCGCTACAGGTGATTTAAACGTACTCAGAATGTTTGCTAGCGCGTATCTCACTTTGTATAATACTATACAACTTTCAGGGTCAGTCATATTTTTTTTATAGAAATTTTTAATAGATGGTCATATTTGTTTTTTGTATATTTAAGAGATTCTATTAAATCTAATGATATGGTTAATTGTAACAATGAGGTAGAAATACTTCTATATATCTTTCAAACATTGGCTGTATTGGAGGTACGTTTTAAATTTAATTTTTTTAAAAAGATTTTTCATGCAATGGTTGGATTAGTTAAAGCTTCTGTTGTTACAACTGCAATGCAAGTTTTTTCTCGTTTGTTTATTGTTTGGGGCATTTTGTATCTCGTACCTGAAGTAAGTCAGATTTAATTTTAGCTTTATTGAAGACAAAAAATACTGTTGGATTACCTCTTACGTTAATATCGTGGAGTCTAGTTGAGCTTGTCCGTTATTCGTTTTATATATTGACATTGTGTAATTTAAAAATTTTTATATCGACATTTTTGAGGTTTGTCTTCTATAATTAAGTATATATTTAGATATTCTGCATTTTTAATATTGTATCCAACTGGTATAACAGTAAGTTGTAGCTTTTATTGGTTATAAATACAGGGTGAAATAGTTCTTGTCATGTACGCAATTAATTTTTTAAAAGGAACCAACCAATATTCATATGAGCTCCCGAATGTGTACAATTGTAGCTTTGTGTATTGGATTGTATTAGTAATGATTTTGGTAATGTACATACCAGGTATGTTGTATTTCTCCTATTATTTGTCGAGGATCAAAAACAATGTACACGCACATGTTAAAGCAGCGTAGAAAAGTTCTTCAGAAGACTAAATCAGAATAAAGCTGATTAATTATAAATATTGACAAAAATCACTTAATTTTATGTGCAAAATTTTTGTAGTTTATATACGTATATGTCATAGTCAAATACACACAATTAAATCAATTAGTTGTTTTTTCACTAATTCAAGTTCAGTCTACATGTCATCAACTTATTTTAATCTGATGATATGTATTTGTATGGTATGTTGAACAATCGAATCCGATAGCTTAATAAACACTACAGAACGTCAGACAGAATCTTTGTGACGGCGCCACTGTTGATAAAGATAATCGGTGTTACCTGAATTTTCCAGTTATCTTTCTTTCTGTAACGGCTACATATATTTTATGTATACCTAAATATAACTTTTGAGTACCCTGGGTTTATACTTGCACCCACTCATCAAGGCGGAAGCTTAGTGATACCATTGTGCTCCTGTTGTTTTTAGGTGCACCTAATCCAGGATGCGTCACGTTGAGGTGACAGTCAGAACGTCATTAAAAATTGAGAATTTAGGGACATTACTCAAAAATTTCAGCGATCACTAACAATCAATTTTATTGATTTTACGAAAGCTTTTGACAGTGTTCATCGAGAATCTTTGTGGAAAATCGTTAAGTTTTACTGAATACCGTTAAAATATGTGAATATTATCCTTCGCTATACCAAAATTCAAGTTGTTGTGTTCGAACAAAAAGTGGTCATACTGCTATGTTCGAAATTATCACGGGAGTACGTCAAGGATGTATTTTGTCACCGTTTCTGTTTCTTCTGGTAATTGATTTTATTAAGACTCGATCCATGAATAATTTGTCTTATGGTATCAAATAGAACCAAGGCAGATCAACAAATTTGGATTTTGTAGATAATATTGGTCTACTCAGTGAAACTCCAAAAATAATGCAAAATATGACAACACGTCTCAGTGATATCAGTTCTCGTCTTGGCTTACGGATTAATTGTTCAAAGACAAAAGTGTTATGTACCAAGTCAAACAATGATTTGCCCATCAAAATTAGTGGACAAAATATTGATACTGTTGATTCCTTTACATATGTGGGAAACATCACTGGTAAAGACGGAAAAACGGAAATTGATGTTAAAACCAGACTTGAAAAGACAATGTCAGTCTTCAATAGACTTAAATCAATATAGTCATGTTTTTCCATTCGCCTGAAGACAAAACTTCGTTTGTACGCATCAATAATCATTCCTACGGCAAACGGCGAACGGACAAGATTGATAAGATAATGGATGTTTTTCATTGCCGGTGTCTTAGAAGTATTTTAAAGATTACCTGGCGCGATCACATTTCAAATGATGAGATCATGAAAGGAGCCGACTCTAATTCACTCCATGACATCATTACAATTAGACGAAGAAAGTTACTTGGTCAAATTCTACGTTTACTGCCCGAAAGACCAGGAAGAACGGTTTTGGAATGGACAATTGTAAATGGTAAAAGAAAGGTTGACAGACCAAAGAAACTTGGCTAAAAACTATTCGGGAAGATCTAATTGAAATTAATGTTTCATGGGCACAAGCAAAACGTTTGGCAGAATGTTCAAACACATAGGAACATTTTGTTTTCTCATCTTCAATTTGAATTACGAGACTTTGATGTTAATTTTTGCTGTAATTGTTATCTTATTTTTTAAAGCAAAAGGGTTTTATAATAATATAATAATAACTCAATTTTTTAGGACTATTAGCATCCATTATATTATGCGTTTCGATACAATTAAAATAACTAAATAACAAAATATTTGGTATAAATTTTGAAATTGGTAATAAGCATATTTATATGTTCGCCAAACCTTAGTGGGAGCACAAATTTACATAGGTGTTAATTTTGCAAATGTATTGTGAGATCTGGCTGAAGTGATTTGGTAATTTATGAGCTGACCAATATTAATTTATGCAACACTTAATTATATGATATTATGTCCAGATTACAGAATTAATACATCACTTGCAAAATGTTCCTAATTTGTTCAACATTTTTTTTACTAATACCTAGAATATTTAACATCTTTTTAGATGGTGAAAATGTATTTCTAATGAGATTAAAACTTAATGTAATAATCATAATTAACCATTTAGTCAGGATAAGTATACCATGTGTCCATCAACTTTGAAAAGTATGAATTACGAAAAATTAAAATACTTATTTTTATTATTTGAATATTTCATAAAAATACCTTCCTTGGTGTTATAAATACAGGGTTCATTTTTAGTGTCGGTATTAGGATTTAAAACTGTTGCAACATCTGGGAAAATTCTTATTAAAGGCTAACCGAAACTTTATAGCGGCAGTGATAGATTTTAAATGGTTTATTACTCTTATGCCGTAATATATATTCTAATTGACATTCAAGCGTCGTTCATTAAGTGAAGATTGTCAGAGTTAAGGCTGGTACGCGGCATCCTTGTGTCGTAGCCACTGAACAGGCCGTCTAGATTTTTGTCAGGACTAGATTGATACGTCTTTCCAAAATGTTCAGCTCTATTACCAGTTCAAAAATCTAATATTTTTAAATAGAGACAACCAAAATTTGAAACGTGTCAAGTGGCATGTATGTTCAAAGATGTTTCTAATGTACTGAACAGTTAAAAACTAAATTTGTAAATCCCCATACATTTGTCTAATTGCAAATAGATGAGCATAAATTGAGACTTTTGTTGAGAAGATAAACAATACTAATAAAGCAAATGCAATATATATTTTACAAAATATGAAGTAACAATTAAGACAAAATTCATACAAAGAATTACGTATTTAAACCAAGAGCATGCTCTAAATCTTGGCGACGCTGTGAAATCTAAAATTAAAAAAAAGTGTACAAGACATTAATTACATTAACAAAAGTGAGACCATTTCGTTTATGCATATTTTATTAAATAAAAAGTTGGTTACTAAGAGTTTTATTATTACTCATACATATTTATTACACAGTAAAACCAACATTTCTGAAATATAAAACGAAAACTACTGAACAAAGATGGATAAGACATTAATTTTGTAAACGGGTGGGATTGGTCTGAATCTGACCAAAGCACTAATAACGATATCCCATCTAAGTTTGTTAAATGTCCATTTGCTGAAAAATGCTTCGTGTAAACCATTCAAACAATAAAAACTTAATACAATAATGATAAACCCTATCCGAGTTCAAATGCATAAGACTTTAAAAAAATCAAGTCCTTTAAATATAACCACTTTCAAATGCGTTATATGTTTACCCAATGATAAACTAAAGTATTTCAGTATTGCAATCAAGTCATTTATCTGTTTATTGGAAGAGGAGCCAAATACAGACTACATCAAAGAATTTTCGATATTGCTTCCACCACCTTAATAAAATTATATAAAAACTAATTTTCTGATCAGTTGACGTATGACAACTTACGCGATTGTGAAAATAGCGCATGACAGCTTCAGGGGTCCAATGAGCATTGTAATAATCGGCGTGACGTTCTTCTTCAGGATGACCAGGAGTAGTATCAGTCATAACCCAATAATCACGATTTTGACTCGCTAACCAACGAGAAATAAATGCTTGAGGATCACGGCTGAATTCTAAATAAAATTCACGGTTTATTTTCATTTGATTAATTTGTTCGACAAGTTCGTATATCTAAAATGGAAATAGTACATGGAAGTAAATCACTTTCAATATGTTGTGCTAATCAAAACCTTTTAAAATGCATATCAATTAATCGTTTTCCAGAATATCCCAATCGGACAACTAGGTTGAAGTTGTACAAAACCGACTGTCGCACTAATTGATTCCATGTATAAACATAATTTAATGACTGATAAGATAAGTACACGGTAGCATAACTGGATCTCCAGTTTGACGAAAGGATCCAAGGGACAAACACACTGAGAAGACAGCTATATGAAACTTTTACATTAATTTTTGTAAACAAACCTTAAATACACTGGTTACCGTTTTATAAGATAACAGTTGTTGGCAAAAACACCCATTTAATACTTACGATTCCACTCAACATCTTAGTTAATCTTCTTTAATTGCTCACTATTTTTGATTATGAAAAGGTAACGCGGTCCATTATGATTACAATAGTTTGTACAAAACAATGTTAGTATCATCCCAAATAACATTCACGTTCCTGATCACATTAACTTTTCCTCAAATCGCAATGTAACGGTATCAAGAAATATGCAAAAAACGTGTTCATACCAGTCGAATATTCATTGTTGTAATATTCAATGGCACCAAATCAGAAAACGAATATCAACAAAAACTAAGTAAATGCTGATTTCTAAATTGGTAAAGGTTTAGATTAATGTATTGTCTATAAAGTAAATTTGTAAGCTATCCAAATATGCCAGCGGATAAACAAATTCAAATATTTACTTCATTAAATTATCATCTGTTAAAAGTAATTAAAGAGCCCAGATACTTAAGCTCTTTTACATTTGTAATAAGAAAATTATTCTGCAATAACTTTAAATCAGTAAATTAGAGCAGTAGGATGGTTAATTTTTTACTATTTAAAAATTAAAGACAAAATCAATAAACAAATGCTTCCCTATTGTTAAATTAAAGTTTATTACACAAACCTTATTATCTATTGCCGATAATTCTTGATTGGAATGAGTATTGGTTAGGTAGACATGCACCATACTTTTATAGATATCATCCTAAAATAAAATAGAAATACCAATTTATATATTCATTTTTCAAATAATTATAATATATCAATAAAACATCTGCATAGAAACATGACCAAGCGATTTTCTTCGTCTTATAGAAATGATATAATGTAGTGAACGAATCAGTTCTTCTCATGATCTCATTGCTTGAAATGTGATCGCGCCAGGTAATCTTTAAAATACTTCTAAGATACCGGCGATGATAAACATCTACAATCTTATCAATATTGTCTATTCGCTTCAACGTTTCACTCCCGTATGCTGCCGTAGGAATGATTATTGATGCATACAAACAAAGTTTTGTCTTAAGCCAGATAGAAGAACATGACCATATTGATTTGAGTATATAAAAGACGGACATTATTTTTCCAAGTTTGACCTTTAACTCCAATTACTGTTTTTCTGTCTTTAACAGTGATACTTCCCAGATGTGCAAAGGAACCAGCAGTATCAATATTTTTGATTGGAAAATAATCGTTTGACATTGTGCTCAACACTTTCGTTTTTTCAGTTAATCTGTAAGCCAATAAGAACTAATATTACTGAGGGTGTCATATTTTGCATAATTTCTGGAGTTTCACTGAGTACAACAATATCATCTGCAAAGATCAAATTTGTTAATCTGCCATGGTTCCAATTGATGCCATAAGTTTAAAATTGTTTTTAAATAATAATTAATATATATATATATATATACACATATATATATTATATTTTTAAAATGCAGTTAACAAAGCTTTCTGTCAAAATAATTCAAGATTAGAGTGTCACATAACATTTATTTATAACATTTATAACATTTATTTATACTATAAAAAAACGTTTGTGCAAATAATAAATTTTTATAATGGGTGAAAATATAGCGGCTTTTACAAAAATTGTTTGGCCTTTAATGATCCAAATAACTATCAGTGTGCAAAATTTTATATGGTAGCAGGGTTGTATATTTCTGATGATTACATTTATTGAAAATTGTTTAAATGTTAACAATATTTTAATGTGGGGTAGATAGGTTAAACACTATATGTATCACTATTAGAGTAGTCATCAATCAATGTCAGCAAACTTACCAACTCAACCTCAATATCATAACAAGCAGTTTTGGGACCATCCCCCTCAACAGTAATCATGTGATTAATCACAATGGGATCAGGAGGTTGTTGTAAAGGAGCCAATCGACTAGGAATGTCCGCAAACCGCATTCGAGAACAATTGAAAACTTGTTCAAAATAAGGATCGCAATTAATAAAATCTTTTTCATTTGGATCTTGCAATCTATAGACATATAAATAATATAAAATATGAAAATAAACGGTAAAAAATTATTTAAAAGGTAAAAATTATTTTTAAAGTAATAATTTCAACTGTTACATAGCAACCTCATAATTATTTCCGTATTTTAAAAGCATCTCGCAATTGCCTCCCTTATTTTATGTGATTTAAACCTTATATAAGCACCAAACGTTAGAAAGTAAATACATTGCTTGCATTATAAACAACATCCTTGTAATAGCGCCCTAGCATACAAAATTAAACTAAATTATTTTATTCTTTTGTCAGAGTTAGCTCAATGGTTACATATGATATGCATTTACATTGAGATAAGAAGACAGAATCACAGTTATATCCCTGTGCTCTTGGTCCCTGGTCGATGTTAGTCTCAGTCCACAATGTACCACATGGAAATATGCATACAGGATTGTCCTTAGAAATAGAGATAGTACAAACATCAAAAAATCACCAAAATCATTAGCATTCCAAAAAATAAACAAAGTAATACAATATTAATTACACTGAAATAACAAAATACCTATGTGTTTTAATGTAGTTCCATAAAGCGTAAAAAATTTGTGAACGAGTTCCAGTATGTAAAGCAAGAATTCTAGCTAAACGAGGATCAAGTTTGTACTGTGGGGGTTGATAATCAAGCATTAGCAAAACTGTACAACGAACATTGCTATCGCCTCTACGTTTAACCTAAAATGAAAATTATATATATATATATATATATTGATTTGTGTTTAATTCCATTACCGTTAAGAAAAACAATGTTTAATAGTTCAAATTTATACTTAAATGTATATTCAACTTTGACCTAATAGTGATGTCATAATACTAATCAAAACTAAAATGTTTAATAACTCTTTTTTTTAAAAGTAATTTTGTTTTACTACGCCAATTGTTTACGGATTTTCGTCCAAACAATAAGCGGAATTATATATAGTATATCAGAGCCAAATTATCGTGTTTTCAATGGACAAAAACAACGGAATTATGATAACGTTAGAAGAAAAAGAATAACTACTGAGAATAATCAAGAAATTAAAGAATCAAAGAAAAATAAAATTTTAGTTATTCGATGGTAAGAAGCAGAGCAAAAGAATTTGACTTAACACTTAAATCACGAAGAGGTAAACAAGTGATTTACTTTTTAAGCACATGGTATAACGACACTTGTGTTAATGACTTTCTGTATATTTTTCTGACAAAACAATGATTCGAGACGAACCATTTGGGTATAAAAAATAGTGTTATGATTCGAATTTTCAAAAACATTTTCTTGTTTGTTATTAAGAAAGATGACCCTTTACAAGTCATGTATTGGTTTGGTATTAAGTACAATAAACTTGTCAAATAGACAATTATATCTGGTACCTTAAATACAGAAAATTGTTTCACTAATGAAGAATGTCTTTTCCTGATGAAATAAAATACGCTTACACTGGAGTCACTTACACCTTTGAAAACGATGCTCCGTGTCACACGTCCGAAAAGGTAACATCAAATTTATCTAGGTTAACTTTATTTGTTTGATACTTAGATTTAGATATAAGGTCTGACACAAAAATTCTTTTATTTAATTATTGCCTAATAGTCCAGATGTCAAAGGTTATTAAAAATATAAAAAGTATGCTTTAGTAAGCGTTACATCAATAAGTATACTGTAATTGATTTATTCGATCGCACCCGGTTTGTTGTTCAGTATGAGATTAAACAAAATTATATCAACATTATGGACGGCACATCGAAGCGTCCTAAATCAAGTAGTCAAAAAGGTCGATTATATAGATTATTAAATAAATACCAAGTAATTCAATTTGCTTTGTATATTTTTCATATTTAATGTTATACTTTACTCATTTTTTAATTTTAAACTAGTTGACATCCTATGTTAATTTTTCATATTAACGACACATTGATAAAATTGAAATCGTATTTTATTACTTATAATGTAGTATACAGCATCCTTAAACCGAGCTGTTTTAATCGTCATAACTAGACATGCTTTACTTTAATAACTACATTTTTATCAGTAATTGTTTTAGAAGCTATATATATATATATATATCTGGTAATGACCTGAAATCCATCCGTCTCAGCAGTTGTCGCAGTACGATGCCATTCGACTAAATGATTGTCTGGACCATATAACTCTCTGTCCAATTCAATAACCAACGATTTAAAAAACGACGAAAACTTTCTGCGATATTTTGGATCATTATTACTAGGTTGCCCGGGCTACAATTAAAGCATAAAATTAATTCTAATACAGAATACAAAATAACGTTACTTTGCAATATATTTAAATTTAACAATTCAATAAAACAAATATCTACAATTTTTACAATATCAATCTGTTTAAATCTAATTAAAAATAAAGCCTACGGTTAAAAACAAAACATTTCAGTCTTAACTAAGAATTAAATTGTTAAATCACCCAAAGATATATTACTAAAAAAACAAATATTAAACACAACAGTTGATGACAAAGTCTCCTCTGCACTAAAACAATTTAAAACGTGAATATAAAATACTACTTTACTTTATCCAGCAATTGACCTTCAACTTTTAACTCCCAACCAGGTGCACAGTCTCCAGGCATCGGTTGTCCATCAGGACCAAGAGAAACTGATCCTGTACCAGGTTTAAATGTACTACTGAGCATAACACGTAATTTTCTTTTAATCTAAAAACATTAATAAATAACACAACCTACCTTAACTGGTTTTTTCATCGCTTCTTGAAGAGTTAAACGTTTTCGCATTAATACAAAATCCAATTTTTTCTCTATCTCCAATAATTCCATGTAGGATTCAGACTCAGGTATAATTTCCCTTACCGTTTTTGTTAAAAGACGGTCTGCCAACCGTCGTTTTCGTTTCCTATTCAAAAATATTATATTTTTAAAATACTAATAATCCAAATAACACTTTTAACGCTGTATTTCCTTATAATACATTCTGGCTAATATTGAAATGGTTAATCTATCGAGTGTACATTGGTAAACCACACATTTCATAAACTAAATGTCACATTAAAAAAGAACTAAAATTAAGTTCAAAATTTATTCTATAAAAATTATTGAAAAAGTTGAGAAATTAATTGGTTCCATAGATTAAAGTTTGTAAACACCATTAATAAAAACTGTTGATTGGCATGGGTTTGCGACCCATACTAGGCGCTCTCCCTTTGGGATGCTAATAATCCTGAGGATTTGAGTAATGCGTATAAAGTCTCAATTTCCAATGATAGTGATATTCCTGACTGTTATCCCTCCACGTGGTCCATCCTGGACTAGGTGCCCCTAGGCATCTAGACTAATAATAGCAGAGTCCGAGTGCACAGCGGTATAACTGGGCTTCCGCTACGGCGGGTGGGTGCGAACATACACCCAGGATACTTAAAAGGTATCTAAAAGTATACGTATATCATATGTAGCCCTTGGGCTAAGAGAGATAACCCTGACAAAAAATCAGGCGGCCTCGTCAATCTTTGCGAACAGTGGCGACGTCACAAGGATGCCGTCTACCAGCCAAGAAACTTTGTTATTCTTCCACGTTTGTCTACGCTTGTTAAGACATCAAAATCGATTGTTCTACATGTTGTATAAATATGGGAAATAATGAAGAGGTGACCACGTCACCAACCAAAATGAAAAAAATTGGCATAAAGAAATTTGGTTCCAAGTATGAACCGCTCCTATATTTCGTACCCCAGAAGCGTAATATATAAAAATAAACACTTTCCATTATATCTTTTCATACTTTTGCCTTTGTTACAATACCGTTACTATTTTATATTTTAACTATACTTATCAACGTGATACCTTTTTTTTATAAATTTTGTTGAAAAATAAAAATTTCAATAACATACGCTGTAGCAGCACGGCCAATTATTTGGTGTAAACGCGAATCATTTGGCAGCATCCGACGACCTGCAATTTGTGTAAATTGATTGGCACCTTGAGTAACCACGGGAGGCAAAACTCCGGGTCCGGCAGGCCTTGGAGCTTAAGAAAAAAAATTAAATGTCCACTTTTAACAACGAAAATGCGCTCATAAACAATTAAAAACAAACATATTTTACAAAGTTTTAACTAAAAATGGAATATATACTAATTAAACATTCTGTAATAACACCGGGATGGTCTAGCGGTACAGAGTTCGAATTTGGACCTAGGTGGCCATGGGTTCAAATCTTACCACCAGCACTAAAATGTGGACCTATGTTCGGCTTCGCTAATATGTCCACTGCTGAAAGATGTTTCTTGGAAAACATTCAAAGTAATAAACATTAAACAAAAAAATTAATCTAGTTGCAAAATATAGTAGTAAATAATTTATGACTTGTAAAATCATCATGCACTAAACTATTTTATTGAATTATGTTTAACGTTTATATAAACATACCCGTAATAAATGCTCTACCAGGACTAGGATATTGCTGTAAATGCTGCTGACTGTGCTGGGACATCATACTTTTAGAGCAATGGAGTAAACCTTGAAGATTTTTTAATATATAACAATTAAATAGATTTTAAAATATTTGTTTTTTAAATAAATATTAAATATTTAATAAATTTATAATTATATATATTAATAATATTTAAAAAATTAATAATTTTTTAATATTGTATTTTATGTTTAAATATTAATCATGAAAAATAATATTATAATAAATTAATTACTTTTAATACAATAATAAAATATTTTAAATAATTTTATAATTTATTTATAAATAAATTTATTTTGAATTGGTGCGATACACTTTCGTGATGTGATCAAAATTTACCTGTTATTTCAGGTTTCTTTACGAAAATACTTTTTTTGGTACTCGGTTCAATGTTATTAATTACCAACAGAAAAACAAAAATTAAATATTAATAATAATTAATTAATTAATTAATTTAATTATTAAGATAATACTTACTCTATGCCTATTTGAATGAACCTAAAGATGTTGCTGAAACGAAATGACCTTGTACAAAAATGGTGTAAACGTAAATAAGATTTAAATGTAAAATTGTGTAACTTAAAAAAGTGCCCTGTGCCAAAGTTAGTTACAATAACTAAGGGGTGATGTACATGTTCAGATTTAAATAATTTGTAAACTGGGATGAGGTCACCCAGGAGCCTCTTATCTGAGGAAATGTTAACTGTCTAAATAATTTACATGCTAAGGCTGTCTAGAAACTTTTATAAATTTTTTTTGCACTTTATTGAGTGTGTTAATATCTGCCTTTATGAAAAGAAACGTAACTTGAATACTCAATGTGAGGCCTAATGTATAACTCGTAGACCAAACGCGCACAAGTAACAGAGATGTTTTCTAGGTTACGTTCAAAAATTTTTGTAAGTTGGTAGCAAATGTGAACTGCTTTATGATGTTGTAATAAAAAATTAAAAGAGAGATTAAAGATAACTCCTAGATCTTTAACCAAGTTTATTCAAACATAGATTTCAAACTTGGGGCTATAAACGTAGTGCCTAAAGGTTTTTCAAGAAAGAAATGCTTACATTTAGAAACGTGTAGAGGGAGCACGTTAGCCAGAAATCAATTATAAACGCTGTTAATACTCTGTTGTAGTTGTTCAGGGTTTCGACCCCAAATTTTGACATTATTGACATGAAGCAGTAAGTCAGTTTGAACTACAGAAGGAAAATCATTAATGTAAATGACAAATAATAAAGATTCTAGTACAAATCCTCGGGAGACACCTGAAGTTATATTACTAGCAGAAAAGGTGACATTGCCTAATCTAACGCTGAATTGATGATTTGAAAGAAAGGCATATACCCAGTCGAGAAGAGGAGGACTGATTCCAAAAGACCTTAACTTACCCAGTAATGCGGAGTGAGGTACTTTTCAAATGCTTTGTAAAAGTTAAAGTAGATAATCAATCAACGGAAAGTACTCCAGCATCCTGATGAGGCTAATAGTACAAGCAATTAGGTTAAAGATCCTACAATACACAAAGTTTGAAAAGTATTGCACTGTCAAACTCTAAATCCCAGTAAGTATTGAACCATAAGATCTCACTGAGATTTCGGTCCTTATTTTTTTTATTTAACTTGATACGGATATTTATCAACAATTAAATAAGGTTTTGTGTAATCTAAAATATCGTCCTGCAATCTAGTATTACAAAATAATTCATAATTACATACAAATACTGTTATTAAACAGGAACAAACTGGAAGTGGCAATACTCACAAAATCACAGTTATACGTAATAAATTCAAATACGTAAAGAAATGCGCTTTAAAACAAAATTAAAATTCGACTCGCGAGATGAGGCGCGCGTCAAGCTACACGTCCATTGGAGCGTTATTCATCCTTTTCTCTTTTCTTCTTTA
Organism: Cardicola forsteri; assembly: GCA_025895645.1. Lineage (NCBI taxonomy): Eukaryota > Metazoa > Platyhelminthes > Trematoda > Strigeidida > Aporocotylidae > Cardicola > Cardicola forsteri. The sequence continues at coordinate 95,299 of JAKXYG010000241.1, read as the reverse complement.
TTGAAGATTATTGCAGTGTTTTTGCATTGTAATACGTAACTTGTTTTATTATTATTTTTGTATATTTATAATTTCTGCTCGTTTTCTATAATTGTTAATTTCCACTATCTACCTTGATTTTATCTTGATTTCAAATATTTTTTCTGTGACTAATCTCTCTTTACTTCACCATCTATTTCATTTTTCTCCTGAAAATTTGAGACAATTTGAGAACCGAGTACTAAAAGGTGTTTTGGCCTACTCAACTCGTGAAAAATCCTGAAAATAATATTAAAATTGTTTAAATATGCAACAATGTAAGAAATTGTAATTCAAATAAAAATTAATCAAATATTCTTTTTAATGTTTCTTACCCACAGTAACACTGCTCTTTCACTTTTTTTGTAGACTATTAATAACTGATTTATGAACGAATGCGGTGATCTCAACACATCATTCTAGATGCAGTCTTATGTATAAAATTTATAATAAACGAACGCAACTAAGAGACATATTACCTAGATTTTTTTTAAAGAATTAGTCGACTAGTAACATGTAGGAATTGTCTTAGCATACTAAGTCCGGAGAAGTTGAGTGAAAAATCGACAAAAACTCCTAAATTTCTATTGACTTTACTGTTTCTATTGGTAGGCAGTTGGTAAGTAGCATTATGAAGATATTACCAGAAGGTTTTTTAAAGGCACTGTGTTTACACTTTAACTGGAATGGAATTTTTAGCAGCATGCATATAAATAATGGAGATCTCAGCCTGCAGTAGTTATGGATTGGAGCCCCAGATCTTTACATTATTTGCAAAAAACAGGAACGATTTGAAAAGAAATTAGTAATTTAAGTTATAATCGGACCAATAATGCCAACTGATCTTAACTTTGATAAAAACAAATCATGTGGTACTTAGTTAAAAGCTTTTGCAAAGTTAAAGTAAATGGCATCAACTGTTGGAGAAATGTCAAGAATACTAAATATATTATTCGTATAAGCTATTAAGTTGGTTAGGTAGGATCTATAATGCATAGATTAGTGTCAATCCAAGTTTATGATACAAAATTTTAAGATATAATTTATGAGATGAGCTCTGATTAATCTTTCTTTTATTTTACTAGGGGTGGGAAAATACTAATCGGTCTAAAGCTTTTAGTATTAAATTTACTGCCCGATTTGTATATAGATCTAATAAATCCCGATTTCCAGATGGTAGGGATGCGGTCAGAAATAGAGGAAAGAGAGAATATTTGAGTTAAATGTAATAATCTCTCTGAGACTTCCTACAAAGACTTGGTTAATAGTAATACTGAGTTTACCTGTAAAAATTGTTTATGGCTTTAACGACCCCAATCGTATCCTAAGAATGACCTTTACATTGATTTATTCAACTTTTAATTGGATGGAAAATAATATTTTTAACTGTTGCATTTCAGGTTTTAATAAATACTTAATTATTAAATCCAAATTAAATTTAATAATTATTGAACAGTTTTTATTAATATTATTATATTCTTACATTTAACGCAACCGTTTTAAAACATATTACTTTCCATTTAATTAAACGTAAAATTTGATTGTGTTATTGTTTTTATCACTTTCTTCTTTAAACTTAAAGATTTAATGCTTGTTTAAAAATTATCAATAACTTTGCTATTTGTAAGTATATTAAAATTCAAGCACTTTTACTTTATGTAAGAACACAGAATCATTTTAATATTAGAAATATTATTTGTATTATCTACACTTCATATTAAAAACATTACTTTACTTTTCAAAAAATATATATATATATATATATATATATATATATATATATATATATATATATATATATATATATATATATATTTATCTTGTTTTGATATTGACGCATTTATACAATTATGAAATCTAATAACTATATCGCCCTCCTCTTAAATTTTGTACCATAGTTATCCTATTTATTGATTGGTTAGTAGTATGTGTTGGTTATTTACTTTACTTTGTTTATTACTTTGAATGTTTTACAAGAAACATCATTCAGCAGTGGACATTTAGCGAAGCCGAACGTGAGCCCGCATTTTACAACCCTCACAACTATTACTGCAAAAAAGTGATTATTAAACTAACAAGTTAATTTAGATTTAACACTTTTGTAATTTTTTGCGTTAATTTTTGAAATACGTGTAGTGCCGGTGGTGGGATTCGAACCCATCCCCACCGAGGTCCAAATTCGAACGCTGTACCGCTTTATGTGAAACATTGAAAAAGATAACCCAACAAGGACCCAAATTTAGTGTTGATGGTAAAAACCCAATGCATTCCCATATAGCTTTGTATATCTCAACAAAAAGTTATGAGTAGTGCGTAAATCTATTAAAAAATGATGTTTTATTATAAAATGTATTAGTTTAAAATTTTAGTTTTGTTCTAGTTGTATGGACTTTAATATAATTAAATTGTTTGTTTGAATATCAAGAATAATTTAATATGTTAATATTCTTTTATTATGCGTTTTTTATGATTGATCTTTAATTACAGATACAGAATATGTTATAATCCACTGTTTTGTTCAGTTGCAATAAAGAACGTGCAATAGTATAAGTAAAAAAATTACAATGTTTTTTAATTGAGAATTTCTTATAATTATTACACTAATGTAATATTAAACAAATCTTTCCGATTTTTGGCAAGATAGCTTTATTATTCTGAAAAGCATTCAGTTAACAAAATTTGTTGCAAAAAAATTTAATTTATTTATTATTAAGATTTCAATATTTCAAATATTTCCAAATCAGCATTGAGTTCTGATTATTGATTACATTATCTGTTTTTACACTTGTTTAGAAAGCAATGTTACACGTTTGATTTTTATCAAACTACAATTAATTAATAAACTTTGATTTGCTTGATTAATAATATATTTTTTGATTTATTGAATAAATTCCTGCTCTTTTTTATCTACCAATATAGTAACTATAATCCGTAAATAAGTTTAAGAGCCTAGAAAAGGTAGATCACCTATTAAAAAATGCCAAAGTAATTATTGTGTGTTTGTGTAATTGTTTACTTTAAATTCCTGTTTGCGGTCAAATATTTGGCGGTAAAGTTTTGTTAAAATATGACATTATCTAATATAATTTTTCAATACTGTCAAAAATAAAATATTTTATTATGTATGCATTGTGATAGTTGTTTATACGTAAAATTATATAATTTTGGCAAATACAAAAATTGCTGTGCATAAATATTTAATTTGGTTTTGAAAAAACAAAAAATTGTAATTATTAAAGTAATAAATATAGTTTTCTATTCAATTTTCAACCGTATGTAATATACTTATACCAATACACTTTTTTGATTAGGTAATAGTTGAAATAGTTGAAATGAATATTGTTTGCATTTGATTTACCAAAGCATTTAGGTTTATATAATTATAAATGTAAATGCTAATTCCATTCTTAACGTTAACAAATTTCACGAAATTATAAAAAAGAATTATTGACGCGCAACAAACTCAAAATTTTTGCTTTAAATTAAACTTCGTATTTCAACTCGTTTTAATTTAGTTTGGTAAGTTATCTACAATAAGTACAGTAAATTTGGAAATTTCAATAAAATACGGTTTAATTTTACATTAAACAAATAAATTTATTCTAATAATATGTTATTAATATTTTTTAATAAGCAAAACTGTATGTTGTATATGTATAATGCTTGTTTTGACTTGTAAAATATGATTCAAAGTGCTTATAAAGCTAAGTTAAATATTATTAAGAAATGAAAATATTTGTTGTTTAACGTAAACATTTATTCAAAATTATATTCCTACCAAATAAAAAATTCATAAAATCAATAAATAATGTTATTTAATTTTAACACAAGGTAACTCTAGAAATTATTATTAAGTTGTAATAATTTTCCATCATACGCTGAGATAAATTCATATTCATCTTCCTTATATGACTAAATAATTATATATATATATATATATATATATATATATATATATATATATATATATATATATGTAGTTTTATGGAAAAGTTATTAATCACCATTTATGTAACATTTTATAGTAAAAATTGAAATGCATGTAATTAATATAATTAAAACAGGTATTTTAAGATATAGATAATACAGCGTGATTAATGTTCGACGTTTATAACTTACAATTTGTGATTGAATGCTTTGTGGCATGTAGAGACATAAATCTGGAATTTGCCATGCCAAATATTTAGCATCAACTGGAGTTCGTTTGTTAAATCCTGTATTTTTTATATGTTAAAAAATAAGAAAGTAAAATTTATATTAATAAAAGATTTAATTACTATTATTGATTTATTTTGAAACTCTTGTGCTTTAAAATTATGGAACAACGACACAGTTCCATATAACTGTATTTTAAATTTTCGGCTTTATAAATGGGGCATATCAAAGATTGGACTTCTATTTCAATTTCGCTAAATACCGTCATGGGAGTCAACTTTTCACTTCTTTGCCAAAGTTTAATAAAATGGTATCTTCTTGTTTCTTTAGCATTATTTGTTTACAAATAGAATAAATAAATAAAACCTAACATCTAATTCTAATTCAACAATCTAGGGTATAGTGTTTAGTATTCTGATTTTTACTTCAAACAAGCAAAAATTAAAAATTGACCACCTACTTTCGTTTAGGTTTGAATGACACAAAAAGGTTTTTTATATTGAAAATGCCTTATAACAGTTACGTTAAAATTAAGTTAAACCTTACTTCTACTAAATAATTTAAACCAATTTCAATATTAATAATAACAATAATAATAAACTTTTAAAAATAACAATAATGACAGTATTAAAACTAATAAATAAACTACCTGTTAAGGCGCTGACAATATGACCAAAAATACATCCAATTAAAAAGCATGCCAACGTATAATAAAAATGTGAAAGATGAAAAATGGAAAAAGAAGTGTCATCTTGAAGATTAACTGGAATTGTTACATTAATTCCAGTCGGACAATTCTCCACACTTAACGGTAAACGCATATTATGTTTACCATAAAAGACTGATCCACCAGCAAGCGTCAAACCGCATACCAAACTAGAAATAAGACCGGCTAAGCCACCCTTAAAAAGTATTTAAAATAAAAAATTACATACATTAATATATTAATTTTCCAATATATATATATATATATATATATAACTAATTACTCAAAAACAAAGTTGGAATTAAGGAAAATATGTTTAAGCAAGTCGACATTTAAGGAAGTAAAATAATGGTCCGTATTTATTGTCGGCGGTGTGAGTCAAAATCATGCCGACCCAGGCCTATGTTAAAAACTGTACCACTAGGCCACCTTGGCATATATATACATATATGCCAAGGTCGCAGAGGTAGAAGAATGCTAGATTTGAAACTGGTTTGAATCCTACCATCGGCATTGAATGCGGATCCACGTTCAGTTTCGCTAAAATGTCCGCCACTGAACGATGTTTTCCGTAAAACATTGAGAGTAGTAAAAGATAAAATTATATATATATATATATATACGAAAAATGGAAAAAAATTAGTAAACTAAAAGTTAACATGCTTTTATGTTACGTAATGAAAAATAAATATAATCCTTCTTAAAGTAATTTACCTGATTTTTTAAAAAGAGAATTTTGCAGTATATCTTAACAAAAACTTTTTCTACACTTTCGGTTTTATTTTTAAATGCCATCATCTTTATATTAATTATTTACTACTAATAGTTAGGCCTACGTAAATATTAAATAAATTAAACTATTCTAAACTCTGCCTAGTTAGAACCAGAAATGATTCAATCTAGTCAGTCCCAAGCGTGGATAAAAGGGGAGAGTTTGAGCACAAAATTAGTGACATGGCCTCTGTAAAAACATTATGCTGTTACGGAAACAATAAGAGGATGCCATTCCGGCAAACAACGGAAAAGAAGTGATCGTACGTACCTGGATGACAGAGTTACACAGATGACAGGATTGAGTGAAAGCCGAAAGAAAGCTCAATCTTCGAGTTGCAAAATCTTTATTGCCAAAACCTTTTCGTGCTGGACAGTTAGAACAAGTCCTTCGAGAAATGGAAAAGTACAACTCAGATATTTTGGGTATTAGCGAAATGCGATGGAAAGGTCAAGACAATTTCAAGAATGGAGATACACCAACTTTATATTCTGGATATGAAAACCATCATATTCATGGAGTTGGTATTATGTTGAGTAAAAATGCTGCTAAAGCGATGATTGGATGGAAGCTCGTGAGCGAGCGTATTATTTCAGCCAAATGCAACACCAGATTTTCAAAAGTAACAATTTTTCAGGTCTATGTCCTTACTGAGGTCACTGAAGATAACCAAAAAGATATCTTCTATGATCAATTACAAAGTTTGTTGGATGATGTTCCAAAAAGCGATATCAAAATATTGATCAATGATTTTAATGCAAAATTAAACGAAGACACATCTGGGTACTTCCCAAATGTTCAACTACATGGCTATGCTGATAACATAAATGATAATGATTATAGGTTGATGACACTAAACAGTTATTGTGGAATGAGTGTTAGCAACATTTTCGCTCACAAAAATATACAAAAGGCAACGTGGGTTTCTCCCAACAGATAAACAGCAAACGAGATTGAATACATTTGTATTAACACAAATTGGCGATATTCTTTGCAAAATGTACGTGCATATCGCGGCGCAGATGTTCGTTTTGATTACAATCTCGTTAGAAACTTTTGTTTAAAATTAAAGACAATAAAAACCACAAAAAAATTACATCCATTTTTATGTGAGAAACTTAAGCACCGAAATGCCAATCAAAGGAAAAGGTGGTCGTTTACTTCTAACAGATGATGGAGCAATCATCTAGATCGGTAGAGCATTTTAAAGAAGTATTTAATCAGCCCATGCCAAATACCTTTTATAGGTTTTCATAAAGATAATTATATGAATGTGACTCAAAATCCGGAAATGTGTATTGATAACATTTCTGTAACTGAAGTGATTTATACATTTCAAAGGTTGAAAAACAATAAGGCAGGAGGACTTGACGAGATAACTGCAGAGATGCTCAAACATGGAAGTGATGTTGTAGCAAGTAAGATTGCTCATTTATTTAATGTCATATGGCATAATGAACAAGTTCAACCGAGTGGCAGCAAAGTGTAATTGTTACTCTTCCCAAAAAAAGAAATCTGAACGATTGTAATAATTGGCGCGGAATAACCTTATTATCTGTACCTGGTACGATGTTTTGTAACTTAATTTTAAATCGTTTAAGTAATGAGGTAGATAAACATCTTCAAAAACACCAAGCAGGTTTTCGGATAGGAAGAAGCTGTATTGAACAAATACTCACCTTTCGTAACATTGTTGAACAAAGTCAAGAATTTTTGCAATCACTTAAAATCAATTTTATTAATTTTATGAAAGCTTTCGACAGTGTTCATTAAGAATTTTTGGGGAAAATCGTTAAGTTTTACGGAATACTGTTGAAGTGTGCGAATATTATGCGTTAGCTATACCAAAATTCAAGTTGTTGTTTTCGAACAAAAAGTGGTCATAGTGTTTGGTCATATGTTTGAAATTGTCACGGGAGTACGTCAAGGATGTATTGTGTCACCGTTTTTGTTTCTTTTGTTAATTAAGTAAATTATGACTCGATCCATGAATAATTTGTCTTATGGTATCAAATGGAACCATGGCAGATTAACAGATTTGGATTTTGCAGATGATATTGGCCTACTAGGTGAAACTCCAGAAATGATGCAAAATATGACAACATGTCTCAGTGATATCGGTTCTCGTATTGTCTTAAGGATTAATTGTTCAAAAACAAAAGTGTTGTGCACTAAGTCAAACAATTATTTGTCCATTAAAATTAGTGAACAAAATTTCAATCATTGGTAAAGACAGAAAAATCGAAATTGATGTTAAATCCAGATTTGGAAAGGCCATGCCAGTCTTCAATAGACTCAAATCAATATGGTCATGTTCTTCCATCTGCCTGTAGACAAACGTTCGTTTGTACACATCAATAATCATTCCTACAGTAATATATGGAAGAGAAACGTGAAAACGAACGGACAGGATTAATAAGATGGTGGATGTTTTTCATCGCCGGTGTCTTAAATGTATTTTAAAGATTACCTGGCGCGATCACATTTTTAATGACAAGATCATGATAAGAATTAACTCTCGTTCACAATATGACATTATTACAATTCGGCGAAGAAAATTACTTAGTCAAATTTTATGTTGACCACCCGAAAGACCAGCATGAATGGTTTTGAAATAGAAGATCGAAAATGGTAAAAAAGGTAGGTAGACCACAGAAAACTTGGCTAAAAACTATTAGGGAAGATCTAATTGAAATAAATGTTTCATGAAATCAAACAAAACGTTTGCAGAATGTTCAAATACATGAAAACATTTTGTTTTCTCATGTTCTTTTTGAATTTTGGGACTTGTTGTTTCATGCTGTAATTGTTGTCTTGTTGCCCCATGCTTATTTTTAAAGCAAAAGGGTTTTGTAATAATAATAAACTATCTTGGATAATTTAGTGGGAGAGCACACTACCATTATTCAATCCACAAGAAATATTTTCACACTAAACTAAAATATGAAAAAATAACTATTCTGTTGTATACAAGTCATTACATTTTAATACGATATTATTATTTATTTTAATTTTATGCTTGCTACTTTGAATGTTTTACGGGAAACATCTTTCAGCAGTGGACATTTTAGCGAAGCCGAACGTGGGCCTGAATTTTAGTACCAGTAATGGAATTCCAACCCATGTCCACCCAGGTCTAAATCGAGCGCTGTACCGCTAGACCACCCCGGCACTGTCAATGACATGGTAATACAAAATATTTTAAAATATAAATAATAACTTTAGGGAAATTTTACCTCAAAGTTTATGTATTAAACCTTAATATTTATGTTAACTTATTAGAATGATAAAAAACAATTTAAAAAAAATTATTTAGCTAAAATAAAAAAGCATGTTTTGAAAAGTTAAATTGTAAATACTTTTAAATCGAAAATGGTCTAACTATTATACAAACACTAGATAATAGTTAATTTAGTACAAATGATTGTGAACTAATTAGTTTTAATATTACGAAACTATTTTTCGAATATCATATACAGTAGTATATAAATAATGAATTGCAAATTATTTTTGTTTAATTAAATTATAAATAAATCAATAAATTAAACGTTACGTGTTTGTTAATCCAAGGAAATAAAATCCCCAAACTGAATACAGTGAAAATAGGCCCTCCAAGTGCTCCAAATAATGTAAAAGACAATTTTACAATCCGTGTTCCAGTAAATGTATAAATGTAGGAGAAACAAACTACTATCAGGCCTAAAACAATGCCTATACAAAAATGAACAATTATAGTTATCAATTATTTTGTACAACTCTATGCGTTATTGTTATTATTTAAATTATTTATAAAATGTTTTTTACCAAATGGTCAATTTTAACGAAACCAAAATTGTTAATAAAACTGTTAAACATTTTAATTTATTTTTTATATTCCTTTTACTTCATATTAATGATTTATAAGATTTTCATTTAATAGTTTATTTAATTAATTTTTATAAATTACTTCAGTTTGTTTAAATATAATCAGCTATAAAATATTGAATTAGCAATTGTATCAACAAAAATTTTCTACTGTGTTTATAGTTTATAATATAAATATAATTCAAGCAATAATTTGTGTTAAAACTTTTGAACTTTGTATATATGTATATATAAAGAAAGGTTGGCAGACCAAAGAAAACTTGGCTAAGAACTATTCGGGAAGATCTGATTGAAATGAATGTTTCATGGGCACAAGCAAAACGTTTGGCAGAATGTTCAAATACATGGAAACATTTTATTGTCTCATGTTCTCTTTGAATTACGAGACTTTGTCGGGGTGGTCGAGCGGTATAACGATCGACTTAGACCTCAGTGGAAATGGGTTCGAATCCCACCACCGGTGTTAAATGTGGCCCATGTTCAGTTTTGCTGAAATGTCCACTGCTGAAAGATGTTTCCTGTAAAACATTCAAAGTAATAACAATACATAATAAATAATTATATATATATATATATATATATATATATATATATATATATATATATAATTATACTCCTATTTTAATTATTATGTAGTATTTTATATTTTACAATTAAAGTGATGTGTTTTGTATGTTATGCAATTGTTAAAAATGTTTTGGTTAAATAATCATGTTTTGTGAAGTTTTTCTTAAGAGTATGTTAAAATTAGTTCATGTTATAAAACGAAATATTTTCATTGCACTAAGCATAACGTACCCAAAATATAACCCAAGTAATATTTGGTTTTTGCTGTAACATCTTTTGAGTAGAAGAAAAAGTAACCTGGTCCTATAATATCTTCTAAAAACGTATTTGCCAAACTGTTTATTCCGGATGAAACGGTACTAAAATTGTGAAAAATTACATAACTAATTATTATTAAACAATTAAAATTAAAAAAAAAACGAATCTGACATTCGGATTTTAAATTAATATTGGGAACTTTTAAAAAGTAAAATTAAATATTTAAATAAATGACAATATATTAAAAATACCCGTTAATTTTTAAATTGAATTCGGATTCTTTTTATATATTAAAAATTACTAATTAAAAATTTCAATGAAACTAAATGTTATTAAAATCTAATCAAAGCCTGTACAGTTAAAATTGTAATTACGTTCTACATTTTTAATATTGCTAAATCTATCATCAGAATTTATTCGCGACAGTATAATAAAATATATTTTTTAAAATTACAAATAAGTAATATAATACCTTCAACAACTAACCAGAGATTCGTATTTTAAACAATCGCTTATAATTTAATTATCGGTGATTAGTTAATGCAATAAATGTTTGCACTTAATTGATTCAAAATTGCAAGTTAATTTCTAGTATCAAATAAATTTGTAAAAAACAATAATAATAAGAAATGTTGAACTTGCTAAATCCTTCGGAGAACATGAAGCAACAAGTAAACTTTTTTACATTCCTACAGTTTGTGCTTTATTTTATGTCAATATGTATTTGGTTTTCCTGTCATGTTTGCAATAATATTAAATTTTACAACTACATGAGCCTTAAGCAGGCTTAACAAAGTCGTTTTAAAAAACATTATGTGCAAAATATAAATTTCAACACTGTCTTTATTAATAAAAGCAAAAGTTGCAAAAATAGAAAATTCGTATTTCATTTGTTTCAAAATATCTACTACATGCAATTTCTTATTTAAATTTATTTTATTAAACGAAACAATGCAATTTGTAACATACCTTAATGCTGCAGCGTATATAATAGACATAAAAAAACCGCGAACAAAATATAAGTTTTTAAATAGATGCGCCACAATATATGGAAATATTTGGTCATAACGAGATATCTTATTTGAATAGCCGGGATCACAACCAGCAAAGTAGACATATATAGCCAAACCCGTAAACAATTGAATCAGTAAAAATAAACTTGTTAATGGAAGATTAAGCAAAATAGCACTATGCAAAATAAAAAATAATTTGGAATACTATCATTTTCTATTCATTTATAAATAATCATTTCTCAGCACAATTTGCGTTCCATCACAATTTGCTTATAAAGTTAACCACTTTCACAAGTCAGGATCATTTTGTACAATATTCACATATACATTTTGTGCCTAGTTCGTTGTATTTGTCAAAATCTAGCTTCAATGGAAACAATTTAAACAAACTATACATAGATATATTTTGAATAAAATGTACTAATAATGACTATTATTTAAATTCCACCTTTACACCAAGCACTGCGCCTAATATCACAAATGAAACTAATAGAAAAGTCACATTTGCATTCGAATGGCACGGTGGCTAAGTTACCATATTTTTAGCCAAATCACTTTAAAATCGTAAAATGTGGGTTTTCTTACAATTGTTTATAGCTCAAATATTTAAGCAATAGAAATAATAAGCATTTAAATATAAGTAAATAAATTATAGTTCACATTCGATATAATTGATAAAAATATCCACAGTTTATAAGTCTTTTCTAAAATATTGTCGATAAATTTATTAGTTAAAAGTGATTACATAACAATATATTAAGTAATGTTATATGCGATTTTCATAGTTTGGTTGAGTTATTTAAAGAAATATGGAACTTCTTCAAAACTAGCAAATATTTAAGATTTTGTTTAGATGATCTAAGCAAACATTTATATTAGATAATCTTTAATAATTAAACATTCTTTAGCACATAGTAAATAATAAATTAGAAATTGCACACAATATCTGATATACTGATTAATATTTATTAGTGATGGTAACAGCGCATCTAACATTTGTATTAACTCCATAGTTTTGTATCACAAATAAATGTATAACCTAATAAAAACAAAGCTTTAATTTTTAGCCTCATTAAATCAAATGAACCTTTTAATTATTATTTTTAATATTATATTTTATAAAGCAAACTAACTTTCGAGCAATGGACATAGTTTTGCAAGATAAATAACGTTGAACTTGCGCTTGGTTTGTAGCAAATATGATTGTAATTATACCAATCCCACCAATAGCAAAAGTAAATACTGTTTCTTCTTCAAATGGATTAATACTAAAACTAAAACAAGAAATTACCATTACTATTACTACCATTATTGGCTGAATGTATCACAAGTAACATTTTAGCAAGGCCAAACGATATTCTGCATCTTAGTGTCGGTGGTGGTGGTACTCGAATCTATGTCCATCCAACTTATGTTAAGCATATTTTATTAATTGTTTGCTCGTTTATAAATTAATGTTAATAACAAAAAAATAAATTAATATTATATAATATATAATATATTATTACATAATATTATATATTATATGAAAGTCTCATAAGATTAAAAAATTTTGATTAAATGTTCGTACATATGGAATCATATTGTTGTCCATGCTTCTTTTAAATCAAAAGGGTTTTGTAACAGTTATATATATATATATATATATATATATATATATATATATATATATATATATATATATATATATATATATAATACATTGTTAATAAATCAATAAAAAATAGACAGTAAAATATATTGGAATTATAAACCAATGACAAGTTACGCCACTAAAATTTTTTTCAGCATTTTAATTTATAATTGATTTTTGATATAATGGAGACATCAAATAGATTTTATTTATAAAATAGTTTATTGTAAATAAAAATATTAGAAGATGCAAACTGTAAGATAAATTCTCTTTAATCATAAACACAATATTATTATATATATATATAACTTTGTTATTCTTCTATGTTTGTGTTAGGCTTATCAAGCCATCGAAATCGATCGTTTGCTATGTCGTATAAATATGGGAAATAATGAAGAGGTGACGCCACGTGATCACCAATCAAAATGAATGAATGAATGATTATTTTTTATTAATTAGCACAGTATTTTTAAATTTAATTTAAACCTGTACCCTCATTAGCTTTTTTCAAATTTATTTATGTATTTTATTAAATTTTTACTACTATGTCAAATCACTTTTCAGCTAATGGATATTTTAACAATGTTGTACAAAGGCCTTCAATTTAGTGCCGCTGGTTGCATGAGAACGCATACTCTCCCAAGTTTACGTCTGGTGTTGTAAAACTAGATAACTTATTAATCCACAAATTAATAAGGGTACAGGTTTAGATTAAATATAAAATTAACAAATTAATAATAAAATTTCTTAGCTGTTAAACGGGGCATCAATTATAATTTCTACAAATAAAACTTAGAAGCAAGTATACAATACTTGAATAGCCGTGGCTGCTTCTCATCGTTAACCCTTTAAAAACTATCTAATAATTGTACTTATCACAATGCCATTTCAAATATAAAAATTAGATTAAAATAAACACATTTCAATTATAGCATTTAGACAAAGAAAACTACTTAATCAAAATCTGGGCTCATTGTCTTGTAATTCTGTATACAAATGAAAACTGGGAACAAACAGATGATATTTATAAGATATTTAATGTTTTTTATCGCCAATGTGTCTAAAGATTAGTTGTAATAAAATCATGCTAATAAATGACTTATATTTACTACATGACACTATCGTAATTGGAAAAAGGAGATTACTTGATCAAATTCTACTTTTACTGTTTGAAAGAGCAACAGGAACGGTTTTGGAATAAAGATAGTGGAAAGTACGAAAGGATGGAAGACCACAGAAAATGGCTTAAAACTAGTTGGGAACATGTAATTTAATGTCACGTAAGATTAACTGAAATTGTTAACAAAAAGCTAAATTATACGGAAAATGTTTATACCCAATAATCTTCAAGACAATAGGATTTTTGTATTGCATATGTAACGTATAAGTACAACTGATAAAAGATTTTGCCACCTGAAAAAACAGAGTGAACAGTTTTAAAATTAAAAATGGTAAAACATCGTTGGTAATTATCAGAAACTTGTCTAACAACTATTTAAACAGATTTGATTAAACTGGATGTCATGTAGGATTAGATGTACATCTTGGTTAAATGCGCACTCACATAAAACATTATTGATGCCATATGCTCTTCAAAACGAGGAGCATGTAAATAAAAAAAATTAATTAAAACTTGTATAAAATGTAATATAATTTACTTAAATGTTTGTAAACGTTTTCCTGCTAACAATATATCCCAAAATTCATTTAAACTTCCACTTTGATATACAATCATTACAAAGATTACAACTATTCCAAGTATCATTAAAGTTAATTGAATTAAATCTGTCCAAATAACAGCACGGAATCCACCCTAAAAAATGTTAAGAATAAATTGAAAAATTCATAGTACAATAAATTTTTACTTTAAACATTCTGTAAATGTTAAATTCAATACAATTCTTATTTATTTTTACTGCTTTGAATGTTTCACAGAAAACATTTTAATAAAGTCGAACGTGGGTCCACATTTAGTGTTGGTGGTGGTATTGAAACCTATGTCCAAGTTGAGCGCTGTACAATCTTAGTGCCTTTACTCCAGAACGTACATTATCCATTATTTTAAAATTGTATTACTAATAAGGTGGCTAAGTTGAACCAACAATTGATAACAAGATTTAACTTTCAGACTAACTGGTTCAAAAAACAAGATAATTCCTACTCACTGTTTATTAACAATTTAATTTAAACTTCTAACAGCATTAACTAAATAGAAAGAATGTATCTTTAATTTTCCTAATTCAAGTAAAAACGCGGAAAAACATAATCGTTAAAAAATAATAAAGTTAATTATAAGAAAGAATGTAATTAATTCATTGCTTTATATTTTTCATTACGTTTGATGTTTTACTACCTACAGTAATTGTATAAAACCAATAATCAAATACCGATTTTCCATTAGTACTATAACAAATGATAAAATATCTTTAAACTGTTCAAATTAAAATAATTCATAATTCATACTTATAGGCAATATTCAAACTTACAATAGACGTATAAAAAGTTGCTACAAATCCCGTACATATAATTGTTATCCAAATTGGAAAACCGCTAACTAAAAAATAGCATGCAGCAGCGAAAAACAAATAATGTGAACATTTTAAAAATTACATAAATTTGTGATTCATAAATGAACATTGTTAGTAATAAAAAACATAGTCCAATAAACTGAAACTAGTATTTGCTTAAATCATAATTGCATTTTTAAATAAATTACTAACACATAAATAGCTTTTAATTACCTAAATGTATTGTATTAAATTGTTTTACCTTGGGAAAATGCCAGAGCAGGGGCATAAATAGCCAAAGCAATGTAAACAATCTGTTCAAAAAAAAACATTATTTTTGAAAAAAATTATTTTGACACAAAATCATGAACATATTATTATCTTTATTACTTGAATGGCCCACAAATAGCATTTCCCAGAAAATAGGCATTTTAACAAAGCTACACAATGACCTGCATTTAGTCCTTGTCGTGGCACTCAAACCCACGTCCACCGAAGTTTGATTCCAACGTTGTACCACCAGATAACCTCCGTAAATAACAATCCTTTTACAACAATATTTTTGTGTGCATGCATATTACTTTGTAAACCATTATGCATTTATAATTATATAATGTCAATAGTGTATCATTTAAAACTACTTCGTTTCAATTACGGTTTGTAACAACAACAAACGTTTTTTATGCATGTTAAATTTATAAAATTTGGAAAAAATTTTATATAAACACTATTACATAAAATTCCAAATAAAAATCAATTATTTATTCGCGTTTCAAATAGTTTACAATTTAGATTTTGGCTTTATTATACATTATCTAATTAATTATTGTTTTTCAACTTAATCACTGTTTAAAATAAGAATAAGTTAAAAACAATTACTTAAACTTATATATATATATATAAGTTTTTAAAACAACTAAAAATTTCATAATATTTTACTTTATAAAACTGTAGAAAATATTTTACCATTTACAGACTAAAATTAATTGTTGGTATGTTCTATTGTAATTAACCATTTTCTACTTTTACTGCATGTTTTTAAATATTTGTTTTCATGATTATCTAACAAATATATGTAAGCATCTAAAATCTAATCATAAAAAATAACATTATACTTAATTTGTTAAAAATAGGTGCACAACATAAATTTACTTGTATAAATATATTACCACAATCACAACACAATAATATAATATAACTGTATACCTTATTGTATTTTAATTTTTTTATATTCAATAATACCAATCAGACTTCTTTTAAATTATGTAAGTTACTATTATTATAAATAATAATAATAATAATTATTATTATTATTATAATAAAGAACTTAAACCAAAGTAAACACTCAATAATTTCATAAATTTCAAAATTTTAACATCTTATTATACATTGTTTTCAAAAAATAATAATATTAATATATAATCACAAATTAATTATATTGATTTAATGCAAATACTAAACAAATGGACAAATAAGCAATCAAGCAAAACTACTAAAAATTTAAATTGTAATTTAAAACTTTGGTTTGACAATTAAAAACAATATAGGTTTTTATAAAAAATTAATTACTATTTCTAGATCATTATATAATTTTTTTTAATATTACATACCATTTGAATAATATAAATAATAGAAGTAAACCATCGTACTAGTTTACCAAATCGATATTCTATATACTATAAAATAAATATATTAAAAAACTATTAATTTGAAAAATGTAATACAAATTTAGTTAACTTTTCATTTATATAAAATGCAAATATATTTATTTATTTATTTAAATGTTTTTATAAACAAACTGACGATTAATGTCATAATAAATCTTTTTGCCTATTAATATTAAAATATTCAGTTTTAAACAATTACTAATTATGTAAGAGATTATAATGTATATTATATCTAACAAAATGTAGTATATAAAAAAATTATTTTATTTTTTTGATTTAGAAAACATGATGTTAATTAAATTTAGTATTATAATCAATAGTGTACATAATAAAAGTTAATAAACTCAGTTCATTTTTAAGGTTTTTTACAACAACTTATAATATTAATAAAAATTTAAAATAATGTTCATACAATAAAAAATATTACTAGTAAACGTACAAACTTTTAAATAAACGATAAAATTCCAATTATAAAATTTAATTTAAAAATTTTCTAATTAAAAGTAACAATTAAATAAATAAACATATTTCACTTAATAAAAGTTAATATTTTATATTACCATAATAAAATAAATAAATAAAATTTTAGATAAAAACGTTTTTAAAATATTTTTTATTATTATTTTATAGAAAAAAAATTAAAATGTACTTATTTTATTCAAATATTAAACAAAAAGTAAAAATCAAATCAAATAATGTCTTATTTTATAATAATGTGTAAAACTTTGCGTAATTTTAAACTATGAATTTCATTTTTTATAAAAATAATATTACCTCATGAGCGCAATTTAACTTAAGTTTATAGAAAACGGGCATATATATGTATGCCACAATTGGATATCCAATACAATAAGCAATAATAATCATACTAAATTGTATTCCAAATTGATAAGATTGAGCGGTATTTCCAAGTAAAGATACGGCAGAATTAAAACTAATCATAATACTTGCCAAAATCGGTAATAAAGTAATATCACGATTACCCAAAAATAATTCCGAATCGTTGATTGTATCCGTCTTCGAACGTTTATTATTTTTGCGTTTTTTTAATGACGCATAAAGGAAATATATACCAACAGAAGTATAAATCAAAAGGAAAATTGCAAATACTAAATAATCACTCCAATCAAATATTGGTATATTGTTAACGTTCATTAATTAAAACACTAAAATGTAAACAACATAATTAATAGTGTTAATGTACAACATTAATTACTAATTTTTGGAATACAAATACTAGATAATAAAAATTGTTTCAACATAGATTAATTTTTAAAAATTGTAATCAATTTATTAACAATGCATAATTTTAAAAATAATTATTTTAATTATTCACTATAATGTACAGTTGTAGTGCCCCGTTCACTGCTTAATTGGTTTATAAAAAACATTGTGATAAAAAATAATTAACAATGTCAAACACAAATTGGTTTCCAGTCATAATATTAAAATAAACAAACTAACCAATAGAATGCAACTAAATTATTTTCAAAAATATCTTTTTATTAATAAATACTGCAATGTATGCACAAAAGTTTAATCAAAATCTTAGATGCTTGTCTAATATATACTAGTAATTTTTTTATAATAAATAATAACTTTTAAAGGATAAATCATTTTGCTTATTAAATTAACATTAATTATCATACAATATTAATAAATAATTAAATTATTAAACAACTAAATAATAAAAATAAAACCGTTTATATTATTATATTTTTGCATAATTATGAATTAATTGAAAGTAAAAGTATAAAAATAATTTTTATTCTTAATAATGTAATTAACTTGTAAAAATTATTTCTAAATACACAAAACATTAAATAACCAATTAATGTTATATTTTATAAAATATATACCTATTTTTTGATATTACAAAAATAAATGGCCATTATGCAACAAATAAGCATTTTTATCTCCAAAAAATTCAACTAGAAAACATTTTTTTATTTAACACAAATTAAATGCATTCAAGATAACTAACCAATTAAATTAATTTTATTAATAACAATAATCAAAAAATAATAATCTTATACGACGTGTGACAATACATAAAATTAGAAAGTTTAACAAATTTAAATACGTTATATTTACAAAAAATATAAATAATATTTATCCTATACAGTATAAAATAGTAAACAATAACAATACTTTAAAAATTTATTAATTAGTAATTGCGAAAATAAGAATGCAATTTTCGTTAGTATACAAGTAAACAATTAAACTTCTACATTTTGTGTTAGTATAATATATATATATATAACTTAAATCACAACAACATTATTTTAAATCGTATGTATAAAATAAGAGGATGTATATATGAGACAAATATTAAAAGATTACAAACCGTAATAAAAGACCTTGAAACCAAGTTACCACAAAAATTAAATAATTAATGTAGTATATTAAAAGTTTATTAAATTATACAAATTTTTTTTATGTATTAAATGTTTTTTTAATTTATTTTTTATTTTTGTTTTAATACAAAAAAAAACAATTTTTGCAAACGTTTGTGTATTTATTATAAATTTTGTAGCAGTTAAATTACTATTTGTTTTTGTTTTTGTTTTAAAAGAATGTAGTTTATAAATTAATTTTTTAGTTTATTAAATTTATATATATGATTATTTTTTTATTAACATAATATTAAAACATAATATTTAATTTATATTGTATTGATTTGTGAATTAATGGGTAGTTTAGTTTTACAACGCTAGATATAAACTTGAGAAAGCATAAGATTTAGTGCTATTAGCGGCATTATAGTGCAAGCCCTTGTTTTACTTTGTTAAAACATTTTTTAATTAAAAATTGATTTGGTAAGGTGTCTATGCATTAAAAATTAAATAAAATACATATAATTATATTTAAAAAATATAGTCCTGAATAAATTTATTACAGTCTATGTTAAAGTTTTTTATCAGAAGATTGAATAAGCAAAAAACGTCAAACATACTTAATTAATGTTTTGTGTTGTTTGTGTTTATGTTTAATAATTAATGTTTACATAATAAAATTAATTAATGTTATAAAACACTAAATATATTATTCATAATGTTATAAATTGCAAAATGTCTAATGTGATCAAAATATTTGTGGTAAATTGCTCGTTCATACGTAATTATTTTGTTTCTTACAGTTTTTTAAACCAAGTGTTTTGTAATAATTATAATGCGTTCGTTATAGCAAAATTCACATTGTGTTCAAATAAAATGTAGTCACACTGTTATGTTTGAAATTGTTACAGGAGTACGTCAAGAATGTATTATTTACCGTTTTTGTTTCTTCTGGTAACTGATTTTATTATGATTCAGTCTATGAATAATTTGTCGTTTTAAACTTTTATTGAATAAAGATTAGAAATATGCACTATAACGTTTTGTCATAATTAATTCTGAATGCATAGAAACAATAATTGTACAATTGTACATTCACAGTAGTAAACATAAAATAAATTAAAAATTAAATTTAAATTAAATTAAATTAAAAAAAAGTTTATTACCGCTACAAAAACCTTCAGAAAAAATTAAAATAATTGTTTCTTTATGTAATTACAAAATTTGTTAAAAAACGTACTTTATAATATCGATTAAATATGCAAATGTTGAATTAAACAAAAGAATAAAACTGAAAACTTATTAAACCTGAATTTTTAGCAAATATTTAATTGAATTAAAAAAACAGAAATAAATTAAAAATTTTTTTAAAGATTTTAACATTAGTATTACAAAATAAAGCAGCACTACAAGATGCTTTCCTTTTGCCATTTATATTTTTTTGTATGTTGATTGACTAAAAGTTATTTATTTTTGTATGTTAAAATATGCTAACAAAATAATTTTATGTTTAAAAATATTCTTAAAGAAAAATCTAAATACCTCAAAATTTTGATCAATTACATTTGACAATTGTTTATATTTTTTATCTAAATTTTAATCCATAAAAGCGCAAACTTAATAATTCTCAAATTCTGTAATTTTTTAAAGATTGAGAGAAAAAAATGTTTTAAGGATTCCAAAATTAAATATGTCGGAGTGTACATGAACAACAAATTTATCTGGTCTAATCATTTAAATTATATATAAAAAACTAAAATGTTATGTTTGTACATAACACTTTTTAGCTAATGAAAAATAGGAACTCATTTTATTCAATTATATGTCAGATTATGTTTTCTATTATTTCCGATGTATTGTTTACTTTTAATCTTTTCTGAATTAAAAAACTAGATTTTACTAAAATTAGGAAATGTATTACGTTTATTTCTACATTTTTAGCAATTAAATACATTGATCTTTTAAAAAAATCAATTGATTTTTTTTCCCGATAGATTCGCGAGGTGAGGCGCGCGTCACGCTACACGTCCATTAGAGCGTTATTCATCCTTTTCTCTTTTTTTCTTTTTTGATGATTATTGCAGTGTTTTTGCATTGTAATACGTAACTTGTTTTATTATTATTTTTGCATATTTATAATTTTTGTCGTTTTCTATAATTGTTAACTTCCACTATCTACTTTCATTTTATCTTGATTTCAAATATTTTTTCTGTCACTAATCCCCCTTTACCTCACCATCCATTTCATTTTTCCTCCTGAAAATTTGAGACAATTTGAGAACCGAGTACTAAAAGGCGTTTTGGCCTACTCAACTCGTGAAAAATCCTGAATCCTGAATCCTGAATCCGACAATAATGTTGTAACACCTTTACATAAGTTTCTGATTTCTCATTTTTAATTAAAGAACGCATAAGCGGTATTGACTGACCGTTTAAATCGGTCGCAACAAAAGCAATCAATAAATAGTTACAAAAGTTTATCTATAAAGGTACTTACTTCTCTCTATTGGTACTGTATGTTGCATCAAAGCATATATTTCCAGGAAAAGTTTCGTACAAATCACGCTGTTGATAGTGGCAGAAACTTATGACGTTATATGTGTTATTCATATCCCAATTATATGCCACTATTCCCTCTTTTTTTAAGCAAAACAATGTTTTACTTAAACTAAAAAATTCTACAAATTACAAAAAATATAATTATACCTTTTTTTATTAATTGAGTTCTGAGGTTGTACACATCCCTGTTCGTACACTACCTTCCCGAAATTAGTTTTTATGTAATTCTGCGTTTTAGTTACGGACATATGTTTAATTTTGCCCTTTAGATCTTCCTTTTCCGCAGTTGTTAATTGCCGGTTTTTGCAGACATGGAAGCCAATTCTTTAGACCAATCATGATCATGTTTCCAAACGGCCTCGCATACATGGTATTTGCCGTTTTTTAAATCCACTGTAAAACGTGCCTTACAATCAATATATTGTGTCCTAAAAATAAAACATAAATAATTTACCTGTTAACACGTTAAACAGTACTTTGTGATTTCCGACGTTGACGTTTGTTACAGTGAAATTCTACTAATGAATATCAATAACGCTAGTTGATTTCCTCGTCATATATTCTTTTTAACCTAGCGTGAGTTAGTTTCTTAAATGCCTTAATAGCATTTTTTAAATTATCTAAACAATTATACTTGACAAGCGACCACGCGGGTTAAGTATTATTAGATTTAGTAAAATGACGTAAAATGGTGTACAAACGAAAATTTTGCTATTATATATCTCCTCAACAATTTCAAAAATTAATCAAAACAAATAACCAATCAAGTATAATTTTTAACATTTTATGCCCACTTAATGTACCATTGCATACTTTTATATTAAACCACTGATAACCGGCATCACATATGTATTAAAAGCAACACCACTTCTTTGCATGAAATAATAAATTAAGTAAAGTTATCTGAGAAACAAAGACAATAATAAGAACCAATAAATGTTGTGCGTTATACATTATTTAATAAATATAAAATTAATTATTAAATAAATATTGTATTTTAAATGATTAATAATTATGTTCAGTTACAAATAAAGTTTTAAAAATAATTGTGTTATAACCATTTTCTTCACTTCTGATATAATTAAAATTTATACCAACGCTGAAATATTAATTAAACATGATTTTTATAAAATACGTTAAATACAATCTATTATTAATGCTAAATTTTTAACGCAATAATAACTAAATTATTTCATATTAATTTGGTTAATTACAAGTAGACTGTGATTTAGAATCTATTGCACAATATTCCCACTTTCAAAAATGTAAACAATTGTAAACTTATTTTATTATTTTATTTATAGTAATAACAATAATGATAATAATAAATTTTATATAATTTAATTTTTTATAATTTATTTATGTTACTCCAACATAGATTTATTAGAAATAAATTTACAACCACTTTTTAAATTGAATTATTATATTACATAAAGAGGAAACCAGGTTAATTTCGTTATTCTATAAAACTAAAGTATTTTTACAATAAATTTATTTTAAAAATAAAATTTTATTAGACTGTAGATTATCAACTTTTGTCTGAAAATGTTTTCTTTAATAACCGTACACAAGTTGTTAGGATTAAAAACAGTGTTACGAAGCTAATGAATATTATTAGTAGCGTTATACAAGAAATTGTATTATTTCCCAGATTATTTTAAATATGTATTAATAATATTTTGAAAACTACTACAAAAAGAATACATTTTGTTTTTGTTAGTAAGAAAAAAATGTTAATGCGTACAAATTAATACAAGGACAATATAATAATAATAATAATAATAATAATAATAATAATAATAATAATAATAACAATTATAATAATATGGGATAATATAAAATAATATATGTAGTAATTCCAAACTTGCATGTGATTTAAAATAATAATGTTTGCAATTTACAAAAACGTACAAAAATAATCCTATCTAACTATTTAGCAATTTTTATAGTAATCTTTCAGCCCAATATTATGACAATTATTCGGGAAGTATCCGTTTGTGCACGTTTCTGATAATGCTTAAGATAGCATCAAAATATTTACGGCAAACGAATCTAAATTAGTACGTTACCAAAATAATATCATGCCTCTCATTTGTATCATAATGCACATGTACTTTTGAATATCCGTTTTATTTTTAGTGTATTAGACGTTAAAAAATTTTTTTGCTTTATCTTAACAGATATTACATACTGCTAATTGTATTGCATTTTATAATTGTAGATATTTTTGTCAGCTGAAAGCTACTTTTACTGAATTATTAAAGCCGATAATGATAATAATAGTAATAACAATATTGGTAGACTAGACACTGACAATTGATTCAATCTATCCAGTCCCAAGTCTGGATAAGGAGGAGGGTTTGAGCGCAAGGTTGGCAACCTGGCCTCTGTAAAAATTTATACTGCTGCGGAAACAATGAAAGATGACGTCATTCCGGCAAACAACAACGTTTCTGGATGGCAAAGTTACCAGATGACAAGGTTGAGTGAAAGTCGAAAGAAAGCGCAATCTTCGATTTGCAGAATATTTAATGCCAACGAGACTTTGTTGTTGTTGTTGTTGTTTTGCTGTAATTGTTATCTTTGTTATCTTACACTGACAATGGACGATCATAAAATTGGAAATCATCAAATATTTGCTAATTTTAAATTTTTTGTTAAATTACTTAATCAAAACAATGCAAAATGCATGGTACGCTAGATGTTGTGCTACAATATTTGCAAAAGTTGATAAAGCTGCTTGATTTTTGCCACAGCTTTCTCCCTTAGCTTAACAACTACATATGGTAAACTTATACCTAAAATACCATGGGAGTATGCTTGAACTCACCCACCGTGGCAGAAACCCAATTATACCGCTGTGCACTCGGTCTCTGCTGTTATTAGTCTAGGTGCTTGTGAGTACCTAGTCCAGAGGAATGGTTAGGAATATCACCATCATTAAAAATGAGGACTTTATAATCATTACTAAAATTTTCATGCCACATAGTCTTTATGTTTTTTAATTACTTGTAATTACGTATTAAAAAATTGTTAAAGTGGGTGATATTACATAAAACGGTTTTTAGAAAACAATTTTTTGACACATTTATTTAAATATATCATATAAAGATAGTTTCCAAACCATTTATCTTAATTTATTAAAGTGGAAACATTAAATTAATCCAAAAAGTTATCAGGCACAATGACAAACATGTGTCAAGTATTAAGTTATAGATTTATTGCATAATAACATATTCATTCAGAATGTCCAGTTATTATACTCAAAATAACACTAATATAAGTAGTGAATGTGTGTACATTTTCACATTTGCTAGTGTTATTCAATACAAATCTATATAGTACTGTTATTTAATATTTTAACTGAATTAAAAATTTAGTAGCAAAACGCGGTCTTTGCTAAGGCATATTTACCTGAACACTTAATGGAAATTCTTAAACTTCCATTTAACTGAGTATGAAAGGCTTGCCCTGTTTTACATTTTACACAAAACGAAGGTAAAAATATAATTACATTAACGGAATTATAACTACAGCTTTGTAAAAATACAACACTTACATAGTACAAACATCACTGATCACAATTGTAAAATTCTGTCCAAATGTATTTAATTATTAACTGTAAAAACCGTGTCTAGGCTGCAACAGCAAATATAAAATTTAACTTAATCTTGGTTACAGTTATACAAATACACAATCTCGTCTACATACGTACAAACAACCATCTGTACTTAGTGCCGTGCTTAGAAGAAATGGTTGGAGCGCTGGAATTCAAAATAGATAACCATAAATGTAAGTTCTTCAATCGGCACTAAATAGGGGGGGGGGTAGTTGTTTGACTGCACAAATTGTCTATTTGTCAAAACATGCTTCCTATCAACAAAATGATTTCGTGTGTTTGACTATTTTACCAGAATGTTTGTTTAATCTCATAAAACATTCATTTTAATTAGATCTTCCCGAGTAGTTTTTAGGTAAGTTTCCTGTGGTTTACTCAAAACTTTATTTTGCAATCATCAATTGTTCATTCCAAAACTGTTCTTACTGGTGTTTTGGTTGGTAAACGTGTAATTTTATCAAGTAATTTTCTACGTTTAATCAAATATTAAGTTTCCTTTCTGCTTTTAATAAACATTGTCATCCGAGTCCTGCTATTAGACCTTTGCTGTTATTTGCCTAAATGGCGTCCGCTCATTGTTTTTGCAGCTATATAAAATTTTTACAGAGTTCAGGTTGCTAACATTGTGCTTTAACCCTCCTCCTTTATCCAGGCTTTAAACTGACTGGATTTGTTTATTCTTTATCTTTTGTAGGTGGAGTTGATACAATTAAGAAATATGTTAATGTTCAAAAATGCGTTACCTAGATTAAACAAGAGAATAAACTATGTTTTAGTAATAAGTAGATGCTCTACAGCATTGCGTTGGACTTAAACAGTTCTTTAAAAGTGCTTATGAATGTAGTCTATCCAACTAATTATCAATAGGACCCATCTCTCTCAGTATATATATATATATAATTATTAAGAATCCTTATTTCTAAATATAATTTCTATAAATAATCTACCCCAATCTGTTTTATAGCAATAAATCATAATACCACTATTTGTTAAAACTTATATATATATGTTACAAAGTTACACAGTCCAAAGTTATTCACACTGAGTAAATCCTACCAAGGACACTAAAATGTCCACTTACTAAAAGTTGTGAAATATATATATATATATATATATATATATATATATAATGTTTTTGAGTGATGAGAATATACGAAATGAATACATTTCACAATATTAATAATAATAATTTCACAATTTTAAGTCTTCTATTTTTTTACTTCGAATTATGTGAAGAGCCCAATGCCTTCAACCTTAATTTGTATTTTAAAATCAAATGTTTTTATACATTTTATTTCCAACGTATATCAGAAAGGGTCTGATTAATTGAATACCCATGCGTCTTTGTTGCTTTTCATACAATTTAAAATATGGAAGATAGCAATGGCTATATTTGGTTTACCAAACTGTAGATATGAAAAAAATAATTTTTCAAAACCTTGAAATAAAATCAATTTTTAGCAATAGGATTGTGGATTTTTAAAATTTTTTGCAAAAGTGAAAATTACCCTACTTATAATTTTGAATGAATTAATATTGATTAAAACATTTGTCCATAAATAAATAATATTTCTGCAAGAAACATTTCGATCAATTTGTTAAAGACCACCAATCAAATTAAATATTTACTAATTAATAAACGGTAAATTTCATTACAAATTACAGACCATGTCACGTGTACAATAATGGGTTTAACAATAATTGAGATCAATAAATTGTTCTATCACCAATTAAACGGTGACGTCAGCGAAACAATTGTAATGTATTACTCATTGTCAATATTCACTCAAATGTACTGCTAAGATCAACACACATACAAATCTAAATATATAATTTTTTTCCTCTTACATTTTACACGTTTTGTCAGGATCCTCAACATTAGAAGAAATAACTTTAACATGTAATATAATCAATAAACCAGGAAATAACAAACATCTTGCATAAATTAAAAACGTTTTATTTTAATCACTACTTAAAAATTTAATAGCATTCATTCAAATAAGCCGTAATAGTACAACTGCACAGGAAATAATGAAAAAACAGTGTGAATGGTTATTGAGTCATTGGTCTCTAAAGGAGTTGATATACACTATTATTAACTGAATAAATCAAAAGGTAATACAGCTACTTTCTTAACACAATTTGGTTTTTAAAAGAGAATGGGTTGCACAGACTATGTCTGTTAAAAACCCGATCGAGAATTCAGAATACAAAGTATTTAGATTTTTTTATTGAACAAAAATTTATATAAACTTTTTAAAATGTCCACTGCTGAAAGATATTTCTCGTAAAACATTCAAAGTAGCAAACATAAAATAAATAAAAAAAATTAAAATCTGCAATCAACTAAATCAAACTCATTTTTACAAAATATATCGAATTTATTCTAATTCAAAGAAAACAGCCGTAATGTTTTCGAATCACAAATCATTAAATATGACTATTGACAAGTGTCAGAATTCAAGTGCTACAGATTATTAATTAAAATTGATGGAATGCCAAAACTTAATTCGCAGCTCAAGTTAACATTGCTTCCTTCATCTTCGGATAAATAGCTTAACGCATTGTAGAATAATTGTTACACATTTAGTAAACATCAATTAAGTCTATTTTATTTGATGCAGCATAAACACGATGTCTAACAAAAGCCAACATTCTCTGTTTAATTTTCTTAAAAATATGTTTGAAGAAAATGTGGTATGTAGGTTTACATTAACTATTACTATCAAATCCACTGGCTAATTAATAATGTACTTTGTAGGCGTATTCATTTTTATTCAATGAATATTACAAGTTGTTTTAAACATAATCTCCACTGGATTGCATATGTATAATTAACACCAACGGAAGCCTGGAGTCTGTAGAATTATGGCATTTATAGATTATGATATTATTATTACATTTATTACAAAACACTTTTGCTTTAAAAAATAAGCATGGGGCAATAAGATAACAATTTCATCAAAAATTAACATCAAAGTCTCGTAATTCAAAGAGAACATGAGACAACAAAATGTTTCCATGTATTTGAACATTCTGCCAAACGTTTTGCTTGTGCCCATGAAACATTCATTTCAATTAGATCTTCCCGAATAGTTTTTAGCCAAGTTTCTTTGGTCTGTCAACCTTTCTTTTACCATTTACAATTGTCCATTCCAAAACCGTTCTTGCTGGTCTTTCGGGCAGTAAACGTAGAATTTGACCAAGTAACTTTCTTCGTCTAATTGTAATGATGTCATGGAGTGAACGAGAGTCGGTTCTTTTCATGATCTCATCATTTGAAATGTGATCGCGCCAGGTAATCTTTAAAATACTTCTAAGACACCGGCGATAAAAAACATCCACCATCTTATCAATCTTATCCGTACGTTTTCACGTTTCACTCCCATATATTGCCGTAGGAATGATTATTAATGCGTACAAACGGAGTTTTGTCTTTAGGCGGATGGAAAAACATGACCATATTGATTTGAGTCTATTGAAGACTGACATTGCCTTACCAAGTCTGGCTTTAACATCAATTTCGGTTTGTCCGTCTTTACCAATGATGCTTCCCAGATATGTAAAGGAATCAACACTATCAATATTTTGTCCACTAATTTTCATGGGCAAATCATTGTTTGACTTTATGCATAACACTTTTGTCTTTGAACAATTAATCCGTAAGCCAATACGAAAACTGATATCACTGAGTCGTATTGTCATATTTTGCATCATTTCTGGTGTTTCACTGAGTAGACCAATATCATCTACAAAATCCAAATCCGTTAATCTGCCTTGGTTCCATTTGATACCATAAGACAAATTATTCATGGATTGAGTCATAATAAAATCAATTACCAGAAGAAACAAAAACCGTGACAAAATACATCCTTGACGTACTCCCGTGACAATTTCGAACATAGCAGTATGACTACTTTTGTTCGAACACAGCAACTTGAATTTTGGTATAGCGAACGCATAATATTCACATATTTTAACGGTATTCCGTAAAACTTAACGATTTTCCACAAAGATTCTCGATGAACACTGTCAAAAGCTTTCATAAAATCAATAAAATTGATTGTTAGTGATTGCTAAAATTCTTGACTTTGCTCAATAATGTTACGAAGGGTGAGTATTTTATCAATACAGATTCTTCCTTTCCGAAAACCTGCTTGTTGTTCTCGAAGGTGTTTATCTACCGCATTACTTAAACGATTTAAAATTACTTTGCAAAATACCTTACCAGGAACAGACAATAAGGTTATTCCGCGCCAATTATTGCAATCATTTAGACTTCCTTTTTGGGAAGGGTAACAATTACTCCTTGCTGCCAATCATTTGGAACTTGTTCATTATGCCATATAACATTAAATAAATGAGCAAGTTCACTTGCTACAACATCACCTCCATGTTTGAGCATCTCTGCAGTTATCTCGTCAAGTCCTTATTGTTTTTCAACCTTTGAATTGCATAAATCACTTCAGTTACAGAAATGTCATCAATGCATATTTCCGGATTTTGAGTCACATTCATATCATTATCATTATCAAAATCTATGAGAGTATTTGGTATAGGTTGATTAAGTACTTCTTTAAAATGTTCTACCCATCTAGATGATTGGTCACCATTTGTTAGAAGTAAACGACCATCTTTTTTTTATTGGAATATCGGTGTTCTTTCTAACTCCCGACAGTTGTTTTACAATTTTATGCAGAGTTTTAGAATCATTTTTTGCTGCTACCTTATCTGCTTCTCTGCATCTGTTTTCTAGCCAATCATTCTTATCTTTGCGGCAGCTTTTTTTAACCTGTTTATCTAAACTTCTATATTTATCATCAAATATTTTCCAAATAACAGGATTGTTAGATTAATCTCTCTCTAATTTTGTTTTCTTTCTGAGATCAATTAAATTCCATGAAACTGATGAAATCCATTGTTTCTTTGTAGAGTGACATTTTCTACCTAGCACATTTGCTGCACAGTCTGTAATTGTTTTATGAAACAATTTCTATTGATCATCAGATTTTTCTACCCTTTTCAGATTTTGAAATGTATTTTTTAAGGAATTGTAAAATTGATTTGAGATATTTGACTGTTTAAGCTTCTCACACGAAAATGGATGTAATTTTTTTGTGGTTTCTATTGTCTTTAATTTTAAACAAAATTTTCCAACAACAAGATTGTAATCAGAACCAACATCTGCACCGCGATATGCACGTACATCTTGCAATGAAGATCGCCATTTTGTGCTAATACAAATGTAATCAATCTCGTTTGTTGTTTTTTCATCTGGAGAAACCCACGTTGTCTTGTGTATATTTTTGTGAGCAAAAAACGTGTTGCCAACACTCATTCCACAATGACTGTTTAACGTCAACAACCTATAACCATTATCATTTATGCTATCAGCATAGCCATGTGGTCCAACATTTGAGGAGTACCCAGATCTATCTTTGTTCAATTTCGCATTGAAATCACCGATCAAAATTTTGATGTCTCTTCTTGGCACATCATCTAACAAACTTTGTAATTGATCATAAAAAATATATTTTTGGTTCTCCTCAGTTGCCTCAGTAGGGGCATAGACTTGCACAATTGTTACTTTTGCAAATCTGGTGTTGAATCTAGCTGAAATAATACGATCCCTCACAGGTTTCCATCCAATTATATCTTTAGCAGCATTTTTACTCAACATAATACCAACTCCATTAATATGATATTTTTCATGTCCAGAATATAAAATTGATGTATCTCCACTGTTGAAATGACCTTGGCCTTTTCATCGCATTTCGCTAATACCCCAAATATCTAAGTTGTACTTTTTCATTTCTCGAAGGACTTGTTCTAACTGTTCAGTACGAAAAAGTGTGCGCACATTCCATGTCCCAACACTGGTTAAGGTTTTGGCATTGAATATTCTGCAAATTGAAGATTGAGCTTCCTTTCGGCTTTCACTCAACCCTGTCATTTGTGTAACTCTGTCATCGAAATACGTGCGATCACTTCTTTGCCGTTGTTTGCCGGAATGGCGTCCTCTTATTGTTTCCGTAACAGTATGAATTTTTTACAGAGGCCAGGTTGCTAACCTTGCGCTCGAACCCTCCTCCTTTATCCAGACTTGGGACTGGCTAAATTGAATCATTTCTGATCCAATCTAGGCGGAGTTAGATTATGATAAACAGTTGTAATTTTTAGAATGGGTTCTTTACGTTAATTGCATTAAATCGCGAATAATGTTAAATTAATTATGTTATAAAAATGATCCACTGATTAAAAGAATTAAAAAATTATTTCTTGATATGCATACAGTTGATATTGAAAAAAGCCATTTGAGATTATGTTTCACCTGGTTGATGTCATATTTAAAAATCTCAATCATAACACTAAATATAGGCTGTATCTTGGTCGAATTAAGCATATTATGCTAATAAACGTTTTTGTACAATATTCAGACACTAAAACTGGAAAAATATTGTATATCAATATTTTCAAAATATAACTTTGTAAACAAATGGAATATGTGTAATCACTTATATCGTGACCAGTTGGAACAAGAAAGGAAAGTGTAAAATGTACAACAAAATTAGCGGAAAATAGCGGACAAGTCAAGGATTTAATGAGTAGATGTGCATCTATTCTATATTTTGGAAACTAAACACACTGTATTCAAGTGGATTGTATTATATTTAGAAAAAATGCTGCTAAAGCACTTATTAAATGATGACGCGTAATCAATCATATCATTTCGGGCAAACTAAACTACACACTTTCAAGTATGTATCCCTACACTGAGCCTCTTAAAAAGGCCGAAATTGTGAAATTTACAGCCATTACAGAATTCGTAATAGGTATTCATGAACAAACAGTATGAATGTAATTCATTATTACAGATGCGTCCCAACGTAAGCGAAAATACGTTAAACTTAATTTTCTTAAAAAATATCATAAAATTAATTACAAGAATTCATCAAAATAGGATGCAACTAATAGCACCGAATTTGTTTAAATTTATATTTAAATTTTCATAATTAAATTGTAACGTATTATTTTAAAGAATTTCGTACTTATTAATAGTAAAAATCTATATTAAAAAAAACGATAACACAATATTTACTTATTTATTTTTACTACTTCAAATGTTTTACGGGAAACATCATTTAGCAGTGAACATTACAGCGTAACCGAACTTGAACCAACAAATCGTGCTGATGGTAGGATTAGAACCCGTGCCCATCCAGATCCAAATCAAGAGCGTACCCCAGCAATTTCCAAATTAACTCATTTTGTATTTGTAGATGGGACTAGAAAAATGTCGCGTTTTAACAATGACCTTCAAATTCTTTAAAATTTAATTGCTTTTAAACAATTATGTATCAGGCTTAAGAAATTTTCATTCCATAATACTGCTATAGTAATGTGTATAGAACGGTTTTGTAAGATTTAAAAGTGTATAATGCAAACCCATAATATTAGAAGACGTATTCACACTGCATTGATTTTAATAGCTATTCAGGCGCCTACTACTGATTTATTTTATTTTTGCTTGAATATTTTACAAAAAAACAATTGTCAGCATGTAAACTTTTAGAAAAACCAATGTATTGGTCTACATTTAGCATTAGTAGTAAGAATGAAACCTGCACCCATCCAGTTTCAAGTTTAATACATTAGCATCTTCTGCAATACAGTTGAATAATCACCACATCATTATCTGGCAATTACATGACTGATTATATTTCGACAGATAGTTAATTATATTATGCAATAACTGTTTAATACAATCCAATTTTGATTTTATTCATCGTTGAATAGTCGCAATATGCGTGATACTTGATGAATTAATCTTTACATTTCTGATGTTCACTTTACAAGTGGATACGACAAATTGGATGTTTTATTTGTTCACATTTTGTTATATTATGGGATTCTAGTAATAATTGTCACTTCTGTGTTATAACTTTATTTAAAACATCCCAATATTTATTGACGTTCCCAGTAGGAAATATGAAACACAGAGATTTGTTTATATTCAAAATAAATTGATGGTACAAAAACATTATTTAAAATTATTGTTGTATAATAATTCTATTCTATAAAAATTAGTGCCCATCTTCAAAACTTTTTAAGATTTTTACTACTTTGAATGTTTTACGGCTAACATCTTTGAGCAGTAGACATTTTAGTGAAACCAAACGTGGGTCCACACTTCGTGCCAGTAGTGGAAATCGAACCCATTGCTCGTTATTTATAGCCACTGTCACACGACAGACACTCTTTTCATTTAAATATACTTTTATGGTGTAAATTAATTTATAAATTAATAAAAAACAATTACAAAATAATTGTTTACACAAAATTACACGTCAGACACATTTTTGAACATAGACCAATTCATTTTTCCACTAGTTATGTACTGCCGTTTTCATCCTTGGCGAAAGTATATAGAACTAAGAAATAAAAGAAATTTGAAAAACGTAAAACGAGAATTTTTATGTACTTTAAACAAATAATTTTAATTAATATAATTTTATTTTAAATATCTAAATATCAAATATCTACACATATTGCATAACCATTATTATCACTAATAGTATCGGAAATTTGTTGTGTAATGGGTTAATTAATAAGAAAACCATTATAAACAAATGTAAAATGTAAATAAATGGAATATATTCAACAAAAAACAATGACATTAATTTGAAAATTACTTTAACTAATAATAACATGATCATACATGTTACCTTAGAGATATATCAATTTTTTGATGCGTAAAATATAGTCTAACCACATGATGGGGTTCCACATCATGTAGTTAGATTATATTTTTGTAAGTAAGATTTATTCATTTTAGTTGGTGACGTGGTCACCTCATCATCATTTCTCATATTTATATGACATATAAACGATCGATCACGATGGCTTGATAAGCGTAACAAACGTGGAAGAAGAACAAAGTTTATTGGCTGGTAGACGGCATCCTTGCGATGTCGCCACTGTTCGCAAAGTTTGACGAGGCCGCCTGATTTTTGTAAGGGTTATCTCCTTTAGCCCAAGGGCTACATATGGTATACGTATACCTTTAGATACCTTTTAAGTATCCTGGGTGTATGTTCGCACCCACCCGCTGTAGCGGAAGCCCAGTTATACCACTGTGCATTTGGATCCTGCTATTATTAGTCTAGATGCCTAGGGGCACCTAGTCCAAAATGCACCACGTATAGGACGAACAGTCAGGAATATCACTATCATTGGAAATTGAGACTTTATAAGCATTACTCAAATCCTCAGTATCATTAGCATCCCAAAGTGTTAAACCACGGTGGGACTCGAACCCACAATCTTCCACTTAGGAGGCAGATGCCTTATCCATTAGGCCACGCAGACACCATTAGGCTACACAAGTAAGAATTAAACAATTAAGAAGGAAGTACTTACTATTAAAATTACCAATGTTAGTGAAACGCTTAAACAGATGACACAATGTGACATCACAGTTTGTATAATAATATATACAATACAAAAAATAATAGCATATTGATTAAGCAAATAAACTAACACTATTAATAAAGTATTCATTTACCTATTAAGTAAACATGAGCAAAGTTCATCTAGTCCAATTGCTTTATTAAACTGTAGCACAATAGTTTATAGGACTAATTGTTACTAATACAATTTATCAACTTAATGGTGTTTCATTGGATAAAGCATACTACATTAAATTAGACATTGTTTTTAAATTAAAAAAGAATTTTTAACAAAACATTTTTCAATTTAAGTCACATCTCTTCAAAATTATTACATTCCGCATAAAGCGACCAAATATAATTGTTTCAACTAGGTTGAAAAATAAAAATAATTGATTAAAAATACATGATTCACTAAAATACGCTGCTCATATTTAATTAGCAACCAATCAATGAACATTTTATTAATTCAACGTTTGTACAAAAAAACGCATTCTTTTAGCAAGTGCACATTTACTGCAGCCAAACTAATGGCGGCATTTATGCTAGCAGCAGGTGAATTAACATTTTCATCAATTAGTCCAATAAGTGTGCAACAACAACAAAAGTTAATGGCAAAACCACATCTTCATTAATTCCAAATTCACATAGCATCTCGAATAATCCCTATCAATGGCTCTCGATTCTTGGAGGCGTGTAAGGATATGTCAGTCCATCGACTTAGCCATTGTTTCCAAGATAAAGTGCCGACCAAGATTGTGTAAAAATCTTCCCGAACAGCATCCACCCAACTACGTTTTTGACCATTTTTCCTTTTCTTCCAATCGGTATTTGGACAAGCCAGAGTTATGATACGTGAGATTGCAGCATGATTTCTAAGAAGAACGTGTTCAAACCAGCGGAACCTTCGTTGTCGCGATATCAATAAAGGAAGATTGAAGGTCATTTCGAATTTGGCAGTTAGTGATCTTTTTCATCCAATCCCTTAACACAGAGGATGCAAAACGGGTGTTGTGCCAAATGTATCTGAGACATCTTGCTTCATATTCGTCAAGCTTCTTAATCTCTGACCCCGTAAGAGTCCACATTTCAACTGCGTACAGAAGTACTGTACAAATCAATAAAGAGAAAATGTTCATCCTTGACTTTAGATTGATGTTCTTTCACCTCCATAGTGGACCGACAAGATAACCAAACGCAGTAGCAGCCAAATAAATTCGGCGATTTACTTTATTGGATGAACCACCGTCAGAAGTAAGTGAGGAGCCCGGATACGTAAATTCCTTTACATTGGGGATTACAACATCATTTAATACAATCCTCGCACCAGGAGCAAGCTCCTGATAACTGATTTTTTGGGTAGATCTTCAGACCATATTCACCGGAAACTTTCACAAGGGAATCCAATGCTGCAACTGAGTTTCGTTCTCGGCTAGAAATACAGCATCATCAGCGTATTCTAAGTCTGTAATGAGCGTAGTACCAACATACACGTCTTCCATTTGTACAGAGATCTTGGCAAATATAGCATCAATTGCATAGTTGAACAAAAGTGGAGCAGCCACGCAGCCTTGACGGACACCACTGCAAAATTCGAACGACTTTGTAGTAGATCTGTTGCAATTGCGGTTTACAGCAGTTGAGTTCTTGTAACTGTGCCATCCCGACACACAATTGTCATTGTTATAAAGTTCGAAAGGTTACTTATTGAACAAAACTTACAGGCAACCTTGTGTAACAAATGTATATATATATAGCACACAAAACTTAGCAAGATGGGTATGTACCGAGAAAGTTGCAGAACAAACTCCAATAAGTATTCCAAACACAATATCAATTGCGTGATGAAAATTATCAACATAACGCGATATGCTAATAAAGAGACCGGTAACTAGTGCAAATAACTGCACCAATGCTCGTACAAAAGGACAGTAGGGTAATTTCATCCGACGTTGGAGATATAACTGCAAATCAACAAACAATTCAAAATTTAATTCAATTAACATTATGTGCTCAATTAAGGTATTTTTAAAAATTTTGTAGAAAATATTGGTTCAATAAATACAATCGTATTTATATACATTGTAAAATGTTTAATAATAATTAACCTAATTCTAAAAAATAATTTTTATAAACAGATATATTTGTTCACTTTATCATAAGTTTGCACTTTCTATTTAATGCGTATAACATTTTATAAGTGCATGGCAAGTTCAAGTGTTCTAAATTATTACGCTTTATTCGAATGACAAATCAAAGTAGTTCACGCAACCTCTTTAAATTCATTCAAAATTATGTTTGTTTCAACCTGAGACATTTTGAAACAAATTTGACAATAATGCGCACTTTTTAAATTTGGTATCTACTTGAGCGAACTGTATTCTACGTTATTTGAAACTGAACAAAATTTCATTTTGACCCATTTAGCTAAGCGACGAGTTGTTCGACCAATATATTTGTCACCGCAACTGCAAGTGAATTGGTAAATACACTGTTACGAGGAAATGATGGGTCTATTCAACGTAAGATTAATCACAAGCCTACCTGGACGGATCAACGTCTCCAATTAAAATGTTTCCTACCGATTCAACAAAAACGTGCACTGGTTAAAACATTATTTAACTGTGCACAAAGAATATGTTCAAGTGACACCATTGATAAAGAATTAGAAACCATAAAACCAACTCTAATCATTAACGGGTGTTCTGACGAATTTATCAATTTCTATTCAAAATCACTCACAACTAAAGAAAAAATTGTAAAACAAGCCGGTTTTTATAAAACTTTCTTTTAAAGGAGATGATGTCATTAACCTCCTAAAAATGAGGCTTAAAAGTGCGATCAAAAGGATATATCCATTGACCCAATTGAGAATGTTATATACCACAACAGGCCAGCCTTTGCCCAACGTAAAAACAGCTAAAGCAATGTTCTCCACCTCCTATTGTATCTACCAGTTCACTTGCAGTTGCGGTGACAAATACATTGGTCGGACAAAAGAACACATTCCTAATTGGATCAATAGAGAATCCAATTCAAACGTTTGTGCACTTCGTCAATATTACGTTATTTGGTTCAAACAAAACACCCAGTTAACTTTAACAATTGTTTTTAAGCGTTAATAACTGCTCAAGCTGCTAATATGTTAAAAACACTTGAATCTGTTTACATTCACACACAAAAACACATTTTGTGTACACAAAAACAATTTGTAACTTCATTAAATTTACCTTGGACTTAACATAGCCATATTGCGTTTGTGTATGTGTGTATAATTAATGTTAAGTTAATTACATCATATTATATCATATATTTTTATTCCAAATAAAAATATAAGAAGACGTAAACTGTGAGATGAATTCATTTCGTATATTCTCGTCAGTCACAAAGAGGGGGGTACGGATAACATTTAAATTAGTACAACTCAAACATTTACACACAATCATTACGACCAAGCTAAGTTCAAGGTAGTGACAAACTGTTTTTGTGTACACAAAGCAGGTTTCAATGTGTGAATATATATATACTGATTCTTTATATGTTTGTGGCTGAAGAGAATACAGGAAATGAATTCATCTCAGTTTACATCTTCTATTATTTTTGTTTGGAATTATAAAGGGAACCCAATGCTTTAAATATTTCTTATCTGTTAGTCGCTTTAGCTTTGGAAAACTACATGTAGAACGTTTTGTTTCATTCGGGACACAACTGTAGTGTTATGATATATAAATATTGAATTCATTCATTCATTTGGTTGGTGACTTGGTCACCTCTTCATTATTTCCCATATTTATACGACATGTAGAACGATCGATTTCGATGGCTTGACAAGCGTAGACAAACGTGGAAGAATAACAAAGTTTCTTGGCTGGTAGACGGCATCCTTGTGACGTCGCCACTGTTCGCAAAGATTGACGAGACCGCCTGATTTTTTGTCAGAGTTATCTCCCTTAGCCCAAGGGCTACATATAATATACCCACCTGCCGTAGCGGAAGCCCAGTTATACCGCTGTGCACTTGGACCCTGCTGTTATTAGTCTAGATGCCTAGTCCAGGATGCACCACGTGGAGGACTAACAGTCAGGAATATCACCATCATTGGAAATTGAGACTCTATAAGCATTACTCAAATCCTCAGGATCATTAGCATCCCATAAATATTGAATACATTTACTATGTTCATTTTTAAATTGCGGGAGTGGTCTGGCTCGATTCGAACCTGGTTTCAATCTCTACCACCGCCACCAAATGTGAGCCCATGTTTGGTTTCGCGAAAATGTCCACTGTTGAAAGATGTTTCCCGTACAACATTTAAAGTAGTTAAATTAAATAAATAAAAAGTAAGCATTATGATTTTCAACTCCACAGGAACTTTGAGTAGAGCATCACTAAGATCGTCACTTCCAAATATCAATAACCTACAGTTGTGGTAACGTACAATCAATAAAAAATTGAACAGAAATGAAAATTTCTTCACTTCCTCCATATTATGTCATGTACTACAAACAAATTACTAAGTTCATCTAAATATTTGTTTCAATGTGTTAATAACTACCGAATTCAATTAATTTTAAAATTTCTGAATATGTATGCATTTGTTCATTGAAACCCAATTTGTATACACAAAGATAGTTTTTGACTTTATTAAACCCAATTTGGTCATAATCCAATGCGTGTGTGAGTGTGTTCGCTTGTATTCTAACTAGTATTAATTTGATAACATATTTTTTTAACAATTTTGTTTATATGCCATGTATATACGGAAATTTTATGTTTGTGACCAAAGAGAAGGAACAAGATGCATAGATTTTACAGTTTACGTCTTCTGTTACATCTATTTAAAATTATACAACAATCCAACTTATCGTAACCCTTTGTTTCATAAACAGGATGCTAATGATTGCATAATGGTTGCATAATATACAAATTACATGGACCTGTTGATACAATTGCAAATGATCAAAACTGTGTATGTCATCAATTCCAAATAAATCAATCACAAATAGTGAAATACCAGGTACATGGTACATCTCACTTATCACGTCTATTCCAAAAGTTTCAACTCTATCAATCATTGTTCAACATTATTACCCAATAACTGATACAAAGGTAATTGTAAAAGTAACCGAAATTAATACGGAATAAGCTTAAGCTGATATGTTGGCAATAATCTACACCAATTGGCATATAGAAAATTATTATTCTATTTTAGATGTGTACCTACTCTAGATTACTACATCACTGATTATTAGTACGATGAAATAAGCTCACTAAAAAAAAGAAATTTAATTTCTTTTTAAAATGACCTTTCTATATGTTTTCTATGTGATATAAAATAATCACATGTTAGTTTTAATAAGTATTATGATGTCACAACGTACTTAAATAGTCCTTACTATAGACACTTATTGATTTTAATAAAGATCATTTTAATAAAGATGAAAATGTGTTGGAAAAAAACTAGAAATATGCATCAATGACATTTCTATAACTAAAGTAGTCAATCGAATTCAAATTTCAAAAAATAACTAAGCAGAAAGGTTTGACAAAATAATTGCAGAAATATCCAAACATGGAAGCGATATAAAATCATGCGATCTTGCTCACAGTGAAGACGTTTCTAATAACTGGAGTCAATAAGTAGTCACTGTGACAAAGAAAATAATTTTGAACAATCGCAAAATATTTGGCAAAGAAATTTCAAGCCCTTTAGTAATGTGGTAGACAAACATTTTCGAAAGCAACAAGCTGATTTTCAGAAAAGAAGGAGTTGCACTAAACAAATACTGACTCTCCTTAATATTATTTAACAATGTCAAAAATTGGAGAAATTACTTATGATTAATATTGTTGATTTCACAAAATATTTTAAAGTTTATCAAATATTCTGTATAAAATCGTGACTATACATGCAACACCGTCGTAGTTTGTAAATATAGTAAAATTTCTAGTTCATAAGATCACATTAATAAAACAGTTATACATTATATACCGTTATAGTCGAAACTGTCGTATAAGTCCATGAAATATGGATTTTGTCGCTGTTTCTATTGTTAATCGATCGTATTACAACCCAGCCTATAAATATAATGGCTTATGATATTAAGAGGAATCATGGTAAATTAACAGATTTCGACTGTGTAGTTAATATTGATCTAGTCAGTAAGATATCAGAAATAATGCTAAATATAATGACACGACTCCGTAACGTAAACTCTTGAGTTGAACTACGTGTTAACTGTTAAAAAATAATAATGTTGTGTACAAAGCCACGTGATTATATATCCATTAAAGTTAACAAACAAATTATCGAATTTGTCCATCTATTGATGATGTCTGAAAAGGATCATAGGTAAAGACGCATAAAACAAAATCAATATTAAAAAGATGTTCTATAGGGTTGTAAAATGTAAAATCAGATTTACAAAATAAAAAATGTTTTTATTGCCGATATCATAGAAACATTCTAAATATTATATGACTCTAAACACATTTCAATAGTAATGTTATCAGATAATCAAACTTCTGTCTAGTAAGTGATAAGAAAATTGTTACCTCAAAGCCTATATTTACTGTCTAAAAATCCAAAAAAGGTTTTGATTAAACGTTAAAAATTGTAAAAGAAAAGTTGATAGACTACATAAAACATTACTAAAAATCATTCAAAAACACCTTATTCAAATTATGTTGCATAAAAAGTTTTTTAATAATAATTAAATACGACAATCTTGCTACAACATGCGCTTTAAAACAAAAGAGCCTTGTAATGTAACGTACACAATATACAGAGTTTCTTATTTTAATAAAATTTTATTTTATTCTTGTTGGATATACAATTAATTTAAATAAAACAAATACATGCAACAAAATATAAGCGAAAAATTTAATATCATTATGTTACAATATATAAATTTCAATTTAATTTTTTAACTTACAATTAAAAAGACAGAGCCGGACATAGATAGTGAAGAATGGCCAGATGGAAACGACAGACTTGTAAAAATAAAAAACAATTTGAAAAACAGTGATCTTTGTATTTTGCACGTAATATTAACACATTACAATCAAACAATTAAAAATAAACATTAACTTATATTTAAAATTGTAATTAAAACTTTTTTGAATGCGGACTACAAAAATCTTTTGTTATAAATATAGAATATAATTTGCAATTTCTATTTTAATGATAATACAATTGCAGTAATAGAATTTAATCCAGGATTTGTACACAATTTCTCAAACGTGTTACTTTCACTTTAGATTTGTTTACATTTCTTATATAAACAATTTTGGCTACTCATATCTGTGATATTAAGGTACTGACGTTAGGACTACACTAAATCACAATCAATAGATAAATCGTCCGAGTAATTACAGCCATTTCAAAAATTAACGCAAAAATTTATAAAAGTATTAAATCTAAATTAATTTGTTATGTCTAATTTATTTTCATTAAAAATAATGTCAAGTACTTAATAGTTCATTTATATATAGTTACAAATGTTTATTTAAAAAACTGAGTCGGCCAAAATGGCATATTTTAAAAGCTACTCCTATATAAACTTGGATAATAAGTTGAAGTTACATAATTTTTATAATAATGAGCCTATTATTATTTTATGTGCTTAATTTCATTAAAAATGAACAATGACTAATCCTTAAAATTGATGTTAAAC
The DNA here is from genome assembly GCA_025895645.1 of Cardicola forsteri. Taxonomy (NCBI): domain Eukaryota; kingdom Metazoa; phylum Platyhelminthes; class Trematoda; order Strigeidida; family Aporocotylidae; genus Cardicola; species Cardicola forsteri. The sequence goes on along the minus strand of JAKXYG010000241.1, from coordinate 52,500 downwards.
GCACATTCAAATCTGCCCTGGATGTGATGTCATAGTAAATATCAAAATAAACATTTAATTATTCTAATCTATATAAAATAATTTAAAAACTTTAATAAAAATTTAAAAACAAATCGAATGATTTATAATAAACCTATTTCATAAACCAAAAAAAATAGTTTAAATAATTTTACTTATTCCACAATAAGAAACAGAGCACTTGAATCTGGTTTAACTTTACAGTCATCGAAGGTTAAGCCATTTATTACTAATAAACAAAAGGATGATAGATTAGCCTTTTGTAAACTGTGGAGTGAACGATACCTTTGTTATTGGCGTTCCGTATACTTTGCCGATGAAACAATGATTCGGGACGAACCATTTGGCTTTAAAAACAAAGTATTGTGTGAGAGTGAATCACTCCCGGTTGTTAGAAAAAAGCCCACCCTCGACAAGTAATGTGTTGGTTTGGTATTAAGTATAATCAACCTATTAAATGGAGAATTATATCTAGTACCTTAGATAGTGAAAACATTTTTTCAGTTATGGAGGATGTTTTTTCATTATGAAATGCAGCACACATACACGGGGGTTACTACTGTTTTTCAGGACAATGCTCCATGTCATCCGTCCAAAAAGGTAATGTCATATTAATCTAAGTTCATTATATTTGCTTTATATTTACATTTGGACAGTAAGGGGGCTAAAATCGAAAAAAACTATCTTTCACTCAATTGCCACCTAACAGCCCGGATATCAATGTTATTGAACATTTTTCAGTATGCTAAAGCGCAACATCAATAAGCATACTAAAATTGAGGATTTATGTAAACGTATTAGGTTTGTTGTTCAATATGACATAAAACAAGAATATATCAACACTCTTATCAACAGTATTCCAAAACGCCTGGATCAGGTTGTTCAAAAGATAAGCGATCACATAGATTATTAAATTTTTTAAACTTTCTAATATCTTTAATCATTTAGTAACTGAAAAATTGCGCGTAATCCGTATTTTTGTTAATAGTTGTCTTTATAAATCATGTTAATCATTTTACCCCATTTTCAATTTTGCACCAGTTCATATTTTATACAATTTGTTTACTTACAACATATATGTATATATAATTATAGTTTTGTTCAATTATTATATAGTATTGTATATTTTATAATCGAAGTGACGATTCTCTTGTCTGCTATATAGTTGCTAAAGAGGTTTCAGTTAAATAATCACTTTTTTGCAGTAATTGTTGTAAGATTTGTACAGTAAAGTCAAAATGAGGACGAACAAGAAATGAGCTGAAGAAGTAATCTATATTTTGTACAGTATTTTATTCTAATCTAACCCTGTATTGTGTACTTATTTTGGTCAGAGTTTTCGACATAATAAGTAACCTACAGCAAAGTTAATCCATCTAACACCTGAAGCATAACAACTTATTTGTCTATTGCTAATTCAAAATAAAATTGGATAATATACACATATTTTTAAACTAATTCAGCCCAAATTCTCTCCATTATAATTCTTATATATATATATATATAATCTACCAGATAGCAGTTTTTGTTAAATAGTTAGTTGAAATACCACATATATGATCAAAACGAAAATTCTATATTAAAATGTAATTTGCAAAAATGTGGTGCACAGATTTTAAATTTTTCTTATTTCATTATTATTTGTTCAATTGCAAATTTTAGTATTCGTTTTTAAGGAATTGTTAAAAAAAACATAAATTGGTCTAATTAAACCTCCATATATTAGCTTTATTTTTAAATAGAACAATTTTTGTGGCAAATTTATGGAAAATGACAATCTGATGCTAATATCCGCATCACGAAAACGCAATTTTATTCATTTTTAACTTTGCAATCCACACTAATGATTTATCTAAAATATTTAAATTCTTGTTTGTTAAATTAAAACATTAATCTAAAAACTTTATTATTAGGTGTTTTATTTTAATTTTATTTTAAATCCAATTGTGGCTTTTCTAATAAATTTTTAATCAAAATAACATTACCCGCATTCTTTAGATATAAATTGTAACTCAATTAGTTTATGTTCATTTTAATAACATATATTATTCAATTAAGCAGTATGAATGCACCTACACAGGATTAACAATCTCTTGTGTTTATCATAAATTTCTCAATGTAGATACGAATTGTTAAACGTACACGATTAACCTTAAAAGTATAAAATATTACTGTAAATTTGATAATTTTCTGCAAAATAGCATCTCTAAGTAAATATTTGATATCAATCAATTCAATTATAAATTGAATACTAATACTTATAACTTTATAATACTTACAATAATACGTTCAAAAAACAAAACCGGTAAAACATCTTTATAATAATGTATTTTAAATGTTTCAAATAAAACAATGTTGCTAAACTATAAAACTGGCATTGTCATTGTACATATATATATATATATATATATATATATATATATATATATAACACTAAAGTAACTTACAAAAGTTCTCTAAATTTTTTTATCATCACATCTTTACATGTGTAAACAGTAATTGCTTTGTTTAATTGTGATCGATCAAATATTGGTTCGCATATTTCAAAGAAAAATGGTCTTAGACCTCCCAAAGTGTATTTAGTTAATTGAGTAATAGATAACGCTATACCCATTCCAATAAAAAATGATATAATAAAATTGTATAATAGTAAAAATGCCTAAAAATATATACTAAAAAAACTTACTTTACATTTACTAAATTCTTCTTTTTTGTAGCAAACATAATAAACAATGTAACATATTTCGTTAAAAATAATCTAAATTTCATATATTAATTTTTACTAACAAAAAGAAAAACAAAAATATATGAATAACCAATCAATTGTAAATCATTAATTATTTCATCAACTCTAGGATATGACAAACTTGTATCATTTGCAAAAAAACTAATTTTAGGAAGAGGGAAACGTTTCTCGAAAATAAATGATGCATGTACTAAAATTAGTTATAAAATTATAAAACTTACATAGTAATATAAAAAATAAATGAAAAACTACTGTTAAAATTATTTCTAACCAATATAGTTTAGTGCACTTCATAATTAAGTAACTTTTTCAGTTTCAGTTAAGAAGCAACTATAAAAATAATTAAATTACAACACAATTAAATATATATATATATAAAAAACAATTCCAAATATTAATTAATTAACTATACTTAATATTTAATTTTTCACCTAATTAAATTACAATAAAAAAAACAAATAAAATCTAGAGTTTATTCAATCATGTAAACCATAGTTAATTCAATATAATTATACAATCAGTATTTCACGATTCATAAAATAATGATTGTATTTAATATTAATTTACAAATCAAAAAAATGTAACGCTTTTTACATTAAAAAACAATAATAATAATTATTATTAATGTTTAATTAATAATCATAATTTCAAATGTCAAATATAGTCAGGTTAAACTCGTTACTCACTTAAATAATAAATATACTTTTAACTTTATTACGGTAAAACAACTCAATTTTTACTAGTAAAAATATTTAAAAATTAAGTTTAATAAAATGCAATGTAAAATAAATATTATAATAACATATATATATATATATTCATATATATACAATTCGATAATTAATTAATTTAAGGATTAATCTTTATCAATAATTTTTTAATACTACGATTAAACCGCAGTGACAAATTTAAAACTTGTAGTAGAGGTTTGGTAACATAGATCAGTCAAAAATATTGCTAACAATCTTGAACCTCCTTGTGCCGGGGTGGTCTAGCGGTACAGCGCTCAATTTTGGTCCTCGGTGGGCATGGGTTTAAATCCGCCACCGGCACTAAAATTCGGGCCTACGTTCGGTTTTGCTAAGATGTCTATTTTTTTAAATGTTTTTGTAAAACATTCAAAGTAATAAAAATAATTAAATATTCTCAAAAAGATATAGAATGTCTGGAAGCTTACGTTTTTATCACACTGTAAAATAATAAACACAGTTAAAGCATGTAATATAAAAAAGGTTGTATTATAAAATTTTTAAATATTTTATTAACATTTGTAATAAAAATCTAATCATTTTTGCTAGAGATATTAATCACTTTAATATTACTATGTTTTCTGCACTATACTTAACTAATATTGTTATTTTTTTACTGCAAAGTTAAACTATGTTTTTACTAATGCTTCACAGCACTATGTTGCCAAAAACTTGGTTGCGTTATCAACATTTAATCACTGCATTAATTGAATCGTTCCACAAATATATTCCAAACTAAATTATGTTAAATTTATAAAACCAACTACCAAATCATATATTAATGTAAGAGATTCCATATAAATTAACATTAATTTGCTTAACAATGCATTTTTTCAAAGCTACTTACACATAATTAGCACAATAAATTGGAACGAGCCTACTGAATATTTTGTTAACATTTTGAGTAAATCATACAACAAATTTAGCCTTAAACAAAAAGTTTGTATAATTGACAACATTACCTCGTCAAAGCTGAAAAAAGAAGGTATACAAGTCAAAATGTTATGGCAAGGATAAAATTAAAAAAAAATTAATTAATATGGAAAAAAGGTTAATAAATGAATCTACAAACAAGACTTATTTTTCTAACAGCAACCCAAAATAATTTAGAAACAAATAAAAAACTTTTTTTAAAAGGAATAAAAAATTAATTAATAATATAAATGCAAATATTTTAAACAAATATTTTATTGTACATCATTTACCTCTTTTAACAAACACAGATTACGACAATATTAAAAACCTCTACAATAACACTTCCAATGCTAGCTTTGATCTTCATGATGTTATATTAAAGCTAAAAAACAACACATTTTTCTGACTAGATGGTCTATATATTATGATGGTTAAACAAAGCTATCTTGCAAGTAAAGATTCACTTAACTTAATAATACCTAAATCTATTGATAAAGCCATTATTTTAAACTCTAAGAATTTTTACAATTACTCCAATGCCGAAAAAATCTTACCTCAAAAGTGTTTCAGATTTCAGACCTATTGCATTCACTTCAGTTCTACTCAAAATCACTAAAAACCTAATTCTCAAAAAGTTAAAAAATTGGCAATAATCCCATACAATTTCACACATGTAGAAATTACCAACAAAATAACTAAGAAACATTTTAGAATTGTTGTCTACTTATCAAACGAATAGTGGAGGACAATGATTACTCTCTACAAGCCGGTAAAGCAAGAAGAAAATTTATTTATGTTCAATCATACAAACATTTACCATAATTGGTGCATTCCTTATTTGTCAATATATTTAACCAACTCTGAACTCATAAAAAAAGAACCTGTTTTATGTTTTTCAAATATTAATTAATGTGTTTTGATGTTTTTACCTTATCTTTATACCAGTCATTTTGTATAAAAACATTTTATTTTATTTATATTTTTTATTTCTTTTCGTTACATATTTTGTGTCCTACGGCGCTAAATATACATTTACTAAAATATTAAAACTGACTGTAATTGTAATAGATATATAGCAGTATTACCGGGTAATAGAATTGCATTTAGAAAGCAGATAAATACAATTGATTTGACATTAATAAATACTCATACAAAATTTTTATGGTGTTTTTATTATTACTTGTAAAATTTTAGTTAATATTTGGTAAAATAATTGCAGTATAATTATAATTATAAACAGAAAAATGCAAGTATTTCAAGCTTATTTGTTTAAAAGGTATTAAAATGTGGCGGTTGATATTATTAGGTTTGCAATTATTTAATTATTTATTGCAAATGGAGACATTAAAAAATTACTACTATATTTCTAATACTATAATATAACAATTTACAAACTTATTCACATTGCGTTAATTAAATAACAAAGCTTAGTCGTTTTATTAGAAAATTACATCGGATCAACTTGTATGGAATTACCGAAACTCAGAAAACCCTTAACTACTCCATCTATCATTTTTTCGTTTTCTCTAAATTTTTTATTATTATAAAAATTTTAACACTGTATGTTTTCACTAAGTTTTTTATTCAACCTGATAAAATCTTTTAAACTAAATTATTACATTTTAAATTTAAACACTCGCGAGGTGAGGCACGAGTCACGCTACACGTCCATTGGAGCGTTATTCATCCTTTTCTCTTTTCTTCTTTTTTGAAGATTATTGCAGTGTTTTTGCAATGTAATAGGCACTTGTTTTATTATTATTTTTTTATATTTATAATTTTTGCTCGTTTTCTATAATTGTTAACTTCCACTATCTACTTTGATTTTATCTTGATTTTGAATACTTTTTTCTGTAGCTAATCCTCCTTTACCTCACCATCCATTTCATATTTCTCTGCGAATCTTACTGATATTATCGATAATTAGAACCGAGGATCAAAAGGAGTTTTACTCCTACTCAACTCGTGTATTAACCTGTAACCTGTAACCTAGTATGTATATCCTCCTATCAGATAAAATTTAAGTTAGAGACCTCTTTTAGCATTTTTTATTACATTTTTTCTTAGTTTTACACCAAATAATATCATTCACATTAAAAAAACATTTTCTAATAATTTTTGACGTTTATTTTTCTTTATACACTAACCCAATGTTCAACCATAATATGAAGCCAGTTATTTAGATTTGGAAAGCAGACTATTATATAAAAAAAACTAGAAAAAAATATTAAGAATGTAAATAATTCAATTCTGTTTTATGAACAAAAATATTGTTATGATTTGTATCAATAAACAAAGAACAGTAAACATTTATCAAAATACAAAATTTTTTTAATTAAATATAAATATTACTAAAATAATGTTTAAAAAAATATTATTATTATTATTATTATTCTGTTTTGTGACTATTCATTATCCTAAATCCATATTACTGTATTAACACTCATACTCACATATAAGTTATTTACATAATGGTGCATTTTTTATATCGGTAATTAATTATTTGTAAAAAATTTTTAATATAATAATCTGTCCTTTGCATATATTTACATGCGCGCAAATAACGATTACTTTTTTAACCGTATATCAAGCATTTAAATTTGGTTTGCTTATTGCTTAATCCTTTTTTCGGTTTGACAATTATCTTTTCTATTTATGTTTATTTTAAAATTGCATTTCTTTTTGGTCTTTAAGCTACTTTTACTAATGAATGATTGGTATACATGGAAGCACAAAAAAGTTTTTTTATAGTTTTATTTTATTAATTATTTAAAATGTTGATTATATATTGATTATATTAATTATATAAAAAATACTAAAAATAGTTTACACTAAAAATTATTTTAATGTACTGTATAATACACAAAGGTTTGTGGTAAATTGGTTACAAGGTTTCACTTTTGAGAACGTAATTTTAAATATTTTTAATATATGTTAAATTTTAAAATATTTAATATAATGCAAATATATATATATATATATATATATATATATATGTTATTAATTATTTTTAATTTAAAGAAAACCATATATTTTTGATTATAAAAAAGTAAATATTTTTAACCAAGTAAATAAAATTAATAATTTAAAAAACAATAAATATATTAAAGTTTATACTTACAAATTAAAAAAATTAAATGTATATATGTATTAGTATCAAATTACTGGCCGTTAACTCTTTAATCATGTTGATTAAAACGTCTAACTTCGGATTAGATGTAAAGGTAGCGTTTGAATGTTTACTGGATTTTAAACAATTTCCACAAATAAACTTTATAATGCTGTTAGTACAATAATTGTAGTAAATTTTAGATACCCTGTACACTTCTCGTAGAACTATATATTACACTGGGAACAAAACATACCTCGACGACCACAAATGGAAAACTGGGGGTCTTTTATTATTTGTAAACAAAATATAATAAAAATATAAATAAATATAATAAACAAAATATCACAATGCAATGTAATGTGTTAATTAGTTAATAATTTAACAAAAAATTTCAATTACGATAATAATAATTGGAATAATTTTTTTAAGGTACACAACCATGTGCAATAGATGATATAACCGGAAAAAAATGTTGAAAAAAAAGGAACCAATAGAAGTTAGATAACCTGTAGTGAGTGTGTGATTACTCGTAAGTTGGGGACAGGAAAGTTTTTAAATGCTTGATCAAATTTACACGATAACGCAATAATAATTTTTCCACTTTATATACATTTTCAAAATCAAGAAATTCCTTTTGAATAGAAGAATGCACCAATTTGACTCACACTTAGTCACGAAAGCTGACCAAAAAAATATTTAAAAAAATTTCATGGTTGGTCTTATCATCTACTCCATGTGCGTGGTTTCTAGATTTAGAAAGAAAAGAAAATTCCAGAAGCATGGACACAAGTTAATATAATCCCAATCCATAACAGACCCCGCTAATTATAGAGGAATCGGTTTACTTTGCAAATCTTTAAAAAGTTTTGTAAATATTATTTTACGCAAGATCCGTGGTGAACAGAAGTGTCGAACACAAGCCTGAACACAAGACTAAATTTTGTCCTGGAATGGAATGCATCGATCAAATCCACACTGTTTGTAGAATGTTAAAACTTCGATTATGATGCCAACAGCTTATATATTGTACATTTATATATAATTCAGCTGCCTTGATAATGCTGATTACAACCTGCTGTGGTATTTTTTTATCGGTGTCGTATTCGCTTCTTTGCTGCAGCCTTTGGACGTTTAAGTAAACCTTTATGGAACAAAAGTAACATTTTTATTAAAACCGAAATTAGAATAAATAAGAGTTTAGTGCGTTCCATTCTAGTTTATACATATGAAACTTGGACTCTCACCCAAATTGATACACAAAAACTTGTTCATTTTGAGCAAACCTGTCTAAGATCCATATAGTTTCGCTCGCTGTTCTGTATTGAACGCACTCATTTAATAATTAATAAAATAATTCGACAATTTTCAGATATTTGTAAGTCACTTAACATTTATTGGCCATGTATCTCTAGCACAGAAAGACAATTGAAATAGATCGGCCATGTTTTACGTAGATCACCCACTCATTCAGCCAGAGGAGTTATAGAATCTTATTCATTACCTGGATAGAAAAAAGGCCAGGCGGCCAACGGAAATATACTAGCACTATAAAATAAAAAATAAAAATAAACAGTTGTAATAATAATAAAAACATTTTTGTGTGCCTAATAAATAAACATTATATAATTACTACTTCACTACTACACTCGCGAGGTAAGGCGCGCGTCACGCTACAAGTCCATCGAAGCGTTATTCATCCTTTTTTCTTTTCTTCTTTTTTGAAGATTATTACAGTGTTTTTGCATTGTAATACGTAACTTGCTTTATCATTATTTTTGTATATTTATAATTTTTGCTCGTTTTCTATAACTGTTAACTTTCACTATCTACCTTGATTTTATCTTAATTTCAAGTTTTTTTTGTTGACTAATCCCCCTTTACCTCACCATTCATTTAATTTTTTCCCTGAAAACTTGAGACAATTTGAGAACCGAGTACTAAAAGGCGTTTTGGTCTATTCAACTTGTGAAAAATCCTGAATTATTACTATTTTACAATTATTTATTTTTGTAATTACACATTAATGCTGAATAATATAAACAAAAACTGACAATGACTTTTAAATACTTGCAACAATATGTAATGAATTTTTTTTATTATACAATTTTTCTAAATTAATTAAACAATGTAGATAATAAAAAAGTAAATAATAAAAAAAATTTAAATCTTAAATCTTATTAATTAATAAATAAAAATGTTTTTAATATTTTTTTTATTTAATTTTAATAAAAAATTAAAATGTTTTTTTTATTTACATTATATTTACCTGAAATCCTGAAACCAACCCGTGCCTAAACTGCTTTTCGAATTTTACCTTGACTTCACGTTTTTCTTATTCTTCATACAAATCTGTATGTTTATATTTATAGGCTGTGCATTGTTAAGTATTTTAGAGATTTGATGCAATGTGTAGTCAAAGTGAAGATTGCGTGTGTGATCTGGAACCAAAATCCAAAGTTTATGAGAAGTAAATCATATTTTATTTGAGATTATTTTTTAGAAACGCATATTGTATCAAGTGTAAAAAGTTTCCTAATATTAAAGTGCGGAGTGATGATCCTGCTTTGTGCAGGTATGCTGCTTGTGACTATTTAGAATTTAATAGGAGTGTTTGTTCAGATTTAAGCCTTTACTATTTTTATTTTATTTCTTACATTTGACCTTTTATATATAGAATTGGGTGTTCTTATGCTATTAATATGTGTAACTTAAATTTAAGTGTTGCTACTTTAATTATGCAAAATTGTTATTATTATTTGATCTTATCAATAGTGCAGCTTTTTTAAAATTAGGTTTTGCTTAAATCTAAATGTAATTTTAGATTGTAGATACAGGTACTTTTGATTATATATTTTTTAATTTTGTGTAATTTTTGCAATTTAATAACCTGTATTTTATGATAATTACATTTACTTAGTATTTAGATAAAAACCTTTTGCTGAATTGTAGATCATGTTTCCTTGATAACTGTATCCATAAAATTAACGCAGTATTTGGAAAAAACAGATTATGTAATTCTCAAACTAACATAGCTGTAGCCTATTCAGGAGGTTTATACTCGTCAGCTTTGTTACAACTTATAATTGAAGTTGGTGTTTTCTTAATTTTTTTTATAAATTTTAGTCTTTTAAATTAAACAAGAATCAGAAATGGAAATTTTATCCAAAAATATTTCATCTTGTGGGTGAGTGCATATTTTGAATTCACACGTGTTGCATTATATTTTTTCGTTCTGTTTAAATTTTTTGGCTTTATAATTTTTTTACAATAAGATGCTAATGATTCTGAACTCTGTGAAGAAACCAGGCGGCCTAATCATTTTTTGCGAACAATGGTACCGTCACAAGGATGCTGTCTACCAGCCAATAAACTTAAATTGATTATTAAATAAAAATTATTAATTAAATTTTAGGTCTTAATTTTATATCGGCACTTAATGGAGAAAATGGTTTTGTACACTTTTAAGTAGGTAGCTGGATCGGTTTATATATATATAAGTGATTGGAACAAACGCAAGAATCGTCTATTGATAATTTTTTTTAAAGTTGACTATTACTATCAAGTAAAAAATAAGTTTATTTAAAATGGCATTAACGTTAATGTTGAAATTAATTTAAACATCAATTGTTCATTAAGCAGGATTTACTAGTGGTGTATTTTGATTGGATTAGGGTAGCATAGAGCCTACGGCGTTGCTAGTTATAGTATTGGGTTGTCCAAGTCCAAATGCCGCTTACTAGGATATTAATTTCCTATTTTTCAGTTTAAAGAGACGAGAATTTATATTTCTGGATAACTTTACTATATTTAAGCTCAATCTATTGGTAATTCATTTGAAACTTTTGATTCATATACGTTTTGCTTTCAGTATTTACTTTTAATTGTACTTATAATTATTACAAAAATATTAAAAAGATTAAAGCAACAGTTTTGTGTGAATGTTATATTGGAAATATTTTTTAATATGTAGATATTTAGTAAAGTTAAGAACAATTTACATTTAATCAAATTGAATTTTACCAAGGTTCATTAATTTTCTGTATTTAATTATCAGATTAAAAACGATTTGGTAGTTTAGCTGTCATACCTTTTTATAAAATTAAAAATAGATTAATTTTAATTATATATCTATGCATAAAATACATATTCCTTAATTTTACAGATGGTTCTGTTGCTGATCTTGATGAAATTAAAGTCATTATGCAAAAATCTGGTTTTGAATATTACATTGTGGATTTGGGAAATGTAAACTACATTTTGTTTCTTTACAAAATTTTTTCAAGGACTATAATATTAATTGTGATGATTATGAAATATGTAAAAATTCATCAAATTTTACTAGTCAAGAACAATTGGAGAAATGGATGTTTAATTTAAAACTTGTTCATTGTGCACGTAAAATAGATTGCAAATATTTGATGCTTGGGGAATGTGCTTCTAGGGTTGCCACTAATTTTCTAATGGGTGTTATTGAAGGCCGTGGAAATTTCAGTTGTTCTCAAACGGTTTGTTGAATATTTAATATTTTATTTTCACATTTTAAAACTTGTAAAAGTTAACTTTTTATAGTGTTTGTTATTTCAGAATCCAACGCTAGTATTATTTTTAATTTTGTACCGGAATTAGATAATTGGTTAAAGTGTTACGTTTGAAACTGTATGGACTTGAGTTTTGAATTTCGGTATTCGGATTTTGTTTGACTTTGCTAAATACTCGTTTCCGAAAAAAATAAAAATAGGTTAAACTTTCTGTACCATTATAGGACCATTTTTATTTGTTATTCATTCTTTTTTCTTTATCACAATTTTCATTTTAATTTATAATTTTCCAAATTATTTAAAAAAAAATTAAAATAATTGTGAGATTATTTTTAACGTCCAAATATTATTATTAACAATTACCAACTTTCATTTTTCATAATATTGTCACAGTTATTTTTCGTGTGCTAAATTATTTATTGTTATTATTAAAGTATTTTTTTGAATATCAGTATAAATATCTTAGTAGAATCTATTTTTAGCACAAAAGTAGCATAGTCAATTAAGTGCTAACTGTATTTAATTTTTCTCAGGATAATCAGTTGAATTTAGGATTTTCTCACAGACTAATAAGTTCTATTTTCACAGTTTAGGTTACTTTTAAAACCGAAAGTTAAACAGTCTTATTTAGTATAACAAAAATTGTCTTATGTTATTTTTTCATTACAATGTTAGTGCTGGTGTCAATTAAACTAGTGTTTTTATACGTTTAGTTAATTCGTTTTGCAATCCACATAAAACTGTTTAATATATATATATATATATATATTTCACAAAGACATTTTACGATAGACGTTATGGGGATATATCAATTATTCGGCCATTGAACGAACTTTTATCTAAAGAAATTGTTTATTTTGTTAAGTATATGCAACTTAAAACTTTAACCAAATGTTATCCTTTAACTGAGAAATTTATTAAATGTCCAAATGCAACGTCATTGGAAAGATTGACTCAAGATTTTTTGAATTCATTGCATGTCCAAGGATTTCCGTCAACATTTGGAGCAATTCTAAGGTATGTGTATTGTTTCAACTGTATTGTGTGGCTGCCATTTTTAGCTAGCAATTATTTGTATTATATATATTAACAAGTTTATATATATATAATATATATATATATATATAGAACTATACATCCAGAACTCAGACTAACATGGATTAGGGACCGATTTTCCAGGGGCATAACTAGGCGTTTGTTTTGACAAGTAAAAACAAAAATACAACTAGTCATAAGGTAATCAGGGTTGATATGTTGAAGAGTAACTACGTTACTAACCACAAAATATTATTCTTTCGAAAAAGTTGTTTTATCGTTTGAGTGTTTTTGTTATTGACATTCTTTAGCAAGTAGATATTTGGATTAGTCAAAGGGGAGATCTCACATTTTAGTATAATTTTTTTCCATTTAGGTAAGAAATTGTTTAGCTATTTAGTTAGTATGACACCTCGATACAATTGATGTCCACTTTTTTATGATAAAATTCATCAGAATACTTTTGTTTTGTAAACTTTTTATAGAACATCCTCCAAGTTGGTGTCTCTAGAAGATCAGAAAGCTGAAGATCACACAGAATATTGTGCATTTTGCATGGTAAATTTTTAATTAACTTTCGTTTTATTATAAATTAATTAACTCTTTTTGAAATTCTAATGTCATGTCTAATTGATTATAAAATCTTTTAGTGTAGTAATTTTCAATACTTTTCATTTGCATTTAATTTTAGTGTATATTTTTAAGATTTTAATTGAAAACGGATAGTTGACTTTGTTTATAAATAAAATTAATAAATAAATAAGATTCGTAGTGCTTCAGCACTTTTTTCTTTATACACGCCTAAGATTGGTTAGGATCCTTTTTTTCATTCAGTACAGTATGTGATTATTTTGAAGTAAATGCCAATTTATTAAAATACTGGAAAATATTTCAATACTAATAAAATTATCTGGGTAGCTTTATGGCATAAATTTTATATATTTTTATTAGTTATTACAAATCCAGTTGCATATAGGAACAGAATTTTTTTGGTTAGTCTCAAGATTAGTGACTACATTTTGTGAATTCAAACTTGGAATTAATAAAGAAGTTACTTTGCCATCAACTTATATTATGCTTTGTAAAGTGTCAACATATTTCCCAACTGAAAAACGTTATTTAAAGAATATTTTTCTCTGTTTTTTGCTTCAAAGTTTTACAAATGGACATTTTAGTGTCCTTGGTAGGATTTACTTAGTGTGACCAACTTTGGACTATGTATCTTTGTAATATATATATATATATCTTTTGTTTACTTTTTTACGTCACGAACCTTTTCATTCTAAAGAAGAATGGGTAAACAAGATTGTTTTCCCGGCTTACACCTTTTACTAAAGTCCCTATTTGATCGCACTTGACATTTATCAAATATGTCTCCCCAAATAATTTTTATCCAACTTGTCTGCAATCTAAAACCTTTTTTAAGTGTCTATTGTAAAGCCACTCTTGACAGTCTTTCAGAAAGTAAACGTAGAACTTAACCTGGTAATTTCTTCTTTTTGTGATGATATTATGTTGTGGATTCAAATTACTTCTTATCATGATTTCGTTGTTTGGAATATAGTTACTGCAAGTAATTTTTATAATGTTTGTAATACCTCGGTGTTGAAAAAACTTAAAGTTTTTGATAAATTAACCCGTTGTTTTTAGCTTTTATTCTTATACGTTGTTACATTGTATATGACTGATTGTTAGCGTGGAAAACTTCACAAGGATGAAATAACAGTCATATTACATTCAGTTTGTGACACGGTGTATTATCACTTTCGGTTTTTATTTATTTTTTCTCAATTTTTGATACATTTACAAACTTATTTTTCTACTTGTGCTAATATTGACGCTTTTGGTATGTGGCCGTTAATCGTGTTTGTGAGCAATTGTTAACCGTCATATAAAAAAAATTATAAAATTTTATGATCATAATTTGGACCAATAAAAATGGTTTCAATGTGAATGTGTCCATTTTCAGTAGACATGTCAATAAAATCACAACAGCCAATAGAAAATTGCGGTTTTATTTATTTATTAAAGTTGTTAAATTATTAATTCTAAAAAGTGTACGTCATTAGCGTCATTAACTTTATTAAACAAAATATATTGTTGTAGGATCCGTTGACCAAATTTGAATCAGACATTGACAATTACAACAAACTTGCCCAAGCATCTTTGAAACATTCTCATTCATTGAGTCAAGGTAAACTTATTTATGTTGAAGAAAATACATTGAATGTGTTGGCTAAGCAAAAATTGTGCTCGAGCTGTTTGGCTATGCGTGATGATTTGGTTAGTTAATTTTCTGTCTTTGTTCTTGTTGTTCAATTTATTTGTTTCACATTTATTTCATTTAATTTTGATTTTTAATGGATACGTATCAGTTGGTTTTTATGATTATTTTTATTGCGTTGTATTAATTACAGTTTAGATTCCTGTTTAAAAATTTACACAATACCTTTTTGAAAGTATAGATATATTGTCTGTTATTTTTTTAAATAACACCATTTAATTCTGTTGACATATATTTTAGCAGTTCATAAATTAACTCTTCGGAAAATGTTTATAGAAACCAAAAGTTTTACTTTACTCTTATTTTGACACTGCATGTACAAAATTGATTACATATTATGACTGACTTTAATTATTTTTAATAATCATGTAATTAATTTTTTTAAAGTAAATAAGAATGCCTATTGTTAGACAATTAATGAATAGTAATTTTAATAATAGTTAGTACATGTATAACACTGGCTTGTCCAAATACCGACTGGAAGAAGAGGAAAGGAGGTCAAAAACGTACTTGGATGGATGCTGTTGGGACGATCTTTACACAATGTTGGCCGGCACTTTATCTTGGAAACAATGGCTAAGTCGGTTGGACCGACATATCCCTACACGCCTCCGAAAATCGTGAACAATGGAAGGGGATTGTCAGAAGTCCTATGCGAATTTGGAACTAATGAAGATGTGGCACTGCCACTAACTTTGTTGTTGCACTTGCTACAAGCAAACGCTGATTTCAGTAACGTTCACTATCTTTTGCACTTAATCTTGGAAACAATGGCTATGCCGGCACTTTATCTTGGAAACAATGGCTAAGTCGGTTGGACCGACATATCCCTACACGCCTCCGAAAAATCGTGAACAATGGAAGGGGATTGTTAGAGATGCTATGCAATTTGGAAATAATGAAGATGTGGCACTGCCACTAACTTTGTTGCACTTGCTACAAGCAAACGCTGATTCAGTAACGTTCACTATCTTTTGCACTTGTCTTGGAAACCGTGGCTATGCCGGCACTTTATCTTGGAAACAATGGCTAAGTCGGTTGGACCGACATATCCCTACACGCCTCGAAAATCGTGAACAATGGAAGGGGATTGTTAGAGATGCTATGCGAATTTGGAAATAATGAAGATGTGGCATTGCTAACTAACTTTTGTTGTTGCACTTGCTACAAGCAAACGCTGATTTCAGTAACGTTCACTATCTTTTGCACTTAATCTTGGAAACAATGGCTATGCCGGCACTTTATCTTGGAAACAATGGCTAAGTCGGTTGGACCGACATATCCCTACACGCCTCCGAAAATCGTGAACAATGGAAGGGGATTGTTAGAGATGCTATGCGAATTTGGAACTAATGAAGATGTGGCACTGCCACTAACTTTTGTTGTTGCACTTGCTACAAGCAAACGCTGATTTCAGTAACGTTCACTATCTTTTGCACTTAATCTTGGAAACAAATGGCTATGCCGGCACTTTATCTTGGAAACAATGGCTAAGTCGGTTGGACCGACATATCCCTACACGCCTCCGAAAATCGTGAACAATGGAAGGGGATTGTTAGAGATGCTATGCGAATTTGGAAATAATGAAGATGTGGCACTGCCACTAACTTTTGTTGTTGCACTTGCTACAAGCAAACGCTGATTTCAGTAACGTTCACTATCTTTTGCACTTAATCTTGGAAACAATGGCTATGCCGGCACTTTATCTTGGAAACAATGGCTAAGTCGGTTGGACCGACATATCCCTACACGCCTCCGAAAATCGTGAACAATGGAAGGGGATTGTCAGAGATGCTATGCGAATTTGGAAATAATGAAGATGTGGCATTGCTACTAACTTTTGTTGTTGTTGTTGTTGTTGTTGTTGTTGTATAACTCGACCTCCAATGCTGTGATAGTTTAGCGGTACAGCGTTTGATTCGAACCAGGATGAGCATGGGTTCGATCTCAACTAGCGGTACTAAATGCTGTCCGCGTTTGGTCGATCTCAACCACCGGTACTAAATGCTGTCCGCGTTTGGTTTTTCTAAAATGTCCACTGCTCAAAGTGTAGCGGTGAAAATCGACGAAGATATTTCTGAAGTCCAAAATAATAAACAATATTATTTTCTATTATCAAAAATTAACATTTAATTTTTGGCAATTAATTTTGACAATTTTGTTTGAATGTATCAATGGTACATGCCAGTGGGAACGGCTATAAAAACAACCGTTCCCACGCCATTGACAACTTCCGCTTCCTGTCATCAATCCGTTCCATTCCAGTTTCCATTTTGGTTCTTCCCAGGTTGCGTATCGTCGCACGTACGAGGAATAACGCTTACCTGCGCCCCTGTGTCAACCAGGAAGAGCTGTTTAGAGGTCTGGTCTTGGATATAGAATAGTCGGCCAACATTCGGTCCCATGCCACCAAGTGAGGCCGAGTTCACTTGATGGCGTTGGAGTTTAAAGCCTTAAAAGTGCAAGGCTGCTTGCACTTCCTGGCTTTGTCTCCGTGTTGGTTATGATACCAACAGAATGCCGCATTCGTTTTCCGGCGGCTAGCAGAACGTCTGCTAGTTGACTTCCCTCTGACTAAGCTACGCCCTCGCGATTTAGGTCGATGTTTTGGGTTGCCGGGTGGTGTCGCGATGTTGTTTACCTGCACCGCATTTACACTCTTTCTTTTCCGTGCATACTCGTCAACCCTATCCGCGCTCTCCGCTGCCTCCTCCAAGGTAATATTCTTGGGT
The DNA here is from genome assembly GCA_025895645.1 of Cardicola forsteri. Lineage (NCBI taxonomy): Eukaryota > Metazoa > Platyhelminthes > Trematoda > Strigeidida > Aporocotylidae > Cardicola > Cardicola forsteri. The sequence goes on along the minus strand of JAKXYG010000241.1, from coordinate 34,371 downwards.
CCTAACACCACTGATTGGAGGGAAGGATCCAATTCCTCTTGACCCAGTTCATCGGGAAATTAAGTTCCGCCGCTTCTTTTTGCAAATCTTGCAAAAATCGCGAAGGGGTACGATCCCCTCGGATTCTGCCGATGGTAAGGAGATGTTCTTCCTTTTCGCTAGTCGATTTATTTAGCCGTTCGAACAGCTTTTTTTTGGATTCTGTGTATGGTGACGGATGCTTCGTTAGCAGAAATTGTTCCACTACATCAAAAAGGTGTTCCGGCACCCTATGAGATAAGTAATGGAATTTATGTGCTTCAGACACGATTCCAAAAAACTCTAGATCATGTTCGAACAGTTTAAACCAACCCTCTGGGTTGGCAGGGTTTAGAGGGAGGTACGTGCACGGCATCGATCCTATAGGCTTCGGGGTAACCTCTTCCAGACTTGGCTTATCTTTAAATTCTTCCTCCATCCCTTACAATTACTAAATAGGATATATAACTATATATATATAAATAAGCTAATAACTTAAGGTGTATAAACAAAAGATATAAATAGATATATCAGGGAGAAAAAATAAAAAAACGATAAGTAAACTTCTCTGGCTCTCACGCGCGACAATCCCGAATTTGGCCGACTGGTGCTTGAACGTCGTCCTCACCACTTTAGCGAATTGACTCCAAATTGAAGGCTGCGTATCCTTGATTCACTAAACGCGAGATGGGGGCGGTTTGTATGTGACAAGCGGCGTTGCTTGTCGTAGAAGGTTCGTTGATTGTGGGGACCTAGTCGTAGTCTCCTTACGTTTGTACGGATTACTTAAAGCAATGAATTAGAACGCAAAGACGTGATCGGGAAAGGTATATTGCCAAACTACAGTCGGATCGTGGGAAGAACCAAAATGGAAACTGGAATGGAACGGATTGATGACAGGAAGCGAAAGTTGTCAATGGCGTGGGAACGGTTGTTTTTATAGCCGTTCCCACTGGTATATACCATTGATACATTCAAACAAAATTGTCAATATTCGAAGAAAATTAATTGCCAAAAATTAAATGTTAATTTTTAATAATAGAAAATAATATTGTTTATTATTTTGGACTTCGAAATATCTTCGTCGATTTTCACCGCTACAATGTTTTCCGTAAAACATTTAAAGTAGTAAAAAATAGTAATATGTTGTATTTCATTTTATATTTTAGATACCTTCTGCAAAATCAAATTTTGATAAATTTTTATTCAACGAATAATAGTTATTTTGTATATACTTAAAAAATATAATTATATTTATTTTTTAATATTTTTGCTACTGAAAAGCAATGTAATCTTTTATTTTGTTTAATACATTTATTCCGAATAGTTTTTAGTTACATTTTCTGCTGTTTACTATTTCTTATTTTAAAAACCATTCCAGTTGCTTAATCAATCACTCTTGTAATTTGATTATTTAAAATATGTCAAGTAATATTTGAAATGTGAAGAACACCTATGATCTTATTTATTTTATCTGTTTTCAATTTTACTCGCATAGAGGTATACACGAGTGATATATAAGAAAACAAAACCTTATTTTTAGGTGAATTATATTGGTAAACCTTATTAAATGATGATCATCTTTTTTAAAGTTTGATTTTTAACAGTGTTGTGAATTTAATATCCTGTTTACCAACGTTCATTGCTCTAGATTTGTTGGACTGGTGGAATGGTAGATTAAAAACCGGATTGGCATGTGTTTTACTATTGACAATAAATGCGGTTATTTGTTTGCCTTTACTGAATGTCTACTTATTAAAAGTGTTTAAATGAACTATTTTTGTGCAAAACATACGTGAGAAAGTAAGGAATTTTCTTGGTTAGTAGACAACATTCTTGTAATCATGAGACTATTAATGCAATTAACTAGGTTTCCAAAAATGTTTCAAGCTTATCTTACGTAGTCAAGTGGCTACTTATGGTACGTATGTACTTTAAAATACCTTATAAGCATTCTAGGCATATGCTGGCACTCATTTATTGAAGTTGGATATTTTTGATACTGAAGATTTCAAAAATGCTCAATTTTTAATAATGATGATTATACAAACTGTTTATCCACGTAACACATCGAGTAATCACGTGTGCACAATAGTATAACTGGTCTTCTATTCAAATAAATGCTAGTGCACGCCTCAGAAAGATGTCCGTTTGTCACATGTAGTTGGTTGAGTTAAGGAAATTAATTTTGACAGAAAATCGGGTTTTTAATTCTTATATTAAGTAAAAAAAATTTTGTGCTAAGACAAAAAATAGGATGAAATGATCTGCTGATTTCTTTTTTGCAACTGCAGAAGAATCAAAGTTGACAAGATTGTACTGGGGTAAACAAGGTTCCATCCCTGTTAATCAGTATTGAGGCCAATAACCTTTTTCACGGTTCTCATGGATTCATTAATCTGAAAGTTTGCGGTTAAAACTCTAGATTTTATTGTTAATATGCGAGTTGTCAGAATGTATGAGATGCTAATGATCCTGAGGATTTGAGTAATGCTTATAAAGTCTCAATTTCCAATGATAGTGATAATCCTGACTGTTAGTCCTCCACGTGGTGCATCCTGGACTAGGTGCCCCAAGGCATCTAGACTAATACAGCAGGGTCCGAGTGCACAGCGGTATAACTGGGCTTCCGCTAGGGCGGGGTGGGTGCGAACATACACCCAGGATACTTAAAAGGTATACGTATATCATATGTAGCCCTTGGGCTAAGGGAGATAACCCTGACAAAAAATCAGGCGGTCTCGTCAATCTTTGCGAACAGTGGCGGTGTCACAAGGATGCCGTCTACCAGCCAAGAAACTTTGTTATTCTTCTACGTTTGTCTACGCTTGTCAAGCCATCGAAATCGATCGTTCTACATGTCGTATAAATATGGGAAATAATGAAGGGGTGACCACGTCACCAACCAAAATGAATGAATGAAAAATGTCAGAATGTATGATTGTGGGAAGGCCGTTAACATGAATGAAATAATATTTTTTTGTTTTAAAGCCCTTAGGGCCAACAACATGTGGGTAGATTATTTCACGCTGAAATGATGGAGACATGGAAACGGCTGTTTATAAAGCGCAAATTACTCTTAGTAAAGTTGAAATTTTAGGTAACACTAGTCTTTTATTAGAATGGATTAGCGATCTTCTGTTTAATCACTGCGTAAACGTTAGATTTGAATGCGTATGGTCTCCCTTTAGCAAAATGAATTCCAAAATTCTTAAAAAATCGGTGTTGAGGCTTATTATTATTTATTAATGTTACTGTCGGTATTTTAATTTTACTCGCTCTATATTGACAGGTTGGTTTACGAGTTGAGTATGAGACAGTCTTCTTTTGATCCTCGGTTGAAATATATCAACGTTATCATGTTAAGAGAAAACGAAAATTAAACAAGGATATAAAATAAATAAAACATCAATATACCTAGAGGTTTTACTGACAAGAATAATGTGAAATTAAAGAGGGCATAGAGATCATAAGAAGTCTTAAATGACATAATAGATTGAGTTGACCATTTTTGAAGGCAGACTGTTCCAGGTATTGATAACTTTACGGGAGAAATGATGGAGTCTTAATCTGGAATGTACACTGGATTTATTTAATTTGAAATTATGACACGTACAAGAAGTTTCGGCTAACTTGAAGAAAGGACAGAAAGAGTCGAACGATAAAAATTGATTTACCAGAATAAGATCACTTCGAAGCCTTCTATCGAATAAGGGAAACAGTTTGCGGGAGTGTAGTCTATTTTGGTAGGACAGATGCTTTATAGACCTAGGCATTTTGGAGACCGCCCTTTGCACCTAGAGACTGTGTATATTATATCTTAAAATTGGAGTGGTCACCTGAGCACAGTATTCCAGGTGCGGTTTGATGCAAATCATATAAAGCAAACGAACACATCCCCGGGGACCTAGAATCCCCTTAAAGAATTTAGTTAGTCGATAGCAAATTTGAATTGGTCTGGTGTGATATTCTATGAACTTGAGTGCAAATTCTACCAATATTCCTTTATAGACTCAACCGACTCTTGGTAAACACCTAAACTAAAATCCGGGTGTGGATTGGACTATTAGTGCTAAGAGATTTAAACTTGTTTAAAAGTAAATCATGAGGTACTTTGTCAAACGTTTATGCAAAGTTGAGGTAGATGGCATCAACTGATGAACTTGATTCTAATATGCTTGTGGACGCTATTCGTATAAGTTATTAGATTGGTGAGACAAAATCGTGTTTGGCCGGAATAATAGTATTAAATTTATTGGTAAAATCTAATAAGTGGGTCCTAATTAACCTGTATATAATTTTATATGGGGTTGATGAAATACTAATACGTCTATATCTGTCTAAAATAAATTTAGTATCCGCTTTGTATATTGGCCTAACAAATAGATAAGTGGAAGACAATCAGAGTTTGGGGAGATCTATATGATCTGGGTTAAGTGGGGTGCAAGTATTTCAGCACATTCTTTGACTACTTTGGGGGTAGATCTCGTCCACACTACAAGAGAAAGATTTGAACCGAACGAGTTGACTGAGAACTACTTGAACATTCGGGATAAAAGTACATACTGAGTTATCTGGGTCCTGATATTAGGAAGGGAGCTTTGAGATAATTAAAATAGTTTCTAAAACTTTTACAGGTTTGCGGTCTAGTCAATACTAAATCCATGTCGATTTTTAAACAGAGTATGGAGGTTTCAGAAGTTCTGTTTTTGATAAACTTAACCGGAATAATTTTATTATTTTTAACTCTTTCTAGAAGTTTATAAACCGTGAAATTTCTATGTGACTTAATTACTCTAGAGCATTGGTTCTTAATCAAGATATAATTATAATAAAAGCAGATAATCTTAGTAGATTTCTAAAAATAGAAAAACCTGTTCGGTTTTTAAATTAATTGAATAATTTTTCTTGGGAGTTATGTTTGGTGTGGAAGGGAATCCGAAATGAAACAAACCTGAATGAACTTGTTCCAAGTTATTGTCATATTCAGTATGAGATAATACATGATGTGTAAGAGCATGCTTGATGTTAAGGTTCAAAAGTTTATTTTTGAATACGTCAGAGAAACCGGAAAGAAGGCACCAATTAAAAGAAGAGCAATTGAAATCATTTATTAAAATATAATGTTTGTAGGAAAGAGAATAGCAATATTTAAGTTCTAATATGAGCGTCTTACTGAAGGCTTTGAATAATAAAGAAGGGTGGTAGAATAGGAAGCAAATGGTATGAGAACCTAATGCCAGATAGACAAAATCGTACCCACCCTCACGAATGCTTAGATGCGAGGACACAATAGAATATTGAATGTTATCACGGACATAGAAAAGACATTCTCTACATTTACTCTTGCATGAATCATGTCTAACTACGCTATATTCTTCTAGAAGTATTTCACTATTTAGTATGTATTCCGTCAGTCAAGTTTCTGTGATCCCTATAATATGTGGAAATATTGCGCCTACTAGTTTTTGTAATTCTGATAATTTGTTGGGCAAACTCAACGCATTAGTGTACTATACCTTTATAAAAGTGATACTTGTTTGAGACGATGTGGGATAGGGATGCGAGGTTGGTTCCCGAGTAAAAGCCCAAAAATTGGTGTATTAAAATTAGCCAGCTTTGAAGGAGTGAATTGAACTATAAAAATAGTGTTGTCGATAGAGATTAAAAACCTTGAATATCTGGTTTCGGTTTTATTCCTCAAAAAATCCTTTGTTAACATTACGATATTCAGAGCGGACGTTAAATCAACTTCTCAATATATTTTTTCTCATTTAATAATGAAGAAAACTGAGCTAAGGGGAAGTGAATGAGAAATTTTGCAAGATAATTTACATATTTTACAATTCTTAACTTTTAAATAACAAAAAAATAATATCAGTAACTAACTCTTAGTAGTGACACTGTCTTTAATATCCCTAATTATATAATTGCAAACACACTTTATATTCTCAACGTGCTGTGTAGTGGTTAGCCAAAATCTTTTCTTGGGAAAGTTTTAGAACCAATTTGGCTGCAAAGAAAGAGGGGTTGAAAATAGTAACTTGGTTTTTTAATAAGTTTGTTTTAACCATAACCGTATTGGAGAGTTGAGAGGTGGAATAATTCATCACTTAGGTTTTAGTCTGGAATTCAGAATGCTTAAAACCATAATTGATAAAGTTAACGAAATTTTTTCTAGTCTAGTGTTAAGATCAACAGACTTCGAGAAAATAATCTTAGTTTCTGTAATGTGTTTCTAAAATTTTATCTGGTTTGTTGTCGTTAGCAGGGGGCGGTTGCGGTAAATTGATTTTACATCTATAGTCTATGCATTTATAGTCAATCGGACCATTAGCAAGCTGCGAATAGTGTACCGAGGAAAATCCAGAGCATGCTTTGTAAGACCAATTACAGAAGAGTGCACATACGATATCAATTTTTACAACTTTCTTGCAGCGTTGTAAGTTACATTTGGATAAAATGGAAACACTAATATTTAGAAATAATAACTAAGAAATATATGTAAAATATTGAAACAAAACACAGAACATCATTATTAACAGTATGCTAGTAATATTTGTTTAAAGAACAAAGACAGTGTTTAATGTTACTACACGCTGCACAAACTTACGCACAGTAAAAACATATATACATATATAATCACACCAAAAAACACAAAACAAAAAGTTGAGAGGAACGTAACAATGAGCAAATACAATAAATAAGCTACTTTTAATCCGTAAAGTAACGCAAGCGTATCGCACTGATACAAAAGTGTATATTGTTACTATCTGAAATAACAACTCTATACTATTTCAACATTTACAAATGCTTAACTTAAAATAAACTACCGTCAAATTAGTCTAAATGTAATTGTTAAACCTTTAGCAAATCGACTTGATAAGATAAAAAACAATCAGGTCTTATCTATCAGACTACTTAATCAAGTTTAATATTGTAAGAGTTGCTGTAAGTAAAAAGTATAAATTCCTGCCTCACCAATTTGATTATTTACTCAAAGAGCCACACTGGAATTTTTGACAGTAACAATTCTGTCGACTTTGATTTTGTCAAAAAAATTGACAAATTCTCTCTCTTGACGTAACTAACGTCGTTAGGGATTATTGGCCTTATCTTATCCTGAGTAAGAATTTTTAGAAATTTCTTCTTTAAAGTTTGAATAAACCCAGACTTTTAGCTTCATGTCTCATCCCATTCGATGTTCCTCAAGGATCTGCATTAGGCCCATTCTTTTCATTCTTTTTATTAAAAATGTATCTTTTATTGCTCATTCTAATATTTTGCTCCATTCAGGTATTCATCTATAATTACGAGTTATATAAGAGAAAGCTCTTTATAATACTCGGTTCAAGTTATCAAATATGAACAAAATAAATCTCCAAAAAAAATTATTTATAAATAAAATATATGTAAATAAATCTATATAATTAAAGGATCCAAAATTTAAATATAACTAAATATAATTATAGAGAAAGTACTTGTTATACGCCAAGTTGAAGGAGTCAATGTACGAAACAATGTGGTTTGGTAAAAGATTCCATGCAGATGTGATTCTATACGAAAAATGGTTCTGACGTAGACGGGATCTAACTCTTGGTTTAAATAACTTAAAAGGTACCCTCTACAAGAATCATTAGCAAGGACAAAAGAATGTTCCACACCTTCCCATCTTAATAATTTGTAAATTAGGTTAAGATTGCCCTGGAGTCTCCTATCTTGTAAAAGGTAGAACTTAAAAATTTTTAACCGGTTAGTGTAACTTTTATTCTTAAACTGTTTAGGGTCTTTAGTAAAGCTGCGTTGAACTTTGTCAAAATTTTAATGTCTGCTTTTCGAGAAGGGGATATAACTTTAATACACTATTCTAGATGGGGTCTAATATATAGCTGGTAGAGCAGTCGTGCGCAACTCACAGAAACATTACCTAGATTACGATAAAAGAACTTGGTGAGTTGGAATCTCTTGGAGTCTGCTATCCTATGGTGCATCGAGAAGTTTAAGGAATAGTCAAATGTGACCCCTAAATTTTTAACCGAAGTAACTTGGGTGATAAATGAAGAGTCTGGTGCTCTAAATATATTGCTTAAAGATTTGCAAGAAAAAAATGTTTACACTTGGAAAAATTCAGAGGGGGCGCGTTTGCTAATAACTAATTGTAGTTACTAAGGATGTCAAGTTGAAGTTGTTTAGGATTAGAACTCGAAATCTTGACATCGTCAGCATACAACAAGATGTCCGAACAAACAACATGAAGTAGGTTATTAATATAAATTATAAATAAAAAGCCCAGAACGGACCCTTGGGGGACATCTGAGGTAATGTCAACAGCTACAGATTTAACATCGCTTAATCTTACACTTAATTGCCGGCTAGGGAGAAAGTTATGAATCCCATCAAGCAGTAAAGGGATAATCTCAAAAGCTTTTAACTTATTCAATAATGCCGAATAAGATACTTTGGTAAATGCTTTGCAAAAATTAAAGTAAATGACATTAACCCAATAACAGTACTCCAACATTATAGTAAGGCTACTCGTAAACGTCAATAAATTTGAGAGGCAGGATTTCGATGGCATAAACTCATGTTAAACAAGGTTTATGAGGTTGTTATTGAGTATGAAGTTTACTAGGTGAAACTTAACAATTTTTTTAATGATTTTACTGGGGGCGGACAGGATGCTAATAGGTCTATAACTCTCAGTCTTAAATCTGCATCCAGATTTGTATATTGGTCTAATATAAGTTAATTTCCAAATATCGGGTACCTTACTTTGTTTTAAAAAAAGGTTAAACGTGTGGGCTAGTGTCGGAGCTAATTTTGCAGCACATTTCCTAAAAACTCTAGGATATAATTCATCCGAGCCTCGGGAGGAATATTTTAATTTGGAGAAGAGGTAATGGACTATCTCCGAGGAAATGTGAGGAGACCCTCATAAACGTGGTGGACTGGAGGATGGATTTCCTGTAAAATTAGCATTGAATACAGATTGGAAGTATTTACTGAAAGTATTACATACATCAGGCAAGGAAAGAGGATATCCATGAATATCCTTAAGTTGTAGAGGGAAGTTGAAAATCACACGTTTATTCTTAATGAATTTTAAAAGTACACTCTTATCAGTCTTAGTTTTCTTAAATAGACTATAAATTTAGAGATGTTTGAGATAGCTAAGGCTTGATGAACATTTATAACGTAATGTAAAATAATTATAATAAAAACATAAAAGGCTAGTAAATTTCCACTTATAAAACTCGCAATTACGGAGTTTAATGAGTTGAATAAAAGGCCATGGAATCTTAGTCGTTGCGAAGGAGGGAAAACGAAAGGAAACAAAAAGATTAACGCTAGACTAGATAATATTAGAGAGATAACTATAGAAATTATTAACTTTATCTGTGGGGAAATAAGCCCAGTCAATACTCCTAAAATAATTCCTTAAACCATTAAATTTGGCATTATTGAACTCTGGAATAGGCGCAGACTTGAGTTTAGCAATGGGGGCTGTGTTGGAAAGATAGACTTCAAAAGTCAAGACGGAATGATCATTCTTGCCCAATGGCGAAAAAACAGAAATTGAGTCTACTATGTGAGGGACATTAGTAAGAACTAAATCCAGGCATGATGAAAAACAACCAACTCTATGTCTAGTAGGAAAAGAAACGTGTTGGAAGAGAGCATTTTCAATGCAGAATTTAAAAAAGTGGGAATCAAAGGAATTGCTCTGGCTAAATAAAGTGTCCCAACTGATAAAAGGAGCATTAAAGTCACCCATAAGTACTTGATATTTATGGGGGAAAACAAAAGTTGAATAGAGTTCTTGTAATAAAACAGAGTTAGAGACTTCAGGAATGACACCGGATGACACTATAGCCTTGGATTAGCAATTCATTATCAAGATATCATCCGACAGCCAGGTTTCAGTAATAACAATTAAATGGGACTTAACTCAGAATGCTTATTTTAGAGATTTTAAAGGGGGAAGTGCAGATTGAGGGAGAAGCGGTCCTGTTCTTTTTAACCGATAAAGAAATTGGACATGGCTCCGGGACGTTAATGGAAAATCCTGCAAAATAGGGCTTTAGGGTAGACTGTTATTTAATTTCAGAGCAGTTAACTTGACTAATGGTATAGTAGATAATTTCAAACAGATGGTGTTAGACAATAACGGGAGTTTACCAATCCTATCCGTTGTGGCATGATCTTTGTGCAAACAGATATCCGAGAATCGGGACTTAAAAGCCAACCAACTACTGAGAATATCCAATGCTGATTCAGAGGATTTAAAGGAGATAATAACTGGGGGAAAGGGAAGGTTCCGTATACAAAACATGCGCGTAGCCTTAAAATTAATTGGCTGGGGATGACAGGTCTTAACTAACTTTGAAACGATCTTTTTAAAATTAATAGTGGTGTCAGGAATTCCTCTAACTATTAAGTTGTTTTTCCTTCTTTTATCAACAACATATTGTTTAACGGCGGATAATATTTCGACTTGTGAGAGTTTAAGAACGGCGTTAGAGACAGGAGAAAAATAAACATTTTTAAGTGTCAAGGTGAGGGTCCCGACCAAGGCTTTGAATTAAACTATCTCATCAGAATGTTTGTTGGAACGAGCATGTAGAGCTAATTGAGTCTCAACTAATTCCTTAACAAATTTGCTAATGTTGGTGTTACTAAGTTTACTTTCGTTGACTAAATTTAAAATAAGGTCTAATTTGGCATCAATTTTAGGATTAGACTTAGTGATAATGCGGGGATTGGCTACAAAAAAGAAATCTAGAAAGCAGATGCAATTTATACAATTAAAATCAACATCACTGGTAGCTAAATCGTTGTAAATAATCTCTAAAAGACAAGTACAATTTTCGTGAAACCAAGTGTTACACTTGAAACAAAACATACCAGTCTTTACGGACTTACTGCATCGCTAGTTGAGAAACTTTCATTATTAGATCAAAAATGTCAAAAATGTAATAAAAATAAAATATTACAAGGAAAGCAATGTAATAATCGAGTTACAGGTTACAGGTTAGTTCACGAGTTGAGTAGGAGACAATCTCCTTTTGATCCTCGGTTTGAATTTATCGTCAATATCATATTAAGAAAATAATATTAAAAGTTAAAAATAAAATAAAATCAACCAGATAGAGACAATGAGTTATCTTCACGTAAAATTAACTAGGGCGTAACTATCGTAAGGAGCCTTAAAAGCATTAACTACTTTTGTAGGTAGACTGTTCCAAGCATTGATGACTCTCTGGGAGAAATGATGGAGTCTTAGCTTAGAGTTGACTCTAGATTTACTCAATTTACGATTGTGCCCTCTGCACGAGTTCCTTGTTAGTGAGAAGAAAGATGGGTGGGGCCTAATGTTAAATATTGATATACCAAAATAAGATAACCCTGTAGTCGCCTATCCCTTATGAGAAATAATTTTAGCAAAAGGAGCTTATCTTGATAAGGCAAACTCCTTAGACACCTAGGTAATTTAGCAATAGCTTTTTGAACTTTTTGAAAATTGTAAGAGGCAGCCTTTAAAATAGGAGCAGTGACCTTTACACAGTATTCTAAATGAGGCCCAATATAATGCACATAAAGTAGACGAACACTCTTCGGGAGAGACAACCTAAATTTTTTTAAAAGAATTTGATTAGTCGATAGCAAGTTTGAGTTGCTTTAGAATAATGACCTGTGAACTTAAGCCCAGAATCTACAACCAATCCCAGGTCTTTTATGGAAATAACCGAATCTATCAATTGAGTGTCATGGTTAGGCATTATAAAAGCATTTCTGTTGAAAATGCATATTTCTTTTGGGAAACTGTCAAAAGATGTTTATTCTGCCTCTATTTGACTGCTTGTTTATTGAATGGATGAACTCAGTTAGAGACTTGCGTGTTATATTTAATTTATCTCTTAATTTTACGGGTTACTATGCTAAAACAATTCGACCATGCTACATAATTATCAAGTTTTTTAACAGGAATTTAGGTAACATAACAACCTAAAGGTTTGCGTCTAGTCTTCATGCTGTTCTTAAGACAACATCTAGAATATTGTGTCCAAGTAATTGCTCCAATACTAAAATCTAATATTCACAAGTTAGATAAAGCACCTCTGTGCCTCAAATTATCTACAATTTATTATACCAGCAAAAACTAAAATCCTTCAAATTGTTTTCTTTAAGTAATAGAGGGCTTCGGGATCATCTCATTTTAAGTACCGGTTTATCTATTCCCGTATTATTTCCCTTTTTTTTATTACGGTTTAAAACTTTTGGAAAAAACTTAAGAAAACCCAGAGCTTTCTTTCGATTAGGGAAACATTACTTTTCTTACAGAAATACTACATTTTTAAATAAGTTACCATCTTACAATGTCTCAGCTCCGTCACTTTATCTTTTAAAAATGGCTTACAATTAATATGCACTTTCTAATTTAACTTAATTCAACATTTTCTACTTCCCCACACTTCAATTCTTTGCTTTTATTATTTATTAACAATCTACCGACTGTGGTTTACTAAACATCCTGCTCTACGCAAACGATGTAAAAATTTGGGGTTCTAACCCTAATCTACTGCAATCTGATATTCAGAATATATTTAAATGTTTCTTAAAATTTGACTCCCGCTAAACTGGTCTAAATGTTTTCACTTACCTTTTGGAAAAATCAGTAATAATAGCTATTACGTTTTTTTACTAGATTCCCCATTTATATCAAAAGTGCATACTGCTAAGAAACTGGCAGTAATATTCAACTCTCAGTGCACCATTTTAAGGCCTCACAGATGTGTATCCGTCTTATGCAAGGTTAGACAGCACTATTTTTCCCATTGGGTTATTTGCGCTTAGAATAGTTTTTCCACTAAAATCGTTAATGCTCTTAGTTTTTATACTTTTAAACTAGTCTACAACAAGTGTGCCCTCGCTAATTAAATTTAATATTTTTTACAAGTAGGAACACTTGTGTTCGGCCCGCTTGTTGCCCGTTATTATTGTTTATATTACTTATCTATGATTATACTTTTCCTTTTGTTTATTTCCTGATATTTTATATTTATGAACCGAAGATTAAAAAAAATATTTTTATTTAACTCGTGTATTAACCTGTAACCTGCACCCTGCATAAAATTCAATATCATAAATTCGGCGAAACAGGATTTTATGCCTCATAAATCCTGCCATACCAACTTGATAACCTATACAAATAGTGTCTCCAATACTTTTGACAGTTGTCCATAAGTTGCAAAAATTTTTAACAAAATTTTTAGTGATTTGGTTTTAGTTAAGTCAATATGTATAAAAATTAAAAAATATATTAAATAATTAAAAAACTTGTTAGTTAATAAAAAAACATTTTTTAATAATTGTTAATTTTAACAAAGTTTATATATTATGTTGTGTTTTTGTTATTATAATTTTTTAAATATTTAATTATATCTTAAAATACTGTAATATTTAAGGTCGAAGTTAATGTAATTTGTGAACTGCAGTTCATTTTTATTGTGTTAACGGTTTGTCTATTGTGTTATTTGTGTATAATTATATATAGTTATAATTATTGTTTATTATTATTATTTTATTTTAATTAAGTGAATTATTTGCGTTACATGAGCTGTTACACTAATTATATTTTATATTATGCAATCAGGAATAGTAATTATATATGTATAGTACTTGTGGTGGAGATTGAAGTCATAACCACCCAGGTTTGAGTCGAGTGTTGTATCGTTATACCATTTTGGTATATGGTTTGCATATATACATACGGTTTACATGTAGTTGAAAATACACTTTAAGTACTTTGGATGTATGCTTGTTCATATTAACCAAAATAAAAAACTCAGTTATACCGATGTGCACTTGGTTTCTACTACACGTTAATTGAAGTCCAGGATATATATGGAAGTAAGAAAGCAGGATTAGTATTATTTTGAATTAAGACTTTACGAACATTACTCAAAACCTGATGGTAATTAGCATTTCTTTAATGGAAAAATTGATTATTTTCTTATTTATGTTGTATTTGTAGGTATTTACACATTTTAAAAATATAAATTAAGGCAAATTTGTTTTTTTTATTTTTGTAAATGAGGGCAATCTTTTTATCTAATAGCATTTCAAATTACCAAACACTACTGAAAAGGCAAATAGATAACAAAAGTGCCTAATGAAACAAAGAATTAACAGTGATTAGTAAAACATGCAATTATTGATTAATGATAGTATGAATTAAATTGTGTTTTGTGCTAATTTTTATATTTTAGAGCAATACGTTTTAAAAAATATTTTTTGTATGCTTTTTATTTTTCGGATAGACGTTTTTATTTAACTAGTGAATGGAAACGATGGTTTTTAGTAATTTGTTTTTGTGATTTATAACTTTGTCATTAAACAATATAAAAGCTAGTATTTAGTGTTTTGCATTATTCTGATCAATTAATTAATTTTTATTACAATTCTCGTTTTTATAATATTTTCATTCTGGATGTTTTTCTATTATCTAAATATTTAAATACAATTTATAGTCATTGCATATGATTAGAAATTATGGATTTTTTAAAAGATTTTTATGTTTTTTTATCTATTAGTGACTATTGTGTTTTGAATTCTAGTATTTGCTTATAATTATTTGATTATTCTAAAATTAATTTGTTTTTTATTTTAGGTAAATTATCGTACAATGTATTGCGAGCTTACTTTGTTTCGAATTATTTCAGACCTTTTATGTTTGGTACCATGTATGTTTATATAATTAATTAATTAACTATTAATAATTGTTGTAGTAATTACCGTAATGATTGTCTTTCAACGTTTAGAGCCGCATAAAAGTGGTTATTTTACTACTGATTTGTCAATAACTTTGCCTTTACATTCTTCTACAGTTCCTTCTTACATTTTATATATTGTTACAGTTGCTTTGATTATTTTGACGGTAGGTTTTTTATGCATTTAAAGTACTTTATATTTTTTATTTTAAGAATACTAAATATTAACTAATGTTAATGAGTAATTTTAATACGTTATTCTTTTAAAAATATCAGTAGTTTGCAATTAATGTGTAGCAATTTTTCTATTTCATTTGTGAAATATATTAGTAACGTTGATTTTTGGTACTTGTAAATTGTATTTTAATTTTGTTTTTGCTTATGTTTATGGTCGACGTTACATCAACCGTTTATTTTTTTCTTTTTATTTCAGGTGTTAGTTGTTGAATTGCTTTTGCATAGAAAACATTTGAAAGAAAGATTAGGTCGTTTGCCTAAAGTTTGTTTTTTTCTTAAATTTTTATACACATAAATTTTATTTTTTGCAGGTATTATGTGCTATGTATAATATTTTTATACTTGCTTTATTTGGATACTTGGCAACAATTGCGGTAACAGATATATTTAAAGTTGTTGTTGGACGTTTACGACCGAATTTTTATGCTTCATGTAAACCAACAACTGTTACCGTTACAAGTTTAAATTTTGTTACTGATTATTCATGTGGAAGTAAAGAGGAAAAATTAATTATTGCATCAAGGTAATTTTATTTACATTATTTTGTACTACTACTAATAATAGTGAAAATAAATTTAGTAAGATATCTTATTGGTTGGAGCTCTGGTTTTTTGAAAATGTGGAAGTAATGAAGAAGCGACTATGTTACTAATTATTTTTAAAAATATATAAATAGCGTGTAAAAATGTATAGGAATTTACAGTACCAAATTTGTGACTAATGGGTTTAATCTTACTTTACATATTTAAAAAATATGAAGAATATTAAAATTCACTAGAATGTGTGTTTTGCAATTTTTTATTTTTAGTACACGTCATATAGATGGACCAGTTAATAGTAAATTTTTAGAAAATTTAGTATTATTTATTTATTTATGTTTATTCTTTGAATGTTTTACGGGAAACATCTTTCTGCCGAACGTGAGCCCACATTTTAGTGCCGGTAGTGGAATTCGAACTTATGCTTACCCAGGTGCAAGTCGAGCGCTGTACAGCTAGACAACCGCGAAAATTTTGTTTTAGTACTTTAGTATACAATTATTTTACTAGGTATAATTAAGAGAGCAGTTGATTTTGAATAACTCTAAGTTAACCACGATGTATGATTAAAAGGTACTGTTTAAAGAACCAGTGAGTTGATGTTTATTATTTAGTCCATGATGCACCACAGCATAATGGAAACAGGATTATTACAATTATTAGAAATTAATACGTTTTGAGGGTTATATTAATTCCCAGAACTATAAGTTTGTATTTTCAACCATTTTGAGTTGATGTCAGATTATGTATTTTGGACTGTATTTAAAATAAAAGTTGTTTAAAAGAAAATAATTGATGTGCTTTTGAAAATATATATGAACAAAAATGCTTACGTATTATGGTAATTTTAGAAAGTCGTTTCCATCTGGTCATTCATCTACCGCAATGTTTACTGCTATATTTCTTTGCGTATGTTTTTTTAATTATAAGTATGTAAATTTAATTTATTTGGGTAAGTTATTTGTTAGAAGTGAGGATAATATTTTTTTAATAGCAAAACTAATTTTGTATTTTTAAAAAAACGTTTGGCAGACGGTCAATGGGCAGACAGCAAATATAAAAGTTTCAATAAGTGTTATTTATTTAAACGAAAGTTGCGGATGTTGAAAATATTTTTTATTTAGTGTGTCATTCTGATGATAGTAATAGGTGATGAAATTGAAATTATATAAGTTTTCATTATTTCAGTACGTACTTACTAAATGCTCTTTTATGTGTTTAAATTATGGTTAAGTTTTAACAGAAGTAAAAATATGAAGTGATTTAAAGAACATATCAATAATTGCATCGCATTGTTATTGAGTGTAATCTTATTTATATGAAACACATGAATTTTTTATGAAATATGCACCAAATTGAATAAATTATAAGTGGTTTTAATGATTTGTGATTTTGTATACTTGTCAAACGTTTACACGTGAAATCTTTTAATTTTTAAAAATTTTTAATGTAATTTTATATTACAATTAAATTTGAAGTATATATAGAATAGTGAAACTGTTATTCTAGATCAAGTATAGTGATGATTATTTGGATTTTTATCTATTTATCTATTTACCTAGTTTTATTTGCATTTTCGTCTTCGCTGTTATCGCGTATTTGTGTCTTTGCAAATATTAGTATCAATGATATATTTAATAATCGGTCTTTATGTATGTTATTCTCGCATCAAAGATAATAAACATCATCCTTCGGATGTGTTAGCCGGTATCTTGTTGGGTAGTTTCATTGCTATTTGGTCGGTAAGTTTACTGTTAGTTTTGTTTGCTATATTTTAAATAGTTATTTGATTGTCTAGATGCTTTGAATTATATTGCTTGTAAGTTTGTTTTAAAAACGTTATTTTAGTAACATGGATTAATTACTTTTTGATTTGTTAATAAGGCACGATGAAATCGATTCGGAAGAGTTACATAATGTGACGGAGTAATTTTGATAAAATTTATGGTTTATGGATTCAGCGGTCTGGAGTTAGAACATCCTAGTACCGTTTCTAGTCTAGTCATGGATATTGTAACTCTATGACATTTCTAACAAGTCATATATATATATATAAGTCCACCTATTAACTTGGTGTACATTTCCAGTTGGATAATGTTTTTGGATGAATTATTGATTAATTTTTTTGATTTTGTTGTTTAGAAATCACTTAACGACACGAATGAATATCCACATTGAGTGCTGGTAATGTGATTAGAACCTCGAATTTTATTTCAATACTAGTCCAGTTACTGTACTACTAAATGCTATTATAATTAATTCATATAGATTAAAATGGCAGTTATTAATTGACAGCATCCATACAATGCCGTCTAGTTATTAAATTTTGTTTATCCTTCTAGTTAATACGTATAGAAACAGTTAAAAAAATGGCTCTTACACTAATTGACAATAATTATAATGCTATATTATCCGACTATTAACAGCAACATTTGGTGGCATTAATTCCAACCTCACATAGCATTTCAACTAATCTCTTTCCACCATCCACGATTGTCGGAAGCGTGTATAGATAATTTGGTTCAACTGCTTATCAATTGTTTCAATGATAACATCCCGGTCAAAATATTGTGAAGATCATCTAAATATTAGACCAAATAATGCTTATTACTATTACTAAACAACATTTTTTGAAATGTTTTGTAGTGTCCATTGATATCCATTTTGGATATGTTATTATTGAATTATTTTGCATATAATTGAAGCACTTGATTATGTTATTCCTTTTTTTAGATGTTTATTTATTCGCCCTATGACATGCAATTATTTAACACATGCCACAAGTCACGGTAAGTTGTGTTTAATTAAATTGATTTTGATCCTTTTTTGGCATGTTTATTTCTTGAACGGTTGACCGGAAACATTTTTGACCATGTAGGTGATGCCAAGCATTTTGACTTATCAAAATCGCGCTCACTTTTCCATTTTCCTACAAATAGTCCAAATGTGTTTGTCTGTTTTGTAAAGGTTGGAAAGTTGTTTTAAATTTTATTTTGATTATTATGCTTCCACAGGTTAATCATTAGGGAACTTATTACAAATGTTTACTTTATTTCTTTTGCCAGATAATGCATAACAAATTAATTGAAAATAATTTAAAATTTTTGTTTCATTTTTATGATTGAAACGTTTTGAACTATTAAATTTTACACTGTATTCCTGATTTAATTTTTTCTCGGAAATATTTTAATGTATTTTTATTACATTGTTTTTAATTGTTTTGTACATTTATATATTTGCATGTTTTATTATTAACTCACTTATCTTTTTAAGTTTCAAATTATATAAAATGCTTTGCTTTATAATTATTTTCATAAAGTTTAGTTAAATTTTTTTGCGCATTTGTTATGAATGATTTTTTACTTTCCGTCATTGATACTTGATTATACAGTTTTTTGTTAATTTAATATCTCTTTTGCAAAGCACTTTTAATAGTCATTGAAATTTTTTTTAAGTTTATGATAAAATTAACTTGAAATAGAGTCGTTAGAGCGAAAATTCAGAATTGGAATTTTTACATAAAATTATAACAAATAGCTTATAAAATAAAAATGACATTGTGCTTTGTCTTTGAAACGCGCATTTGTTAGAACAATTAAAGCAACAATTATTTAATCCTTTGTTACATAATGCAAAATATTTTTAGTTTTAAGTTGTTGCATTGATTATTGTGTATAATTTATAATCATACATGTATATTGCATATTCTACAAAACCCTTTTGCTTTAAGAATAAGCATGGGGCAATAAGACAACAATTACAGCAAAACAACAAAAACAATAACAAAGTCTCGTTGGCATTAAATATTCTGCACTTTCGTTCGGCTTTCACTCAACCTTGTCATCTGGTAACTTTGCCATCTAGAAACGTTGTTGTTTGCCGGAATGACGTCATTTTTCATTGTTTCCGTAGCAGTATAAATTTTTACAGAGGCCAGGTTGCCAACCTTGCGCTCAAACCCTCCTCCTTTATCCAGGCTTGGGACTGGCTAGATTGAATCATTTCTAATCCAAACTAGGTGGAGTTAATCATACATGTGGGTGTTATAAATATGTTACTTACTAACGCTTTTAACAAGTATATGATATTTTTATTTTATCCATTTTTACTGCTTCAAATGTCTTAAGGGGAAACATCTTTTAAGCGAAGCCAAATGTGGGCCCGCATTCGGTACCGGTGATGGGGATCAAACCCAGGTTCGAGTCCAGCGCGGTATCACTAGACCGTTCAGGTGATTTAAATTACGTTACATTACTTGAAAAAATGAAGTATTGTTTTTAATTAGTTAAATGTACTTCTAGAAAATTTCTATTTGAAATATTGTATTTTATTTACTATGTTTTGTATTAAGATACAATTAGAAATAAAACTTGCATGTGCTTTTTATTTCTTACTTTGTTATCATATTTTTTGTTTATATATTTTATTGATTTTTTCATAAATGTGTCAATTAATTTTTACCTTAAAAATATTTATGTAACATTTTATAAGCTGTAGATTAAAAGTTTCTAAATTTTTATAATAATTTTTTTATTTGTATACTGGAAATGGTGTGGAGCTATGCTGTTGACCTATGTTACGTTTAACTCAACACTTATTGTTTATAATTTTATTGATTATTTTTGTTGTTTTTACCAAAAAATATCATACTGTTTAGGATTAAATGTTTATTAATTTGTGTTTTCATTTTTAAGTGCTAGTTAGTTTTGTAAAAGGTAAATTTTTTGGATATTATTATTATTACTAGTTTAAATTTTATACTGTATTTTTATTTTTTGGATTATCACTCGAATTTTCTACAAAAGCATTACGAAGTCAAACGAAGATTTTCATGTAGTGCCTCATATGGAACTCAAAAACTTACTAACACGGATATGATTAATGTCTTAGTTGCTTATGTGATTACTGAATATATTTTGACAATTAGTTTTATGCATAGCAAACGTTGATGTGTGTGTGTGTGTGTGTAGTTTCATTGTCTTACTTAATTTTCTAATAAATTTCTTACGTTATTTTGTCTTAAATCTTTTTTAATATGCCGCTGTACATATTCATTAGTTGAACTTCGTAATAGTAAACTAGTATCGACTTACCAATTGTTGATCAATTAGATTCACTAACTATGATGCTAACTGTTATTTTAAAAATGACTGGAAAACTGTTATATATTGGCGTGATCTTGCCAAGTTGTCTAAGGAAGGGGTCTTTTAACCAATGCTTTCAGCAATATGCCAGCAGGTATATTGCTGTTCGTTTGGCCGCTGCCCTTCTACTTCGCTGGGATTGGTGTTTTTTTATAGATAATTAGTTTATTAAAGCTTTGCAATGAATGTATTTTGTCGGTTATGATGTAATGAGTTCAAAGTTGTAGAATACAAAATGCTGTATGTAGAAACAATTATCAACACTTAGAAGACTTACTACACAATGGGCGTGCAGGACTAAATGAGCGTTTAGTAGTAAGATTCAAATTCACGTCAACCCAAATTTTATCGCTCTAGCCATGTTTGCCATTGCGCCACTTAGTATTTATTTCCTTTAGTAATCAAACGCCAAACTCAAAAATTGGGTGGGCATCGGTTCGAGCTCCACTGCTGGCACTAAATGGCCAAGTGTCTATTTGTTGAAAAATGATTTTATCAAACATTCAGAAAGTCATAATTGAATGTAAAAAATTACATCTATATTCTAATTAATTCTTAATATGTAATTGTTTTATTTTCTTTACGAGAAATAAACTAATTACGTAATATGGTTGTATTGGGATTGCATAGTGCGTTAATTTTGTAATCTATTGATTAGTTATTATTATTATTATTAAGCTTTAATATCTCACTAGAGATACATTCAGCATAAAATACAATTTTACCATCAATATAAAAAATAAGATCAAAAATTAAGAAAAAGTAGTAGTACAAATAATGGAATCAAAATGAAATAGTGTCATATGTTAATGAATATAAATACAGTCAATGTAGTAAGCATGTAATTTTTTTAAAAATTCGAAAATTACTATACATTGAGTGAGTCATTATAAAGCACACTTGTTACATTAAACTGTTTGTTCAAACATTGTAATTTATTGAGAGCATCAGTTTATGAACTTTTGAACTGCACAATGTAAACTGAATTTGATTTAAACAAATATAAAGCCAAGGTTTGTATATATATATATATATATATGAGAAAACAGAGATAGTATGAGATTAAAATATAATTAATCTACGTTAATAAAGATTAAAACAAATATATAGGTTAAACAATTAAAGCAGTGGTTTGTGTGGTTTTTATTTACCAATTGAGCTTATCGGCATGTGATTGAATTTAATAATGATAATAATAATAGTTGGTCTGGCAAGCTTATTATCAATACAAAGTTCGCAAAGAAACTTTACTAATTTCCCTTTATTGTTCACAGTTTTGGAAAAAGTATATAGATATTTTGGTCCAGTGACTTAGCTATTGTTTCTTTCAAATAAACGCTAATGGGGTTTTATGACGAATGGATAATTATTGATTAAAATATGACTTTGTTGTTGAACAAAACAAATTATTTTTAACAGTGCTAAATAGGTGCATACATAAAATTGGTAAACAACCATCTACCCATAAAGTAGAATTAACGTTTGTTTGTATTTATGTGCCAGAATTTTATAATTTGGATTAAATAGTTTGTTGAAAATTTGTAACATAGATGTTATAAGTGTATATATTTATATTGTTTTAGCAATAATTCTGAAGAAGGTAATCGGGACAGATATCAAGTTGGTTAAACATTATTTATTGAAATATTTACATTTTTTTCATAAAATTGTTCTTTTTCAATATTAGCCTAATTCCATGTTCATTTTTATAAATTTAACATTTATAGTTTAAAATACAAATTTTTTTTTATTTATGAACATTAAATAATCCATTGAAAATTGTTTAATCAAAAAATGTTGAACACAAATTAATGTATGAAACTTTTTTTCACTACTCAAATTAAAATATACCAAAATGATTTTCCACATTATTGTGTTCAGCATGATGACGACGGAATTGATGATTTTTCACGTCGATTTTCATCCGATACTGATTCCCATGGTCCAATGGAGTCGCCATATGCAAAATGACGACGTGTTGCAGCTAATTTCTTTTGTTTTCTACTATTTAAAACTGATTTTTGCTTAATTTGTTAAACATTTTATATTAAATTTAATTGTGCTTTGTAATAGAGTATTTCTATAGCTCGTAATTTTCAATAATTCTTATAATTTATTGCTAAACAATTGCATTCGAACAGCATGCGTAAATATATTTGTCAGTGTTGTTATTAATAGCCTAGTTACCTAAATAGAAGTACGCATGCCGTAACTGAATGCAAATCGAAATTATTGTTTGACACTTGTATTAACATAAGAAAATAAAATATGGCTTTAAATTTTATGGTTGCAACAATTTCTATACATTGAAATGATTCAAAATTATTTGTTAGTTGCATCAGTTAATTGAACACTGACGAAATTTTATTCAACCGCGTAATGCAATGTAACTACATTTTTCTTCAGTGATTCACGATTTATGTCAATGTAAACACTGACAAGCACAGGTTTCAATTGCAAAATAGTTTTCAAAAAGTACCTTTTAAGTACTAATTTTGAACAATTGAATTTGCTTCAATGTATCACAATATAATCGTGTTTAATCATGACAATTTATAGAGAATTGTGAAAAGAGCTAGAAACAAGCCAATTCGAAAGTTGACCTATTGTAATATTTTAGAATATTTATCACTTGCTATTATTAATACATACCATACACAATACTTTGCTTATATTAATAAGAAATAGTATTGGCAAAAACTAATTTGTAATCATAATATACACCAGCATTTGTTATAGCAATAAATTGTAATACATCCATTTATTAAAAGTTTAAAAACAAACGTTATTTTTTTGGTAAGAACAGAAATTTATTGACTAAAATATCTGCCGGAGTAGTCTAGTGGTACAACGCTCTATTCGAATCTGGATGGGTATGGATGTTTATCCCCGATGATGATCTCATCACCGGCACTAAATGCGGACCCACATTCGGCTTTGCTAAAATGTCTAATGCTGATAGATGTTCACCGTAAAACGTCTACTGAAGTATGTAAGCCAATATCCATAATGATAATTATATATACATTAAGCTATAGATTTTATAATGTTAACAATTTAAGAAACATTCACTTAAATTCTGCCAGTTATGTGAATTTGAGTTTATGAACTTACCGATATAATTTATTAAAACTTAGTTTTTCTTTTTTTGTGTTTATTACTTTAAATGTTCTACGAGAAACATTTTTCAGCAGTGGACATTTTAGCAAAGACGAATGTAGGCCAGAGCATTCGTGATCATCCTGAACCCGACGCCATAAATGAGGCTTTTTGTAAGTAATACGATATTTTTACAGCAGTTAGTTTACCGTTTAAAACAACCAAATGCAATTAATAACACGAATCTGTCTGTAGAGAATCAAGAGCATGAAGGTCCGATTTTTGGTTAACATGCCTTTTAGTCTAAATTAATGAAACTTATAGTAAATATTAAATTATACTAAAACCTACATTACCAATTGTAAAGTATATTCTACAACATTATTTTAAGCATTTTTTCAATGCTCTGATGCATCTTGCTAAAGTAAACAACTAAATTAACTTGTTAAGCAAGCATCTATTAGATGTCATTCAATTTCTTAAAAAACGTGTTGGTATGACATAAGTTTTTATTTTGTAAAACGTTTTGTGATTTTAAAATATAAAGTAATTTATTTTAAAAACAATTTTTAAAATTAGGTCGACACATAGTCATTACCTATTATAGAATATGTGAATAGCTAATGATAAAATTTGCATATTTTTTGCAAGATAAGACGTGTATTTCCTTGATATAAATGTGATATGCAGCACTAGAGTGTGGTTATTAATGTTCAAGTAGAATGTGAAGAATAAAATATTTTTATTTAAATTGTGGAACAATTTTGTCGGAATAATGTTATAAGTTTATCAAATGTACTCACTAATAATTACAATTTTGTCATGTAAACAGTGGAATTAACTATTTTTTGGTTTTTAAACCGTATAATATATATATATATATATTGCTTAACCAAGATTATTAAATTGTACTTTTAAGGCATTTTAACAGTACTTAAGATAACCCAGAATATCCACTGAAACAAACAAAATTTAATTATAGCATGCTGAAATATTTTTAAACAGTATTTGTACCTGAATGCATTTAGTGTGATTTAAATTGGAGAACTCGAAACGATATTAATTTTCAACATTGTAAAAAGAGCACAATTAACAGTTAACCCACATTTAAGATCTGTTGGTAGAGTTTTAGAAAGCATAATCGAACTATACACAGTCAGTATTTTTAATCAATAATTAATTATTACAAGTGTTTGTTAAAATTAAATAAAAAACAGTGATTTTCGTCATTTCATTTTAAAGCGTAACAGACACATTACGATACCAAAGTCAATGGTTAATGTGTCGACAATTGGTGTCGTTTTAAGTTAATGGTAAATCGATTGTTTTTGTAGTGTTGCAAGTATTACAAATAATGCAGGTGGTCTTTTTGTATAGGGGTCCTTCTTAATAGTTTTATCAAAAGTCAATTATTCAAACGAATTGTGATATCGAAAAAGGCTTTATAACAGGTTTGAAAGCTAAAGAAATGATTAACTACAAATAATTGTATTCTGTTGTTACACTTAAAGTCGATTTTATTTCAGTTTAAATTAATTTCATTGTTTTAAGTTATAAAGGAAATATTTTACAACAATAGAAACAAATGTATAATTTTTAAAAAGTACTAATACACATTTAAAATTTAGATTAGCTATTTTATGTACAAATTTATATGTTCAATTCTGTAATATAGAACAACTACAAATGTTAGAAATATGTAAAATTCTATTTAGATGTAAATAAAGTTATTGTGAATTGCTCTAACCAAGATGGTATTTTGTATTTTTTTAGCTATAATTATTATTAATCTTTAAATGCTCCACGAAAATCATTTTTCAGCAATTGGTGGGATGCTAATGACTTTGAAAATTTGAGTAATGCTTATAAAGTCTCAATTTCCAATGATGGTGATATTCCTAACTGTTAGTCCTCCACGTGGTGCATCCTGGACTAGGTGTCCCTAAGGATCTAGACTAATAACAGCAGGGTCCGAGTGCACAGCGGTATAACTGGGCTTCCGCTACGTCGGGTGGGTGCGAACATACACCCAGGATACTTAAAAGGTATCTAAAGGTATACGTATATCATATGTAGCCCTTGGGCTAAGGAAGATAACCCTGACAAAATATCAGGCGGCCTCGTCAATCTTTGCGAACAGTGGCGACGTCACAAGGATGCCGTCTACCAGCCAAGAAACTTTGTTATTTTTCACGTTTGTGTTACGCTTATCAAGCCATCAAAATCGATCGTTTGCAATGTCGTATAAATATGGGGAATAATGAAGAGTTGACGCCACGTCACCAACCAAAATGAATGAATGAATGAAAATTTTTCAGCAAATGGACACTTTAGTGAAGCCAAACGATGGTCTGCACTCAGTGTCGGTGGTGGCACTCGAAACATACCCAGCCAAGTTCGAGTCCAGTGCTATACAACTAGACCAACACTTTTTAATTTTGTAAACGGTAGCTTATTTATTAATATACTTTCTGTCTAACCCAGAAAATAATGATGATGGTGTTAGCATCATATTTAAAAAGTTTGTCGGTAAAAGAGAGAAATGCCTACTAAAAAAGTAATTCTTAAAAAGCTAATTGTGTTATTATAACATCCACATTTATGCAATTAAATTCAGTTTGGTTTATTTCCTTGCGTCTATAGTAAAACCATTGAGTAACTAATAAATATGTGCAATTTACAGTTTCTTATGTTTCGTTTTTACAATAAAGTAATTTTTCTTAAATTATATTGGGTTTTTTGTACGTAAAAATGTCCAGTCTTATTTATAAATTAATTTTTTATCACGCATTAGAACAGACAAGCGTTTGAGATGTTTATGTTATTAATTATATAAAAAGTTTAAGCAACTGTTGCTATTTTAATTATTATCACTTTTATACATACGATTAAATTCTGTGATTCTTTAAATTTGACATTACAATCTGATTTCTTAGATAGTTAAGTGTAGTACCAGCTGCACTAATAGTTGGTCTTACATACAGGTAATTTTAAGACCATAAAAATGGTAGCTTGTCCATATTTATTATTTACATTATTACAAAACCATTTTGCTTTAAAATATGCATGGTGCAACAAGGTAACAGCAACAGTAAAAACAACATCAAAGCCCTACAAATTATGAAGAACATAAGGCTGTTACCAATTTTTTGTTTGATTCCACGAAACATTCAGTTTAATTATATTTTTCGAATGGTTTTTAGCCAAATCTTCTGTGGTCTACCAACTTTTCTTTTACCATCATTAAACGTCTATTCTAAAACCATTCTTGATGATCTGGCAGTAAACGTAGAATTTGACCAAGTACTTTTCTTCGTTTAATCAAATATTCTGCAAATCGAAAACGGGACTTTCTTTTAGCTTTTACTCAACTCTGTCACCTGAGCTGTGCTATCACTTATTTCTCGTTATTTACCGGAATGGCGTCTATATTGCCAAATGCGAAGTTGCTAACTTTGTGCTCACATCCTCCTCCTTTATCCAAGCATAAGACTGGCGAGATTGGTTCATTTTCGATCTTTTTTTAGATAGAATTGGCTGTCGAAAACTACATATTTTATTATCAATGTTTATTGATTAATTAATAATATATAATTAAGAATATTGGTTAAATCTTTATATTTAATACCAGAACTCAGCGTGATACTCTAGTAAAATGAACAATTAACAAAAACAATACTCTAGTTTTTAACAAAATATAGCATAATTTTTATAATACTTTTAAATTAATATATTTTTAGTCATGTAAATAGCAAAATACCTAACTAAAACAAACATTACATTTATATAATTGCCTCCGATAACACAAACCTTAATACAATTGAATTTTTTGCAATTAATTTAAAATATAATGTAAATGGTTTAGGAAATATTATTTTTTAATAATAAAATTAATTATGTAATGCAAAGTTAAATTCCTAACATTACATTGTAAGTGCAACGAAAATTTTTAGAAAATCATGAATATTAAATAGAATATTATTATTATTATTATTATTATTATTATTATTATTATTATTATTAAGCTTTAATATCTCACTAGAGATACATTCAGCATAAAATACATTTTTACCATCAATATAAAAAAAGTAGTAGTACAAATAATGGGATCAAAATGAAATAGAATGTCATATGTTAATGAATATAAATATAGTTTATATAGTATGCATGTGATTTTAAAAAAATATTCAAAATTGCTGTACATAGAATGAGTCATTATAAGGCACAACTTGTACTGTGAGATGTCCAAATTAGTTCAAATGAATGCGTAGGTGGAATAATTCCTACTTTGATAGGTATCTTAGTAGTTCAATTTTGTTTGATTATGGATTGGTTAATACTCTGGATAAGTAGGGCAGACATGAATTTTTGTATTGATTAGTTTTGGCTTTCATGTGCAGGTAAGTTCTTCTTGTTTTTCCAGAAGCTTTAGAATTGTTAAAAGCTGCATGTAGCGGGTGATTGTTATTATTTTCAATCCTTGATGCTAATTGTATACAGGATTTAAAATGTTTATCAACAATATCATTCAATAAGATAGAATATTTGATTCCTGAAGATTTTGATACCAATGATATGCATCTTTTTAAAATAATGTAATCCTGTTTTAATAAACCAGGAAAAATTATGGGTGAGCAATATAATATCAAAGGATAAAAGCATGATTTAATGAACAATTTAGTAATATAATTGTTAACATTTAGTTTTCTTAATCTTCTTATATAGTAGCATAAGGATTTGGTTTTTAAAAATATATGCTCTACATGATAACACCAGGTAAGTATGCTATTTATGTTTACACCAAGATATTTAATTTTGTTACAGGTGCATATGTTTGTTTGATTTAATTTGAATGTTCTGTTTAATTCCATTGTTTATTGTCTTTTTATATATGTATATATGTTTGATAATACAATTTACTTTTAGAATCTAATTCACTTGTTTTTCAATTTTTTTAAAATGTCTACATTTTTGTTTTTGACCTAAATCACAATTTTATGATGCTATTGGCATAAAATGTTAGTTTTGATAAAACTTAGATGTGGTTAATATACATATATGTACATATATGTAGGTAAATAGTGTCACATAAGTGAATCAATTACATTACTGCATTGATTCTGACAACAGCCCGCTTAACTACTGAAAACACAGAAAGTATAATGATTACAAAATAGAATATTTAATGCATAAAAGGTTTTAAAACATAGTTTTCATTTATTGAAGTTTATGTGTGTAAAATATATGTTAATAAAGTGCTAATAAATTATTAAAAAAACAAGAATGTGCACTTTAGCACAATGAAATTATTAAGATTTACTAAGAACATGACTATTTAATTTGTGACATTTTCCATTAATTACCACATAATTAAGTACATTGAATTATTATTATTATCGATTTTTCTTTTAACTAAATGAACACCACGTTTTCGTAAGTTCTATTTATTCATTTGTTAGTTTAAGTGCTGTAGTTTTTATATTTATATTGAATTAATAATGTTTTAACGTAACTGAATAAATGCTGGTTTTTTATAATTTATGTAAAAAAATAACTAAAGACAAAGCATCGTTAATTGACAAATAATTAATTTAATTATTATGCAACATATGCATAGTTGTTAAAGAGACGGGGACAACAAACACAATATAAGTGATTATTTGTTTTACAATTTAACATTTAAATTACTCAATCATTTAATATAATCAATTTCACTAAACAGTTTACATAACAGCACGAACATAATTGCGCAAAATGTTGTTAGTTTGCTCACTTACTCGTTTTAAAAGATTGCTTAATTGTATTATTTGTTGTTATTGTTTTTTGCTTTATTTGTGCGATACGCTTGCAATAGTTGTTGTCAATTAAAGCTTGATATATTTTTATTTGTTTTAATTTTTAATGGGTTTGCAGTAATAAGCCCTTTAATTTATTTTCTAGACTTTACCCATACGGAAAATGAGTAATTTAAATAGCAAATGATCCGAATGACTTCATATGAAGTTACTGTATAAGGACGATTAGTCAGAAACTTGTTTCTTACTATCCAATATTGAACTAAAGCTAGATAATCTTTTGATTTTAAAATTAAGTAGTTCAACTACTGAAGTTAGTTATTGTGACGAAAATCCAGGGGCTAAACAAAAGTTAGATAATATCAATAATGTTCTAAAATCGATTAATAAGGATTGTCGACGCATGGATAAACTTGCGCTAAATATTGAAGCCTTATTAGCAGCAATTAAGGAGAATTAGAATAAAATTTTCAACATTAAACTGCAATATTCAAATATGCTCCAGCACGTGTTGCTGCTAGCAGTGTTTTGAAACTGTCCCAAGAAAAGATTATGAATACTTTAAAGAAATTTGTTCCTGATTTTTAAAGATGAAAGAATGTCATTATTAAAGGTATATCTAATAATATTTTGAATTGTTAAAACTTTATCTTAAATTTGGTAAAAAACACTTTTGATACTGTATATAAATTCAAGGTTGACAGAATTTACTGTAAAATGCTTTATACGATACTCGCACTTATTGTAACTTTCCCTAGTAAACAGCATATTTATGATTTCTTTAAAACGTGACCAATTATTATGAAATGTTTGTTGATTGCGTTAGGACTTTAGTTATTTTCCGTGCGGGGGGGGAAATTGTTGGATTCCACTCTGCACTTAGTACTGTGTTAGCCAGTGACAATTCAAATGCATCAATTATTAATCAATCTAGAATTTTCATAGTTTATCTTACATCTTTAACCAAATGTTAGGAAAAAGGAGTTTTAATAAACGCCTCGAAGTTAGGTTAATTTGCCTATATTGTACAAACTAAGGCATGTAACTCATATGTTAGACAATTCTTTGTCCTGAAAGTAGTCTATACAAATGCCCTGAGTCTTCAGAATAAATTTTTCAAACTAAAATGCGTGGCAGATTCTGTTGATCATTCTAATATTGGTATCACAAAAACGTAGCTCTCGGATAAAATTATTGACTGTAAAATATGCATCTCAGGGTATAATATAGTAAAAAAGGTTTTTAGAAAGGTTAAGTTAGAGTGTGTTTTTTGTGTTGAGGATGAATTAAACTTCACTATTTACCTAATATCAGCTCTGGAGTCAATTGGGGAGTACGATTTTTTACATTTGGCACTTGTAATTTTCTTGATCACCAACCATCTCAAATTTTTGACATAGTTCTCGTGACAAAACATTAAGCCATTAACTTCGTTACTTATAAGTATAACGTTATTACAATAGACTTCAATATTCCCTCTATAAACTGGAATATCTGCTTTTAGAAACACGTCTGCTCCTCTACGAGACAGAGACCAGAAAATCTCCCTTCTTGTCTTGATCTTATTTTTTCTAACCTATCTTTCTTAATAAATTACATTCTATATATACCTCTGATGGGAAAGAGCATTACTCTATTCTCTATTTTAAAGTACAGCTTATAAAACAAATTGCACAAAATATGCCAACTTTTACACCTTTCTTGCAGCGTTGTAGACTACATTTGGATAAAATAAATTTACACATGTCTACAATTAATAATATAAAGTAAATATAAATAAAAATACAAACTAAAATCTATTATTAAAAGTAGGTTAGTAATATTCGTTTAAATAACAAATGAACGCTTAGTGATACGGCACGCTGCACAAACATAATGCACAGAAAACAACTAGCACACAAAACAAAACAAACGCAAATAGAAAACTTGCTCTGTCGCACCAAGACACAACAAAATGCACAAAAACAACAATTAACGGAATGTAACAATAAGCAAACACTAAAAGCAAACAAACGTTGATTAGCAATTCACACAAGTGTATCGTACGGATTTAAAAGCCTAGTTGATAATTTTTTATTATAACTAAATAAACGCTAGTTTTATTTTATTTGTTTCTTATTATGTTTTGTGATCAAATAACTAAAGCTTGGGTATTGTTAATTAACAAATGATTAATTTGATTATTATACAAAAATTATGTTAGTATTTTAGTTTTGCATTTAAAAGACTAGAAAAACTAAGCAAACAGAAAATAAAAACAACTAAAATGTTAAATCTAAAAACGTGTCACAAGAACAAATTCAATGTTAATTAGCTTAGTTAAATAAAAGTAAGTAAATAAAAGCATACATTTAAAAAAAAATATTAAAAACATTAATAATTATTGTTGAGTAATTACAGAAAATAAGTAAAATGTAAACATAAACAAAATATATTATAGTTTAGCTTAAACAAACGTAAAACCTTTAGGGCGTTGACAAGCAGACAACTGGTATAACTTCACTAATTATCGTTAAATTTTTGTACTATTTAAAACCTTAGAAAAGATTATTTCCTGAAACTCAAGCGCACGACACAAATGTTTTAAATCAAAGCTACTATTAAATTCAAAACAGTAATACAAATTGTCATTATTATTATTATTAATATTGTTAAAATTAATTGCTACAATTTTAAAATTTGATAAAAAAATATTTAAATTATTATTTTACTTATTTTCTTCTCAATAGTAGCTCCCTCACTTTCGAGGTGAGGCACGGTACACGTTCATTAAAGCGTTATTCACCTTTATCTCTCTTTTTCTTTTTAAAAAATTATTGCAATGTTTTTGTATTGTAATATGCAACTTTTGCATATTTATTATTTTTGCTCATTTTCTATTATCTACCTTAATTTTGTTTTAATTTCAATTTTTTATCTGTGACTAATCCCTTTGTACTTCACCATCTGTTTCATATTTTCTTTTAAAAATTTGAAACAATTTAAAACCCAGTATTAAAAGGCGTTTTATCTTACTCAACTTGTAAACAATCTTGTATCCTAAAAATCTCTCATAAAAAACATCGACGTTAACGCGTCGAGTAGGATATACTGAGTAGATATCACATTTGGGGTTAGTAAAATACATTAATACCAAGTTAGTTAAAAATAAAACATGTACTTAAAAATTAAACATTTACTTTTTTGGTTCTTTCAAAGTTAATACGAGAAAGTTACACTGTTTTGCTATGTTTATTTTTTGAGTTTATAAACACAGACTGCCTGTAACGTTTGGGTATTATTTTTTTATTAGTTGCATTATGTTTGGATGCCAAAGGCATTGCTGGATTTAAAATTGTTTTGTTTAAGTATGTGATTTTAAGGCAGTTAATGCTGACACTTTTATGTTGTTTTGTTGCTTTTATTAATTTTTAGGATTGTAAAAATTTGGTCTTTCTACAAATGTATTTTTTATGGCTTGTTATATAAGGTTTTTTAACAGCGTTTACGCGGACGAACATAAAAGTCCAAGTTTGTACATTTTTGTAAACCTTTTTAACTTGTGCACAGGTAATTGCAAGACAAATTTGTTTTTATATATAACGAAAAACAAACAGCGTATGACTGAGGATCTTTCGCTGAAATTGTTGTAGTGTAAAAAATTACTTTGCAACCTTAACGTTTTTCTGTACAAACTGAGCTACTGTGTTGTCGTTCTCTCTTTTGATAGTACTGCGAATATCTAACAATATTAACGGTAAAGTTTTAAACCAAAATAAGTTACTAACTGCTTTTAATGCTGACTTGAGCTATCAATAAAAGTTTTTAACTAACCAATTAGCAGCAGGAATTCAGGCTGTAACACAAATGCGTTCAGTTTTTAGCAAAACCACAAGACGTTTTAAAAAAGTGTATTTAAATTATGCTGCTCGATCCGTAGTAATTGTAGATGGACATCCGGTGTTTGCAACCCATTTTCGATAAATGTTTCGCTACTGGCCAGTGTGTAAAACAGTCGATACACGTCAGAATATAGTTATGTCTCTTTAAATGCGCTAACGGTTTTAGTAAAACCATACGCACATTAACACGTAGCAAGTAAAGTAGTAAACGTACCAATAAGAGAAGTATATCGATACATTTTTAATTTTTAACGTGGGATGCATTGTCTTGCCTACATTTTTATATCCGTGTGCATGTTCAACCAAACGTAACGCTTGCTAATTAACGATAAATCTCCTCAACACTTGAATGGGAAATATTGTAAAAGATTATGTTAACATTTTAGAAAGACTAACGGACAAGGACACTTCCACAAATTATTAAGTAAATCACAAAAATTAATTTTTAGTTTTAAACAGATATAATCCTAAAAGAATAATTGTGTTATTTTAAATTATTGTGTTATGTTAGCACATAATTTTAAAATGTATAACATTGCAAAGTTTTAAAATATACAAAGTCTTACATAATAAAAACGTATTAAATTAAGAGAAAAATACTGGGTTTACCAAAGCAAAAATTTATTTAATAAAAATAACTGTTTACTAGACTAAATGTAATGTTTTACTACAGAGCATTTGTAGTATAAAGTATAGTGTACCTTAAAAAACAAATACTACTAATAACAATACCTGTGAGATAAAACAAAGCTGTTGTACTTTTCATAAAAATTAGATGTTTACAATTATAGTTATTAATAGCTTAGTAACGATTAGTAACGGTTAGTAACATAAAAGATATATATATATATATATATATATATATATATATATATATATATATATAT